>VWZD01012667.1:282678-855292 GCA_013396695.1 Sakesphorus luctuosus
GGCCCCGCCCCGCCCCGCCCCGCGCCAGGGTTCCCGGGGCCTCCCGGGTCAGGAACGGGGGCAGCGCGGGCAGCGCTCCCAGGGGCGGCGGCGCAGGAAACCGGGTAACGGGGAAAACCGGGGGTCCCGCGGGTCTCGGCCCCTCCTCCCGCCCCGCCGGCGGCTCCGCCCGGCTCAGCCAGCGCGGAGCGGCCGCCCGTGCGTTCGGGTTGTTGCCGCTGACGCCAGGCCGCTCCTCGGGCCCTCCGCGCCGGCCTGGGCGCCTGCGGAACACCCGCGAAACGCACGCGGAGCAGCCGCGGCGGCGGCGCTCGGAGCGCCCGTTCTCACGGTAAAGCCCCGCGTGGGGAGCGGGCCCGGACGAGCGGCGGCGGCGGCGCTCCGGCCTCGGCGGCTCATCCGGCCCGGCCCGTGGTCTGGGAATAAAGTTATACGGATAAAATTAGAGCTCGTAACTCGCTGCACTGTATTTTGGTGTTGGGGGTTTTTGCAGCTCGTTAGAGGCTTTGGCTGGGCAGTGCCGAGAGAGGGGATGATTTGACTTTGCAGGTTTGTTTTGCTGCCTCAGTTTGAAATGCAAAGTAGACTTGCGAATATATGACGAGGGGTTTAAAAAAGTTTATTTTTCCAGGGTAGGAAGTGCAGTATTTGTAGCGTTTTCATTAACTCAATTGACTGGTAATATACAGCTGCCACAGATAATGCTGTCTGGCTTACCAATAACTTCATGTTACTGGGCTTTCTCATAACAATTTATGAAATATTTTCACAATCAAAATGATGTTTAAAGCCATTTGAGGGACCCAAATCTTCCGTCTTCTTGGTTTTCAAATTTACCATATTTGCTGTTGTGTAAGATAGCAGTTGGTTCTCTGTTCCTCACTTTGTAAGAGTAGAGGATGTATTCAGAATTGCACTTACCATGTGTGGAAGGTCAAAGAACAAACAACAAGAAACAAATTTGCAGAGTACTGTAGCATATATCCTTCTGAACAATATATCAGATCTGTTTACTTCAAAAGAAGGAGTAGACAATAAATATGGGAATGTTGTCAGGCAGTTAAGTCTGTATTTTTACTAATTTCATACTTTTTTACTTTGTAGGAATGGAGGGGAAAAAACTGATTTCTGCAACAGACACACAGTATTCTAGTGTGCTCCTACAGTCTTTGAATGAACAACGTGACCATGGACTTTTTTGTGATGTTACAGTCATTGTGGAGGACCGGAAATTTCGAGCTCACAGAAATATCCTGTCAGCCTCAAGCACTTACTTTCACCAGCTTTTCTCGGTGGCTGGACAAGTGGTTGAACTGAGCTTTGTAAGAGCAGAAATTTTTGCAGAAATTCTTAATTATATTTATAGCTCCAAAATAATCAGCGTTCGATCCGATTTACTTGATGAACTGATTAAATCAGGGCAGCAGCTGGGTGTTAAATTCATAGCTGATCTGGGCATACCTCCGTCCGAAGGGAAAACTGTGCCAGGAGACGTCAAAGATGGTGCTTCAGAAACTTCTAGTCCAGGTCAAAGGGATGCTGAGACACAGGTACTTCTGAGCAGGCCAGAGAGTCAAGAGGCAACGGATGGAATGCCAGTTATAACACAGTCATTCTCCTTACATGGCATAGAATATGAGACTACAAAAATTACAGTGAGTGATTCAGATGATGAGGATGATGATGTGATTTTTTGTTCTGAGATTGTTCCTCCAAGAGAATGTACTAAAGATAAAAATGCTGCAAGCCAGAACCAGCCTTGCTCAAGTCCCTCTGGAGCTTCTGACCAAAAATCCTGTGGCAGTGGTGGCTCTCCCTGTTTGACAAACACCTCAGCAGCTCAAACCCTCACTTTGTCTGCCAGTCAGCTGAGCCCAAACCAAACACCATCAGGTGCTGAATCACTTGTCTCGGCAGCTCCGCAGCATTTTACCCCTAATATCATTGTACTAAACAAGCCTCTGCTTAACTCATCACTTGGTGCCAGCTCCTTGCATCAAACACATGTGACCCCTACAATTAATTTATTTGAGGAGAACCAGCAGCCAACTAATAATGGCTCCTTAACGGAAGTGGAAACAACTGCTGTTGATGATGATGAGGTTGTTGAAGATGATGTTGATATCATTAGCTCCTCTAGTCCTGGTTGTGTCAGCAGCAGCTCTTTGGTTCAGCAGTCTTCTGTTCCCAATGCAGCAGGCACTGAAGGATCAGGTGTACAGAAAAAACAGGTGGTTGCATTTCCACAGGAGCCATTTGCTGAACCTGGAGAATCTAAAGTAAAAATCTCAGATGTCCTTGCTGGAAACGATAAGGAAATTAGTTCAGGCATAGCATCAAAGAATGTGGCAGATGGGCAGAAAATCATAACATTAGATACAGCAACTGAAATTGGAGGCTTATCCACAGGCTGTAAGGTTTATGCAAATATCGGTGAGGATACGTATGACGTAGTTATTCCTGTAAAGGGGGATTCTGAGGAAGGGGAAGCCAAGCCTGAGGACACACCTAGAACATCCGGTGACAGTTCTCCAAAGAGGAAACGCATGAAAGTAAAGCACGATGACCATTACGAGCTCATAGTGGATGGCAGAGTGTACTACATTTGTATTGTGTGTAAGAGATCCTACCTGTGTCTGACCAGCTTGCGGAGACATTTTAACGTTCATTCCTGGGAGAAGAAGTACCCGTGTCGATACTGTGACAAAGTGTTTGCTCTGGCAGAGTATCGCACCAAGCACGAGCTCCACCACACCGGGGAGCGAAGGTACCAGTGCTTGGCGTGTGGCAAGACTTTCATCAACTACCAAATTACAGCCTCCCACATCAGATCAGTTCACAGCCAAGACCCCTCTGGAGACACGAAGCTGTACCGGCTGCACCCCTGCAGGTCCCTGCAGATCCGGCAGTACGCCTACATCAGTGACCGCTCCAGCAGCATCCCTGTCATAGGAGAGGGGGGAATTGTCTGTCATGTTGGCTCAGGAAAGGATGGCACTGAAGGAGCAAGATCTGACTCTGCAGCCAAACAAATTACCTGGGATGACATTTTCGTTCAGCAGGGAAATGAAATGTTTAAACAGAATCCGTCAGAGGGAAGTAGTGAATTTGAGTTTGTAATACCGGAATCTTACTGAAAGGCATTAAGTGCTGGAAAAAGAATTCAGTGGAGAAATAGTGCAGCTCTTTTAACTGAACTGTTAAAATTGCTGTAAAATCGAAGGTTAAAGTTAAAACAAGCTAACTTGTTCTATGGAGTCACCAAAATGATAGCGCTTAGCTGGATCATTTAACTGCAGTGATTTGTGAAAGCAATTAATCTCAACATTTACCTGAACAGAGAGTAAGACATTTCTAAGGAGCTCGCAGTGTTTTCTGGTATGTTAAATTTGATCTAAACATGTGGATTTGTACTTTGAAAAGGTACAATCTCTTGTAAAGAGCTAGAAATATTTCTAAAATAATGGAACTATTTCCCGTATTGATATTTACTATGTAAACCCCTCCTTTCATGTTAGCACTTTAATGATGAATTCTGTTTAGATGTTAACCAAGAAAACAGTAAGATTTTTTTTCTTCTTTTTTTTTTTTTTCTCCTGGTCATGGAACCATTTGAAAAAAAATCCCACCCATCACATTTGTGAACAATGCATTACTGCAAGGGGCCAAAATAAATGATCTGCTACTGCACTGGAGTTGTGTATTTTTGAGCTAGCATCTTAGTTCTGCCTTTATAAACATTATCAATCACCTGTCTTCATTCAAATAGTCTTGTCAAGGAGAGACACTGAATTAGACCTAACTTAAACTTTACTTGGCATTATGGTGAGCAGAGGATTCAGTGTCTGGACCATTATATTTTACTCTTTTTGCAGTGGGAAAAAATCCAAAACCCACAAAGCTCAGTGAAGTGAAGAAGGTTAGAATACACGAGGGAGATAATTTCCCTTCATAAAGCTGGAGGAATAATGTTACATTTTCTTACTACTGGAAAAAATGCCAGTAGTTAGTTTGATATAAAGTGATGTTCCTTTTTTTGCTCTTCAAGAAGAGGAGCTTCAGTCTGGAATTTTAAAAACAGTTACGATAAAAGTAATACTTTTTTTTAGCTGAAGGCTTCTGAAAACTATCAAGTCATGTATGTGCTTTATTGGTTTAGCACTGAGACTCTGAGGGTCTTGTGTGCCTGTTTGTCTGGATCTTCAAATGAAACAGGGGTTTGGATTTTTTCTCCTTCCATTTTAGATTTGGGAAGCATAAGGACTAACCTAGCAATCAAAAAATACAGAATCACAGACTATTCTGAGTTGGAAGGGACCCACAAGGATCATCGAGTGCAACTCTTCAGTCAATGGCCCTCATAGGGGATTTAACCAAGTTTTAACCAGCTGAGCTAATCTCAGGGTCGACCCTTTATTTACCATAATCCAAAGTATAATTTCCTAGTGGTTGTCTAGTTGTCATCTGTTTTCAGGTTTGGGTTTATTATGTTGTCCTTACTCTCCTTGCAATTGGTACATTTTTAAGCTTTTAGAAGATTAATTGGATGTCCAACTTGATCAGGAAATGGTAGATCTGAGAAAAACAAACAGCTGTTTACTGAGTCATAGTTTAGCATTTCAGATTTAGTGACTTGTTGAATTTTTGTAAATGGTAATATGAAAACTGCTCAGGTTCTAGAGATGACTGAGAAAGACTGTCGTGCATAGTACTAGTTAGTTATTGTAACCTTTCATTGCTTAAATTGCAGTTACAGGTTTATCATGTTTTAAGCAAGCATCTTGATCCTATGGCTTTCAAAGTTAGGGGTTTAGACACACAGGACTCTAGACAGAAGGGCACTTAAATGGTAAATGGTTCAAATACAACTCAAACTACAGAAAAGGATACCAGAAATCTGTGTGAGCAACAATTTGCTGACACTCAGCACAATAGTTGGCCAAGAACATGGTATACTGATAATTTCCAGATCATATTGCAGACCCCTGGAATATAATGGGGTGTGTTCTAAGTGTTTCAGGTGGGGTGTTATCTGAGGTGGCATTTCAGCAGTCAAACAATCCTTATGCAACACGAGTGTGGATTGTCTGTGTTGGCACAGGCGGCTCTGCCGTGCCAGGCTGGCCTGTGGTGGGACTGCAGAACTTTGACGACACAAACACAATGTTATTTTTGTTACTGACCTGTTTAATCACACATTATTTTGAGTTGGAAAGGACTCACAGGGACCATCAAGTCCAAGACTTATGGCCCACGGAGGGATCTGGAAATAAGCATACATTGCAAAGTGTGCAGAATTAAACATAGTGGCTATCACTATTTGCTGCTGGTATATTTAAAACTTTAAGTTAAACTGTGCCTACTAAAGGTCTCTTTTTGGAGGAAAACTGGATAATTAGGGCTTTGTAACTATTTTTGCTAGAAGACTCGTACTTGCATGTGTCTCAGGGTCTTCAGTTTTTCTTGGAAGTGACTTGATACCCAAAGTCCAGAGGTCATGTAAAGCATTTTTTTATTTTGATTCCAGTATTTATTAGTTTGGAAACATGTTAGATCTATTCTCCTAAAAGTTGTTATGGGGCCATGAGCTTTTATGTTTAGATTTCTGGTTATTGCACTTAAACATTTGTGGGTTTGTTTGTTTTTGTAAGCATTTAGCTTCCAGTTTAACTTAATGAAAAAAACTCATGTAAATATTAAGGAACTGGCTTGGGGGTGATGGAAGAAAAAGGTTGAATCTGACAAAGCATTTATGTAGGAATTAAAAATTTCAACAGACTGTATTAGCAAATCTTACAGTAATTTATATGCATATAAAACCATTAACAGACCTGCTGCAGAATATGGTAACAGTGGCTGCATCCTCACTGTCTGGTTTCTTTGGGGATTCATGCCTAACATTCCACTATATGAACTAAACAAATACTTGTTTAACAAATGACATTGACTACTTATTTATTTTGTACTGTTAAGGCATGCAGCTTATAAAAAGATGCAGAAGCTGACAACTATATACATGGTGAATTCTACAGCTATTGCCTAGGAAATGTTAAATGTGAAAACCTTTCTTGGTTTTCCCAGATCTGTGATGTATATAGTTGTATAGTCTTTCCTTAACATACTTTTTAAAGTTGTGTTTTACTTTTCATTAATCCATACTTGATATTAGTTCTTAGAGCTTTCTATGGCAAAAATAAAAAACTTAAGTTCTAAAGATGGGCGTGGCATGTTTCTTTTTAATTGCAATTCAACTTCTACAGCCTTAACATGTTTGATTACCAGCAGTTTGCATCTCCCTTTTCCAGGTCTTTGGGAATAGCAGGGAATCCATTGGGTGGGGGGCAGTTTTTTGGGCCTGAGTTTCGTTTGTTTGCTTTTGTTGAACCCCTTCCAAGAAAGCAGATTAGCTGAACAACTCCAGTGTGTTGTGATGAGAATGTTGTGATAGACACAAACCTTCAGAACAGGCAGAGCTGTTCTGGAACACTCTGACCAACTGCTGCTGTCATTGCAAATGAGCTCAAAATGAAGAAAAACATACCTAGTGCCCAGCAAAACATACCCAGTGACCAGTGCAATGCATTTCAGCTCACTCATGGTTTGGGCTTCTCTTCTGCCCAGCTGCTGACGGGTCCTGATTCACACGGGTTGGGTTCTTGGTGACCCGGCTAACAGGGACCTGATCAGTTATTTTGTGTAGACTTATTACTGCAGGCCAGGAATGCAGTTTAATAAGTAACATATCAAATGATGTCTTTGATGCTTTTATCTCCTTGGCATAGGGTGTCCACCTAGCTCTGCTAACATCAAGGAGCAGTGACATCATCAGCATGGAATTAGGCCCAAAGTAAGTAAAGGAGACACCAAGACTCCACTGGCTGGATTATTCATCTCTGTGATAAAGCAAAAAATCAGTAGTAATGACTTTAAAGTGCTTGAGGTCAGGGCACCACGTTACGTGGGTAGAACTGCACAATTACAAAGTGGGAGCATCTGGGGCTTTCAAAAACTAAAGAGGTGTCTTTGGCTAAGCCTGGGAGAAACATTTTCAATACAGCCAATAGAGGGGGGTTTTTTTTTGTTTGTTGGGTTTTTCTCTTCTTTGATTTTTTTTTTATTCATGACGCAATTATACTGGAATTCCACAAGTAACATTAAAGATGTTTGCAAGACAGGGATGCTGCTAAAATGTAAAATGCAATTTATAAATGTTTACAAAAGTCACACAATTTTATTTAACTTTGGTAAAGTAATAAAAGGGTACATATGAGCCACAATCTTGACATTCTTATAAGAAATGATGAGTACAGTGCAGAATGTTGCAGTTACATTAAATGCTTTGTTTTACTCAAGCAGAAGGAAACAGGTAATTCAACAGAAAATCCCACCAGTAATTCTTTTGAATGTGAAAATGGACTTGTCCTTTTATAGTGAATTTAAAGCAGCAATGTAGTTTTTGCTCAAATATTCCTTAGAAAAAATGAGAATTTGGATATTTCCTAAGTTTAATGTTTTTCAATGCAAACCCAATAATTTCCTAATTGTTTCTCTGCCAGTAGGTTATGTTCCCCTCAGGAGTTTCAGTCCAGTCCTGTGGTGTCCCTTAGTCCTTCTAGCCCTCTTTAGTTGTCAGGCACAAATGGTAGAGTGTTTGTCAGAAGTGAGACAGGACTGTTACCTTTTGTTTCAAAGACACAGCAACAAAATGTTTTCTGATACTAAATCAATGTGCCCTTCTGATTCTAGTTTTGTGGGGAGTTTTATCAAGAGAAGTACTTACATCTGTTTTGAAATTGCCCATGATTTCTTTATCAAGATTTAATTGAGTAAAATGTAATGTACAGTGGAGGATGCCCTAGTACATAATTTTATTTCCAATCTGCAAATGTGTAGGAGCTGCACTTCAACAATCTGTAGTAAAACAAAGTGTGACCAGGATATGTCTTGCATACACTACTGCTTTAAATCCCATGGGTTGTATTCCTTTCTCCAGCTGTTTAGTTTCCTTTCTTACTGGAGAAAAGTTACAGCTGCTTCTGGATAAACATTATCCTTTAACGAACTCACATATTTCCTAGTATTTGACAGTGGAAATGATAAGGTTAACACATAGTCTAGCCTAAAGGCTTTGCAAATGCATAGGATTAAAAACAGCATTGTAAAGTGTGGGTGTACTTTAAGAAGTGAGATCAGAGACTTCAGTGTTTGTTTTTCCATTTTGACAGCATTTGAATTGATTTTATTTTTAATAGATTAAAAGTAGATGCCACAGTTTAAAATCCAAATGGATTTTCCCCCACTCCACTAGCATATATTCCACTTTTCGATTCTTAAAGCCAGATTTAGGTGCTTTTTTGTCTACATCAGTTGCAAATAAAGGTAGGCAACTGAGGATTAGAGTCGACAAATTGATGCCAAGGAAATCAGATTTTCAGGAAATAACAAGTAAAATGTCCATACCTTATTTTTATCCCTGAAGCAAGAGTTGAGAACGCTCAGGGTGAGCAGCTCAGATCTGAAGGCTGTCATCTGAAATCACTTCCTGGAGTAGAACCACACTTTACAGGTCAGTGTGTCACATATCAAAGCTGACCTTCTTTTGTTATGCAGGATGCATGCAAATTCTGCTGGAATCTAGATCAATCAGCACAGTCATCAGCTGAAGATTAAATGAAAGTCACAACAGTAATTGCAAATTCCTCAGTTTCATCCTATATTACAGGGTGTTGAATTTTACTGTGTGAGACTCACATCTTGGAGAACTAGTAGTGGATATTCCTTATGTGCAGCCCATAATACAGCTACTCAAACAGTGCTTATTCAGGGTGCTGATTCAGTCCATTAAAAAAGTTAAAAGTACAAGCTTAAAAAAAATCCCAACCAAACAAAAGGGAAATAAATAAATCAATGTTTTCACTGCACTGTTTCAGTGACTTGTGGACAGCTTCTGATGCTCTTTATAGGAATACAAGGGTGATTCAGGCAGTGTGAGCACCCAAACTATTTGACTTTAGCTTTACTTACACAGAATTCAGAGAGAGACAACTCCGTTTCATCTTCTATCTTAAGAAGCATCCTGAAGTAACAACAGCTTGCCTATTAAAGCTCCCTGCTGCTCCCAAGGAATATTCCAATTATTTTGCTACAAATAGGAGACTATCCTAGGATGTTATCTCCTTTCAAAGGGGTTGAAGTTGGAGACACTGTCACAGTTCCCCCCACATTTTGCCAGGCCATAACCAAAGAGTCATGTGAGCCGGGTCCTGTGCCCTCCTGCCCAAAATCCCAGCCACTGCAGCCTGGAGGCCAAACAAACCCAGCATTGAGTCACACTGTTTGCAAGTGCCTTCACCTTAAACAGATTGATAGTCTCTGACAACTATTGATCTTGGCTACCCTTACTTCAGCTTGGCACAAGATGGAGTAAGGCAGACCAGAATCTGTCACCTGTGCTGAATCACTTTATTAAAAAGCAAGGACTACATGAACTAAAGAGGCTGAAATTTAGGTCACCTGCTACTCACCAGCAGTTTAAAACATCAGCAGTCTGTCCCCTTTGTCATGGGCCATCGTTAAACTTCTGAAATGAGTCTCGCAAGAAAGAACAGTCCAATCTAATATTTGTATTCCCAATTATCTTTTGTATCTATCCTCCCTCTGCCTCCCACAGTAAAATATAAATACAAAATGTTCACAATTATTTCAATGGCAAGTATTTTTTCCTTCTTTCCCACAT
Source organism: Sakesphorus luctuosus (assembly GCA_013396695.1). NCBI lineage: Eukaryota > Metazoa > Chordata > Aves > Passeriformes > Thamnophilidae > Sakesphorus > Sakesphorus luctuosus. The sequence goes on from VWZD01012667.1 coordinate 292,415, forward strand.
TCTTTACGGAGTGTAAGGTGGTGGCTTTTCAAAAGGTGGAAAATACGGTGGCGAGTAACGAGGTGGTGCATTGGAGGCCCACATGTAGCTGGGGGATGGCGACAGGGACTGGGGGTCATCGGAGAGGCCGGAGGGTGTAGAGGCTGGGAACACGCTGGAATGCTGCAGAGAGACAGCAAGGAGGCTGAAATGTAATCACAACCTCAAGGACCTCAGCAAAGCGATACTTGATTACCAAGCAGTTCAAAATGAACATTTCAAGGTTCACAGCTACAAAACATGTACATACAAATAACAATTCAGTTACTTCTGTTTGCTCCTGTGCTGGTTTTGGCTGCAAAAGAATTAACTTTCTTCATAGCAGCTGGTAGGGGGCTGTGGATTGGACTTGTGCAGGAAACACTGTTGACAATTCAGGAATGTTTTCCTTATCACTGAGCAGCTTACCCAGAGCCAAGGGCTTTTCTGCCTCTCACCCCATCCCACCAGTGAGGGGCTGGGGATGCCCAAGGAGCTGGGAGGGGACCCAGCTGGGACAGCTGATCCCAGCTGACCCGAGGGCTATCCCTGACCATATGGCCTTTTGCTTTGCTTGTGCTCATGGCCTTTGCTTTACCTACTAAACTGTCGTTATCTTGACCCACAAATTTTCTCACTATAACCCTTTTGATTCTCTTCCTGACCCCACAGTGGGGGAGTGAACAAGTGTGAGGCCAACTGGCTGAGGCCAAACCATGACAACTCCTCTGGCCACCAACACACCATGGACTTGTGCTGCTGTTGGCCACCTGAACAGGCCACCTGCAGAGTGAACAGTGTCTGGTGGTGCTTGGACACACCACAGCATGCTGGGGCAGAGTGCAGGCACCAACCCCCCCTTCACCATGGTGGCAAAGAAAATGTGCTGAGTTATCATCACCACTGTGGTACCTCCATCTGACAAGAGCTGAGGAGGAAATGTCATCATCTACTTCAAGTTGATGTTGACAGCAAGGTTCACACGGAAGCACCATTTCCAACAGCACAGTACCATGACTCAAAGAGGAAGGGATGCATTACAGCAGAGGGGATGTTTGCAGAGACTGCTCTTAGACCCTCTGAAGCACGTGGAAAAAACGCACTACAAAATACCTTTTCAGGCATCATGTGTTTTCAGGAGCTCAAAAAGTTTGTCTCCAATAGCTGAACTGTTTCTCTCAGACAGCGGTTGGCCTAACAAAATACAGCACCTAAACACTGGCTTTGCCTCTCCCCTCAGAACACTGCAATGCCAGAGTCAATGACTACTTTTAACATGGCCTGAGCCATGGGCAAGGCAGGCAGGCAGCAGGTTCTGGTGCCTTCATTTCAAAGACTGCTTTAGGAAAACATTGCCTTAGTAAGAGAGAGCACTACCAAGGACTAATGCCTAATAGGAAAGATTTGGCATTTGCTACAGGAACAAGAAAATTAAACTGTGTGAATGACAGGAAGACAGGTCTGAGTTCTGCAGGACTGGCTGGATTTAACCTTGCTGCTAAACAAGGAAACATCCTGTAACGTTCCCCACCTGAAAGTCATATGCAGAGTAGGGAGGCAGGTGAGGAGTGCTGTGGTAGTAGGTGTTGTAAGATGTCACCTGTGGCCTTGAGTAGTAGGACACCGAAGGGTGTGCATTTTCAACTGTACAGTTCAGCGTAGGGAGGGAGGGAGTCTGTTAAAACAAAAGGAAAGAATTTCAGGCTGCTAACCAAGTCATAGAAGAATGACAGCTGAATGAAAGCAGAAATGATTTAGAGGAGCACTGTGTCTTTAGACCTCAACTCTGTTGAATTAGCAACTGGCAATCTGGTACCCTCCCAGGCAGCAGCCAAGTCTTGAGGTCACTTCATTCTTCAGCCACTCTGTTTCCTCTCAGATTCCACAGAACAAGCTGGTAATAGCCCAGTGCACCCCAGTACTCAGACAAAACAGATCTGCATCTTCACAAGCAGGAAAAATGATCCATTAATTCCCATTACTCTATTATTCAGTGCATTTTGAGATATTTCAACTCCTCTTGTACTGCTGTTTACAAACATTTCTATACACCTTTTTTTTAATAAGTTTAAGAGTCTCTCTGGTGTGGATCAAATCTCAAAGGGCTATGATGCACAGCTGGGAATGTGTCTCCTGTTTTATTTGGGAAGATACTGGTGAGTCTGAAAAGAGTTCAGAGTTCTGAAATAAGGCATCCATAGTGCAAGGCCCAAGATTTCTTTGTAAGAAAAATGTATAGCCAGGACAACAAATGCTCTTTTCTGTGTGTCTCAGTTTGTATTATTCCAAATGAGTCACAAGAGACTGATAAAACCCCAAGTGTAGCTATTGAATTTTCAGTTCTCCCCACTGATCTGTGCTGTTCAGAACAGAACTGCATGGAAGGTAGCCTGGTTAAGTGAGGGCATTTCAAAGCTCACACTGTTAGAACAGTATTTTTTCCCTTATCTGAATTTTGGGTTTGATCCACAGTTCATCCTCTCATATTCCACACCATGAAGAAACGAGATGGAGAGCTAGAGCCTAACACAGCTGCTTAAACAGCCTGTAAAGCTCAGAACCCTACTACTACTATAAAATCAATAATTCACAAGCAACCACCACACATTTCCTTGTAGAATGCAAATGCTATGAAAAGGAAGGTCAACTTTTAAGAAAAAGGTTATTTTTATTCATCATGGTATTGCCAACACCTCTGAGAAGGTTCCTGCTGAAAATACCATCTCCCAGTTCTGTTCATCTTTTCTAACTGTGCTCAGGTGGTGACACAAGATCAGAAAAGTGAATCACTTTCCCTTTCTCCTCAGTTATTTCCTGATCTTTTCACCCTGATTGCAGTGATACATAGATCATTTGCATTGAAATGCCACTAGCTGTTCTCACGATTATTTCTAAAAGGCAATTTGCCTGTTTTCTTTTTCCTTAATGCACACAGAAATTGATACTCTCTCACCATGTCTTTAAAGCCTCCAAGGATTGCTGCTGTGATGATCCCCAGGAACAGCCCCACTATGTTCAGAATTGTTGCCGACCAGAGCAAGTGGTAAAGGTGGATGATGTCCTGGCAGCTGCTGACATCAATGTATTCATAGTAGCCTCCAGAAATCTCTACTCTGCTAGATTAGGAGAAAAAAAAAGATAAAAACCTGCACCACACATCGTAAAACCTAAGCCCTTCTGCAATTCAGTGATAGCCTGGACCTTACTACCGAGGGAGTGGGGATAAATCCTGCTAGATCCCATGCTCTGAAACAAAGAAGGTCTGCAAATACCCAAATGACCTTGAGTCTGAGTCTGCCAGTGATTTCTATCATATAAAATCTCCATAGAGGCCCTGGAGGCTTCACAAGGACAAAGCAGACTTGGAATTACCCAGGGAAATCAGTCTGTGCCTCAAGGAGCATCAGCTGCCCCTCAGGGCAGTGCTGGCTGCTCCTCACAGCCACAGAGCACCTGGGTGGGATGGGCCCAGGACAGCACAGCTGGGTGGGATGGGCACAGGACAGCACAGCTGGCCACAGCTGCCACCAAGAACATCCAGCTCTGTGCCCTGCTCCAGCTGCCACCCCTTTGCAGCTCTACAAGGGCTGGCTGGAGCCCTGAAACCCTGGCAAGGAGAGATCTTTCTGCTTGCATTTTTAAGCTTTTCCACATGCAGAAAAGAGATGGAGAAAACTCAGCTGAATCCAGTTAGGTCATTATTTTGGAAAAACAAAAGCAGCTCCTGCAACATGGAGACTGGAGTCTTATGGTCGGATTCTTCAGGAATGACTTCTCTCTGACTGCTGGGTAGTGCACAGGTTGACCTTTAGCACAGCTTACCAGAGGTACTGGGCTACAGAAATTCTCCTTCAGAAAACATATTTCTCAGGGACAAACAACACTAAGAGCTTATGAGTGACTCATGTCCCAGCTCACATACAGGGTTAGGCTCAAACTGCACAAAGGCTCTGAGGAAATGGGGAAAAACAAGCTCACATTTAAGATCAGGCAGGAGATCCAGGCTCAGGTTCCCAACAGATCCTGCAAGGCCTTCAGGAACCTGGCCCCTTTCACAAGAGAAACCTTTTCCTCATTACTCAATTTTGACTTCTCCTCCTCCCCTTTTTACCCATATTCCACTGTAGCAGGCCACTGCAGGAGACAGTGCAACCAGGAGACAGGAATTTCAAGCAGAATTGAGACAGGGCATAACCACAGGTCACAAAAACCTGCACGCTGGCTGGCCATGACCTCTGTGTGACCCAAGCACACACCATGACCACCTCCAACAATACAACCTGTATGCGCACCTTGCAAGAGCTCGTTCCTATGGAGATGTGTGAGAGCTCTGAGCTCTCAGTGAGCCTTGGAGCACCAACAAGAACATTCTGCATTGTTTGGAGAAGTACAGCATGTACTTATCAATGGGAAGGGGCTCAGAAACCAGGAAAGATGAAAGACTGCCCTCACTTTTTCCATACCAGTCTTGAGTGTCTGTGCCTTTCTTAATGAGATCCCAAAAGAATCAGCACGTTCTCAGTGCAGGATATTTTTGTGGTACTAAGCAAGATTAAGATGGTAACAACTGGTATCTCATATCAGAGAGGGGAAAATGTGTCAGAGACAGGACCCTGAACCAGCCTGACTGGGGCAAAAAAACCCTCAAAACAAAAGAAAAATAAATATAGAAAAGTTTCAAGCTTTTCTGTTCCAGTCGCTTCTCTGTGTACCAGTCCCTTCAGCCAGTAAAAAGAGATTGTGTTACGTAAAGTGCAATGAAAGGCACGAGCTTCACCCCTCTGCAGTGGCTTTCACATAAACCCAGTCCTACAGAGACCAGGGATCACGTTTCCCAGCACGGGGATCCACCCACCCTCTCCCAACAGCAGCTTTTGATCTTCCTCCACCACAGTCAATGATTTAAGTGGGGGCCAGCCCAACTAAGTACTGTGAGCAATGCTAAGCCTGAAACAGCCCTAGGCAAGAGCCAGTACTAAAAAAATCAATTTATTAATTGCTTGCTGACACACATTAGACACTCCACATGACACAAGCAGCACATGCTGTATGCTAGGCTGGCTTAGGCACAGGAGCCAAATCTGGCTGTGATCACCCTGTGGTGGCTCTCGATTGGTAACACCTTCTGACTCATCTTTGCAAAGTGCTGGTTCACCTTCCAACCCCGTGTGACCATGAAAGATTCTCCAGGCAGAGAGGTTTGTGAACACTCCTCCCTGTCAGCAGGCTGGGGAATGAAATAGTGACAAATACATCCATAATCTTCTAAAACAAAACAAACCCCAGTGAGCAAGCAGTGCCAACAGAGCAGGAAGGTTTTCCCTCAATAGGGCAAAAATAGGGGGACACCAAGCATGAAAGTCATGGAAATTCCTGTCCTCTTCATTTTTCCAGCTGGGCTGGCCCAGAGCATGCTCACCCATAGCTGGGATGCCTTTGGTGTACTTCACACTCCCCTTTATTTGGTTAGCTTCTGTCTGGGACTCCTTGTGGGTGGTAACCACAGCCTGAGATCCCTTCCCACAGTAACTGTCATTAACCACTACTATCCTGGCCCTTCAGACACCTGCAGGCCAGACACCTGCTCACCCTTCCCACGGCCAGGAATGGAATTTTTGGCTTACTTCCCACAGTTGTACAGGTCACAGCAGAAGCAGGTATTGGTTTTTATTTTTGGTGTGCAGGGAGCACGGCGTTGTGGGTGACAGATCGCCTGTGTGAATACAAAAAAAATATATAAAGCACATAAAGACACAATCCCCAAACAGAGTTTCTGCTGCTATTTGGCTTCCTCTACATGTAGATTTTGCACTGATCTCTAGAAGATAGCCCTGGGCAGATTTTCTCTTTCCTTATCTTGCTCCTACGAAGTTCACAGTTCCTGGAATAAAGATGCACTGGACTCAAACACACCAGCATTTCCTTTCACTGTGGAGAACTCACAGATAAGCACATGCCTGCACAGGAAGGGGGTTTTGCAACTCTTACAAGTTGCCAAGACCTTGCGGAGCTAACACCCCTCACCACACAGCAACTCATAGCAAAGAGTTGTCAATAGCATGATACAAACTGAAGGCAAGATTCCCATATTGGTGCATAACTGACCAAAGTGGTTATTAATTGTCTGCCTGTGGGTGGCAACAGCCAAGCTCACATGGACAGGCTTTGGCCTGAAAAGAGAGTGGATCCCACCAATGCCACTGGGTAGTACTTAACTTAGCACCTCGAGCAGGCATTCTAATTTGCAATATAGTGGTTATTCAAAACTAATTGGGAACTTGCAAGGAAATCTCTGATAGCCAATCAGTGCACAGCAAAGGCAGACAAAGATGTTCATAAGCACTGCCAGTACATGGCAGGATCATCCATCCCCAACAGGCTTCTCTTTGGAGAATACAATAGCAGAGGTACAGAGGCTGGTACATGTTGCTCATACCCACAGAAATTACTGCTGTTTAAACTCTTAACCCACCACCCTGCTTCTGTAATGAATGCACAGCTGAAGATCTACAGAAACTGGTGTATTTTCCTATCCCACATCCCCTTCTCTCCATCTGCTCCTTCCCTAATGAGGCAGTACCAAGCACAGAGCAATTCACCCACTGAGCCCTCCCAGCATGCTGCTCCCACCCCAGGCCCAGCCTCCCACCCTCTCCTCACTTTTCAGACCTCCAGGAGGACATTTCAGCAGCAGATGCTGCCTCCCTTCATGGAGACAGCACAGCCAAACCTGCTCTCACCTCTGGTGGGGTTGTACTCTTGGAGTAGTACTGACATCGCCCTGCGTACAGCGGCCTCAGGTCCTGACAGAGGAAAGGCAGCAGGATTAATACTGCAGCAAAACAAAAAAAACTCACCTAAAGAGTCTGGGGAAATTTACAGAGACTCGGCTCTCACAGCAGAACCTCCATGCAGTGACTGCCCTGAGCCAGCCCCCTGAGCCTTGGGTGATGTTTGACCCTGGTGCTTGGAGGGATGTATTTGTTCCAACTAGCACAGGAGGAGCAGGGTCTTAAGCTGGGCTCATTTGGGTGATGGTGGCCATCCTGAAGGATTCTTTCCTCATTGCCCCAAACATCCCAGAGCTGCCTGACATGTTTCTGAGGGTTCTTTACACTGACTCATAAAAATTTCTCATTAATTGTTGGAAAATTTATCTTCCCTGGGCTCTCTGGTGACCTGTGGGAAAGATCTGGAGGATTACCAATGACTCAGCCTGCAAACAAACAAGCATTAATGGCCCCTTTTGGGGCAGACTGGTCTCCAGGGTGAAACCTCAGGGAAGGCAACACCTGGAGCAGCGAGCCCTTCCCAGGAGCAGCCAGACTGGTGCTCCGGGTGCCTGATCCAAAGCTCGGGGTGGCAGGGCAGAGACAGCTGAGGGAGCACATCTCCAGCAAGACCGACATTTTGCACTGTCAGGTGGTAAAGTGAGGCCAAAAGCCTGTCTGTTCATCAGGAGGCAGAAACCAGAGCCCCTGTCACCCCACCTGCTCGGCTCTGGTTGCCTCAGACATGCAGACACCCCCAGGGCCAGCTGGGAGGAGTTGCCAGCTCATGCCACCACCCCACCCTTGAGGTCAGCACCTAAAAATCCCAGAGGTCAGACCCGCACAGCCAGGAGTCAAAGGAGCTTCACCTTTTTATCAAAGCTAATGCTTCACGTGCCTTGCACGGGGAATCAGAGACGGCCAAGACTTGTGGTTGCATCCAGACAGACAGACACCCATCACACATCTGAGCAGAGCTGCCTTTGGCTCTGCCAGCAAATCCTTCCACCCAGCCACCCTTCCACCAAGGAAAAACTCAGGGCAGGAGAGCAGAGCCAGCTTTACAAGGAGAATAACGAGCCAGCTGGCACAGGGAGCTTCCACTTCATGGGTAATTCAGACATTCTGAAAATCCTGTCCATTCTGATCACAAACAAAACCCAAATCTCTCTTTTAAATCCCATTTTGCGAAAAATTTCAAAAAAAAAAATCAGCAAAATGCAGAATTTCAGGAAAAAAAAATCTGTTTGAACTTAAAAATTTCAATTAAAAAGCTGAAATGCAATCATGTTTTTTCATTTCTATACTAATAACTGAAACTTTTGCACTTGCCACTATACTAGTGATTGGTCATGACAGCAGTAGCTCATCTTCTTTTTAAGTCACCAAATGGAAACTGAGAACAAGTGTTTCTTGTTTAGACTGTAATGCTTTAATGAGCTGAGTATCAAATTGCTTCATTCTACAGTGGTTGACTCTGCATTAAGAACTGCCTCTGCCTACATTTAAAACAAAGGAGATGTTACTGCTTGTATTTTGTCCCTTGGCAATGGCTGTAACTCACGTTACATCTTAGGAGTTGTGAGACTCAGTACACACATAAAGCATACACAAAAAGTTTCAAGATCTTAATTATTTTTGCTAATTTTAAAATATTTTTTGAAAAAGATACATTTTTCTAAAACTTATGATTTAAAACATAAGCATTCAGCACATGCCATGTATTTACAGGGTTTGATGTGTTCCAGTACAGGATTGCAGACCCCATCACTTGTTTTCCCAGAGTCAAAGCACTGCAGGGCCTGTGTTTTCCTGGAGGCACTTACAATGTGTCTGGCAGCGAAGACACCGTCTACTATGGCACAGCAGAAGGCAGCAATGACACCAAAGCTGATGAAGACGATCGATGCAACCAGCTGAGAAGGGAAAACAAAGCAAACTATCATCTGCCTCTCCACAACCAAGCGATTTGTGCCCTCTCCACAAGGATATGTAAACCACAGTCAATAAGCCCTCAGGCAATCAATGACCCAAATGTTTGCCCGGGCTGCACAGGCTGGTCTCATTGAAGGCAGTGGGGTGTGTGTCTTCTCCAGCAAAGCAGCTGGAGTATCAGCCCTGTGCCAGGATGGTTCTCTGGGGACTTGAGATAGTAATGCAGGTTTTTCTGTGACTCCAAAAGGCTAAACTTAGGCTGAGGATACACCTCTTCTGGCTATCACTGTCTTTAACTCTTCCCTAACACAATCCAGATGGATCCTACGTATATTTTTAAAGTATCTCAGGATTTTTACGTTTTACCTGGATGTCCCTACATGAAAACAGCTTCCTCCAGCGACCTCTGTGTGCAGACCAGGCCAGCTGGAGCAATGAGTGATGCAGGAGGGGTTGCTTGAGACAGTGGAAATGGTCCCTGATTACTTACTTCAGTTAGCTTCAAAATGAGACAAAATAAAATGGTTTTCTACATGAGACAAGTATGCAAGACATGAAATGATCCCAGTGACTGTACGAATATGTTGTGGTCACCAGTAACAAGCTATGACTGGAATATTAGATGCTGTGCCACAAACTACTTGCAGATGGCAGCAGGTGACAAGTTTTCCAGGATCAGATCCTACACTGGGAAGCTGTTTCTGTCAGCTGCAAACACCTGCATTTCCTCCCCACTCAGCTCCACCATCTCCACGTCTGGATCCCAACTCACAGTACAGACCCACACTGTTTCCACTGTCACCAAACCAGTGAGATCATATAAGGAGACAAAGTGCAGCTTTTCACAGTCTCAGTAGAAGAAATGGGGTTTATGGCTTAGGTTATTTCGTAGCAAGTTTAGTTTTTCTCTGTACTGTCCTTTTTTTCATACACACATTAAAAGAGGATATTTTCCCTAAATAGCATGAGCCTTGGAGATGGGAAGTGAGCCAAAAACTAAATATATACAATTAGGGTATTTGTCGGTCATCCCTGCTTGCAGATAGGAGCTGCTAATATGGTTGTTTAAAATAAATACAAGGTTAATGATGATACTTTCATAACAGCCCTACCAGGAGATAAGGATCTAATGCTAGAAATGAGTTTGCTCACTTTATTTACACAGTTTCCTCTTTCTCATCTGGAGAAAGAAAAGCCTGAAAACCAGACACTGAGAATTTATGATGAAGAAAAATCAAACAGCAAATAGAAATACACAAATTAATTTTAAAAATTGTCAGTTTTCTACTTGCCTCCAAGATTTTTGATTTGGGGTTGATAATACTGTTACTGTGGCAAGCAGAAGTCCCACTCAAGAGCTGTGTGATGTTATTGATTGCTCTTCACTCATCTAACTCCTGTGGAAATCAGCCACACTGAGTAGCATTTGGACAAGAAAAGACAAACTGGGTTTGAACAGTGCAGGAACCACAAGCAGGAGAGTCCTGGGCTGAGGTTCCCTTTAGGCAACAGTACAGCCACTCATGGGCTTTGAAGCTGCTGGTTCTCACTTTTCCATGGCATGGATGACTGTCATAAGGGCATGTAAACTGCTGACTCCTCAGCTGGAAACTGCTGAGTGGGCAGCTGGGCTGTGGTCAGAGCTGCCTGCAGCACAGCTGGGCCTCCCTGGGGGGAGGAAAGCTCTCCCTTCCTTGGACAAGTGGGAATTGTGGATGCATGGCATGAAAACCAATATGCTTGGGTGGGAAAAACCAGAGAGGTCTAGTCCTGTCAGCAGGTTGGAGAGAAGTAAGGAGTGAGTGCTGCTTCATGATAGCTCTCCCCATCAGCCACACCATCTTGCTCTACTCCTCACACTTCCCAGTCACCTTATGGACACAAACATGCACAAGAACACAGCTGCAGAAGTTGCTTTCAGCTTTTCCTGCCATCAGCTGCGTAACAAGCCAGACTCAGGCTGCCTCTGAGCAAAGTAGGACACTGGGGAAGTTCACAGAAGATAAAAAAAGTAAATCCTGCACTGCCAGTGGCATTATGGAAACATGTAATAGACAAAGCTGCCACTGTAAAATGCTCCTGGGCAAGCAGGAGGTGTGACTAAAGCACAGGGACAATAAGTGACAGCTACTGCATGTCCTCTCTGCGGTCAGAGCAGAGACACACTCGCTGCCAGCCGAGCCAGCAGTGACGCAGTCCCTGCAAAGCTGAGTCCTGTGTGCTTTTTAGGACACACAATGATAGAGAGATGAAAAGAACAAACTCAGGCTGCCCAGGGCTCTTCAGAGTAACCAAACAAGCAAGTCAGAACCACGCTGTCACTCGTGGGCACTCCTGTGAGGAGTCCAGGACTAGCACAACATGTCATGGCTCAGCCAGACACTGACATGCTGTTAATACAGCACCAGCAAGAGGCTGAAACCCTGCTAGGACAGAAAGAACAGGACATGTTGCTCTTGCAGAGCCAGGGTGAAAACAACAAAAAATATCCACCGGGAAGCTCACCTCCCCTGCATCCTGTCTGACTGTGGGAAAGGCAGATATCCTCTCCTGCAGGGTCTGCCTCACCCCTCTCCCTCTGGCTCTGCAGGGAGCCCACTATTTGCAAAGCAAAGACTGTGGCAGCACAGCCCAGCCTCTGGATTTGGACAGGCAGGAATTTCTCCCATTTCCCTCTGCAGCTGGGCCAACATGCCTTAGCCTTGGTCAGCAGCACACCCTGCTAATCTGATCCCTGAGCACCCTCCCAGAGGCAGCTCCACCCCTGCAGAATCAGCAGCAGCCCAGTGGGACAGGCTGCAGGGACAGCACGATCTCCCTCAGCCCCTGCAACCTCTTACCAGGAACACTGCAGGGATGTCACTGCCAGAGCATGGGGAAACCACTGGGGAGGGGGATTGCAGCTGTTCTCCTGGGAGAGACCAGCTGAGACAGGAGAGATCTGCCCACAGGGTGCTCCAGGAGCTTGACTGCTCCTCCCCACATCCTACCTCTGGACAGCCATGTATGGCACACAGAGAAAACAGGCTTGGAAAGACTGAGTTCCACAGCCTGCCAGGACTGCATTAGGCATCAACTTCTACTGATCTTTCTCTACCCACACCTTCTGCTAGATTCTCCCAAAAGTCTTCCCCCTGCCCTAAGCCCTGTTACTGACATCTCCAAGCACTACAGCCCCTACCTCTAGGCATGTGCAGCAAGATGTGGGGCATCTGCAAGCTGCCATCAAAGACCCAGCCAAGTCCACAAGTGTCCTGTGGCAAGGCAAGTGTCCTGTACTTGCCAACACGAGTAATCTGGGCCAGCTCCATCCCCAGCACAAGCTCAGTTGTGATTGTCTCCCCTGGTTTGTGCTACCTGCATGTTCACTGCCCACCTGCTCTCTTCTGAATGCTGCTCCCAGCCCCAGCATACAAAACCTCCTTGCAGCATGGGGAGGGAACCTGAGAGCACTGTGGGCTGCACATCTGATCCAGCCATGTCTCCTGCATTTTTAAGGTCCCCAGTTGCTGCTCTACAGTATGCAAAGTTTCTTGGGTTTCCTTCCTACTGGAAGAGGTATTTGGAAACAGGCACCAGCAACAGCCGTGTTAACCAGCAGTGCTGGAGAAATTGGCTGCTTTACAGTCACACCCGTCTTCTTTGTGCTTTTTGTCATGATGATATCTCAAGTGACTTATGCTGTAGACATCTGTAGAGCAGACAGCTCTGAGCACTTCTGTCCTCAGGAAGGACTTTCTGCTGGGCTCTCTAAGGGCTTTCACCTCCAGAGTGGCTGTTACACCAGATGTTTGATCTTCTTCTCTAACCTTTGCTTAGAATAGAAGGCAGCCAAAAGCAATTCCTCCAGAGTCCTGGGCCTCTAAGTATTTATTTTAAAAGATTTAAAGTAAGTACATTATTTTTATCTTATTTACTGTATTACATATCACACACTGTGACAGCTCAAAAGAGAAGCCGCTGGGCATGAGCCTGTGAAGCACTGACTGCTCGAAAACTCCAAATGCTCAATTTCAAGCTCTTTAAAACAAGTCCCACCAAGTTCAATGAGAGTGTGTATAGTCACTCTGTGCTTCCTTGAGCATTTGTTTTAATTAAAAATATCGAGGTTAAAAACCTTGTTCTCCTGGGCTGACAGAAACCATCTCTAGTTCTCAAGAGGTATGCATTACTACCCTGGAAGAGTTAGGAAAACCAGTAATACTCTTTACATACAATACTTGCATTACTGTCATTTTTTAGAGAAGTTTTTATAAAGAACTTACCATTTGCCTTTTGTTTTCTATCAAGTTTGATCCGATTATTCCAAGAAATGACCCAAAACCAAGCTGAAAAACAATGTATTGTTAGATCAGGATGATAGCCAACGTTTTACAGACACACAGGGTACAATTAAATCCAGAAGCAGCAAAAGAACACACTGCAGATGTGTGAGCACTTTTCCTCAGCAAGGAGTCAGTGGAGTCTCACTAGCAGGAGCTATCAGGTGTACCCCACATATGGCACTAAAAGCATGTGTACAAACCAAAAGGATGAGCTCTGAATTCCATCCCCACCCCAGTGATGCTGAGTAATGGCTGGTGGATGAGGATGTGCATTGCTGTCTTGGAACAACCCTACCAGCACCCAGGAGTCTCCAGATGCAAACCTTGCAGGACCACAGCACTAACACCTGCAGGACCAGGCTTCTGCAGCCTCACTGAGCCTGGGAGCAATCAACTTAGTTTCTAACTCAGAGACTTTCTTGATGTGAAGTATGAAATAAGGGAGACTTACACTTTGGAAGATTTAGCAGTTTTCTACCTTCTCCTACTCCTCCCTCATTTCCAGAGGTGAGGATTCATCTACCAGGGTCTTCTACCAGAAGAACTAATGCCAACCCAGACAACAGAATAAGCTACTGCAGCAAAAGCATCTTTTCATGCTGCCACAACTGACAACACTTATTTCAGCTCACTGAAGTCAGCCAGGAGTGTGATTTTCCACCTCCTTTCTCCACAGCCTTAAGCTATTTAGCTATGCTAAATAGACGTTTCTAGGACAGAGCACCCCTCAGCCAGCCCACAAACAGGGACTCCAAGGAGGAACCGGAGACTATGAGGGGAGATGCAGAAGTACTTCTGTGTCATGCAGAGAAAGGTCTTTGGTTGGTCTAGAGCATATCCATCTCCACTTCCATGGGCTGGCAAAATGAGAAATGCCAGGAAAGTCCTGCAGTTGGACCTGTCACATGAAACAGGTGCAAATCCACACAACAGATCCAGGGGCAGTGAAGATCTGGGTGAGAATATCCAATAACTGTCCAAACTCCTCAGGAAGCAGAATAAAGCATGAGACAAACTGCAGTAATTCAAGAATGAGCCAGCTAACCTGGAATTGATATTTTAGGATCCAGGAATAGAAAACAAAGGTTTAATAAACCCAGTACTAAAAGGCAGAGGCATGTGCAAAGATTAGCAGACACAAATGTGCTGAAAAGTTGGGCTTAAATCTTCCCCTGCCCTGCTTAATCCCAGTCCCCTTTGGTGCAGTGCCAGGGGCAGTGAGGGCAGCTGGCTCAAACAGCAGGGATTGAAGCAGAGCAGCTGATCTGGCTGCTGTTTCCCTCCTGCCTGCCTTGCACTCAGAGCTCTTGGAGACCACTGTCCCCGCATCAGGGACAATCTACCCCGGTGGGAAGCACAGCAATGAAGCCAAGGGCTGCTTACCAATGGAGCTGCAGACAGGCAGGGCAGGGACCCAGGGCACTGCTGAACTGCCCCAAACTGATCTGCCAGAGTTTCTGGGATTAGTATTGCTTGGGCAAGCAACGATCCCCACCTTCCTCAAGTAACAAGAGATTTATAGCTCAATTCTAAACACAAAACCTATGAGATCCAGGCTTTAACAGTGATGTGGATCCAGGCATAATTTTCAATCTGATGATGTTTAGCAGAAGGAACTTGTGTGACAACATACGCCTAAGGCAAAGACTCAAGAAAAATGTTTTGTGCCGTTTGAGCTCTATCCATAAGAGAAATATCCACATGGCCTTTCATAGCAGCCTCAAATCAAAAGGTGAAATACTTCAGATAATCTTAGATAATTCAAAAGGAAGAACTCAAAGCAAGTCTGTACATCCAGCAGGTGAAGACCAAATAAATAAGTGGATTCTCACTGACAGGAATTCTCATTGCAGTAATGGAAAAACTACTCATTCTTCTATGGAGAGGACAAAGAGATCTTAGTAGTCCCCATCAATTGCATGATTTGCTGGTGGATGTGATCCCCTGGGATGTCTGTCTGAAAGGAGGACAGGACACGAAATGAATGTGCTTTTCCAGCCCGAAGCCAACATCTTTGGCAAGGAACCATCACAGAAGAGGTTTGCAGTGAAAGCTTAAGAGAGGTCAGTTGTTTACACAGATTCTGCAAGCTGTTATAACTTGGAGACAACACAAGTATCTCACAATCTCACTTCATAAGGGTGCTTGCCCCCTGCACCTGGTCATTACTCTTGCCTGCTGAGCATCACTGTTACACCCCAGGCTTCCCTATCCCAAGTCAGTCATCCAGGCACAGGTGACCCTTCCCACAGAGACACAGCCAGGGTGTTCAATGAAGTAGTCATGAAGGTGTGGGTGGTCATGGAGGACAGTGCAGGCAGCCTGTCTACAGGACATGTCAACTGCACCCTCTGCTTCAGCTTCTCCAGATGTATCAATGCGGAACTGAGTTGGTTTGGAAAAAAACAAAGTCAAATACTAAAAAAACCCAACCAAAAAAAATTTCACTCGTGTGGATGGTCTCCAGTACCTGGTTCTGGCCTTCCTTGGAAGAAGAGGCCTGGGAAGATAATCCTCTGCATTAGACATTAGTCACTTCTTTGCATGCCTCCTGCACACACAAGAGGTGTTTGCCCAAGGAACACAAGTTGAAGGAGCAAAGATTGGTGCATTAGGCACGGCAGCGATGAGACCTCTGATGTCTGAGCTCATGAAGCATGTGGATAATGCGCTTGGGCACACGGTCTGATCCTTGCACAGGGCCAGGAGTTGGACTCAATGGTCCCTTCCAACTCAGCATATTCTGTGATTCTATAATTCTATGTCCTGTAAGATGATTCCAACCATGGAACTGGCCCACACACTGAGAAGTCACCCAACACACACAGAGACTTCTCACTCGTATCTTTTCCTTACCTCACCTACCAATGCAGAGTACTCAGGCTATGACTAACGGTGATGTACCACTAACAATGCACAGAATCCCTGATGGAGATGCCTGCAGGCCTAACAGTGTGAGGTTCTGGATGACAAGAGCTGCAAGGAGCTACTTCTTCAGGGCTATGGAAGTCACCTGCTCAGGGACAGCTCAACATGTACTCATGCATCCACAGCAAGCCCTTTTTCCCAGTAAAGGGAGAAATCTCAGCTTGTTATGAAACATGGGCTATTTTAAGCACCTGCTGAAGCATCCAGAAGCACACTGAAATGTTTTCCTGTGCAGGGAGACAGGTGAGGTCATCACACATTTTCCATGCAGTGGATTAATGAACTGAGAGGAGGAATTTGGTGGCGAACACAAATTGCCGGGGTGCCTCTGAATAAAGTAACTCAGTGCCTTTCCCAAGTCCAGGAATTCATTAATTCCTTGAGTGGACTAAGTCCTAAAAAAGCGTTCGTGATGCTGACGTTCCCAGTCCATAAATAGCACGGGAGATGTCAAGGGGATGTGAGCAACAGACTCAACCCATCTGCATCAGTCTGCAGGACCTGCTCTGAAGCACGAGGTTCAGCTCAGGCTGACAGGGTGTAGGCTAAGTGTGGAGCGTCTGAAACCCTCCTCAACACCTTCCTTCTATATTTCTCTAAAAAAGATCAGGCCTAAATGCAGAAACCAGAAAACCTAAACCAAAGAGGCCCAACGTAATCTGCAACAATGTTCCACACTAATGGCTGTAAAAGGGGCTTTCTTCAGTCATAGAAATTATAAAATCTTGTAGAAGACCTTGGTCACAGAGAAGCATAAAGCTCCCTGAGATCAGCAATGCATGGCAAATAAATCAAACAGCAATAAGGCAAGAACAAAGCCTCCACCTAGTTATCTGGACTGGTTTCAAGCCTCCAAATTAAATGTGCAGCACTCCATAGCTGTTACACCACAAACCTCTAACTGGGGCTAGCAGGTACACTCAATCTGTTAAAGCACCCAATTTGACTGAAGTTCAGTGCTTCTTTCTGAGTATATCTCAGACATGCACAAGAACAGACCAGGACTTGCTTTCCAGCTTGTGTTAGACTTCTGCTCATGTCAGGAGGGGCATGATGTATTTGCCCCTTATGCTTCTGCAGGAGGATATAGATCTAATAGCAGGAAGGCTGGACATCAGTGGTTTTCTCTAAATTAAGCCATTTGAAGCAACAAGATTGTCCTTTCCCATTTTCAGCTGTTGATAACCAAAAAGAAGAAACGGATGTGCTCACGGCTTTGATGTACGTGCTCCCCTGGCAAGCTGCCACAGCTCCTCATCCAGAGACTCCAAATCATTAAACACTTCTGCAAGTGAACTTCATGACCACAAGTCACATGAACAGTATTCCAAGACCTGGTCTCTCAACTGTTGTTGGCACTTACGGTCCTTCTTTGCCTTATTTCTGCCTGGGCTTAATGTGATCTATGCAAACAAAGACGTTCTAAGGCTGCTTCTACTGAAATAAACCCATTTACCTCTCACACTGTTTGCTCAAAAGCAGGTTATTACCTAAGCTCAGAGGAAGCTGCCACTTGGGTGGGATTTTTGCATGGGAATGAGCAGCAGGTGCAAAATAATAATAAAACAAATCAAATGGCAATGAAGTAGCTGAGCAAAATATTCAGGACAAGATCACCCTTTATAACATTTGCAGCATTACAAGGGACTTTGTAGGCAATAAGTTTTCTAGACCTACCTAGGAGTTCTATACTTACAATAACCCCTGGGTAATAACCTCCAACAGTCACATTTTGGGTTCTTGTTGTAGCAGCTAGGCCCACCGTTAGAATTAATACTGACACAATGAGGAGAGTCACAGTTACGTAGAGGGAATTTCTTTTTCTTCTATTGAACGACCCTAAAAACACACACACACAACAGAATTTGCTGATTCCATCTGGGGGACAGTCACAACAACACAAATTTCTCCTCCCACCGCCAACCACAGCACGGTGAATTTCCTTTCTTCTAACTTGAGAATATTTTTGGGTTTGGCTGTCACTTTTCACCTTCACTAACATGCTTTATCAAGCATTACTAGGGCATCCGAATTCACATTTACTTATCATTGCTCTGACGCAGATGAAGACAGCCCTGAGAACTGTAACTCTGCAAAGCTCATTTAGATACATCAGAGTCTCCCAGCCCCTCTGGCCTGGGGCAGCTGAGCTAATGAGAAATATTCCCATTAGGCACTTATATATTTTCTGATCTGTCTGCTTACATCAAGCTAAATAACCACACTGCATGCTGCTTGTTTTGAGGGGGGAAATCTTGGCTGTAATCATAAGGCATCCACAATTTTGTATGCAAATGAGACATCACCAGTAACAGCCACTTCTCCTTCTCCTGTAGTACCATCCCCTACTTTCAGCAAGGACCAGGTATTTTTAGATGCTTGAATAATGAATTTGTGGATTAGTGAAACTCATCTACAGCTGCCTGATGATGAGCTTTTTTTTTTTCTTTTATATATTTATAGACCTCCCAAATGAACATAAATATAAAAGAGTGATTCCACCAGCCAAGAGGAAAACTGGCTGCGACGTTACACTCAGCAACATCTTTAGGTGTTAGAACTCAGTGTGTGCTCTGTTGTCTTTGTATCACTTTGTGGCACAATCCTTTTGATCACATTTCATATATAGCATAGACATAGCCCAGCACCTGAGAGAGTGGTTGGTAGGATAATGGACTATAACAACCCGCTGCTGCACTCCCTGTGGGCTGCTGGGGCCATCCTGAATCCCATTCCCACAGCCTGGGGCTCTCCAACATGCCCAGGGAGCAGAAAAAGGTATTTCCCACCCTGGAGGATGCCAAGCCATGTGCATGCTCCCAGCTCTCCCAGGGTGTTTCAGAGAGGGGCAGGAACATGTCCCAAGGGCAAGGAGCTGCTTTCACCATTGCTGAGTATATTCCCTAAAGCAAACCATCTTGGGAATCCCCATGTGAGGTGTTCAGGGGCTCCCTGACAGCCTGTGCATGGTGAGATAAAACACATGGAGGAAGGCCATGAGGGAAGATCTGGCCAAGCCAAACGCAACCACCTTGTCCAAATTCTCCAGAGAGAGGAGCACACCAGGCCTTGCTGGGCAGTTTCTGTCTCACAGATGTAGCTACCTCAGGTGCTAAAGGCCCTTCTGTAGGGTTGTGAATATCTGCAGAGCAGACAGGGAGATCTTTTCACCCTAACAGCTACACCAATGCAGCTACATGGACACACACACTGGCACAAATTATCTCCTTTCCTCCCCAGGGACAGCTCTCCTCAGGGAAAGGTGCAGCAGCTCCTCACTGCTCCTCCACACCTGCTCCAGCCTGACCCACCAGCCATGCTGCTGGCAGGAGTGCTCCCTCTCCATGCTCTGGGCTGGCTTGGCTGCCACCAGCTTGGGGCTGGATCATTTCATCCACACCAACCAGATGAGCCTGAAATCACAGATAAGTCCTAAACAAGGAGATCACAGAAAGGGTAAGGCTGGAAAGGACCACTGGAGGTCATCGAGTCCAACCTCCCTGCTCAATCAGGGTCCCCTAAATGAAAGGCAAGAGAGGTTTATAAAGAAAAACACCATCCTTTCTGACCAACCAGTGTCTCTGGAAAGCTCTCCATCCAGAAACCTTCTGCTCATGTTCCAGAGCCCAGCTCTGACTGAACCAGTGGGACATCACTGGTTTTATGAGCAAGGAGCCTGACAACTAGTTAGTCCTCAGCTGGAATAGATAGCTATACAGTTACTGATTTCAAACAAACAAACAAAAAGTAACTACTAAAGAACCCTATGATGCAGGGTGGATCTTTCATCAATGATCCTTACTTTTCATGCCACGCTTTTACAGCCTGGAGATGAAGGTTTGCTGCTGGTTGCAGTTGGGGTTATTCTTTTTGTTTTCCTAAATCTGTCAAATAAGTTAATAATATAAAATTTACTCTTCTAAATCGTTCAATATTAATCAAGATAATAAGCCTTTCTGTATGTACTGCCTCCCAAATACTATCACTTGTGCCATACTCCATTTCCAGTGTAGCCATTTAAAAGCAAGTGTCCCACAAATGTCCCAGAATTCCATAGCACTGGGACCAAAATTTAGCTGAACAAAACTTTAGAACCTTGAGAAAAATTGCCACTTTTTACATAAATTAGTTCTGAAAGGAGAGACGGAATGAACCCATCTTGCCTCCACATGACTACCAAACTTTTGTTTACTGCTACAGTTTGGCTGGCAAATGAGCAGAGGGTAAATAAACCCAGCCATATGTTCCTTGCACAGCTCAAACTGTGCATGGTTGGGCTGTGTGGGTGTGCAGATGTTTGTGTGCCCTGCAAAACCACTCTGCAAAGCCACCCTGCCAAGCACGGCCGAGCAGGCACCGTGGGCACATGGGCACAAACCGGTGCTCCTGCACGGCCATCACAGATGCTGCTAAAAGTTACCAGGAAACACCTCCAAAAGGTGCCATTTGTCTCAAAACCAGAGTGTTTTTCAATAGCATTTCCGCAGAAGAACAATCTAAACCAAGCAGCCTGAAACATTGTTTATGGATTCCAAACTTGGTTTAGAACCACCATGTTTTCCACTCTTCCTTTCCACATTGTTTCCCAGCTCAGGACTGGCACACATCAACATGCAACAGAGAAACAAAAGGGTTCCAACTGGAAAATTTCTGAAAGCTTGTCAATATTCCTCATAAAATTACATTAAACCAAACGAAAACAAAACACTTTTATTTCAGGTTCTGACAAAACCAGCCATAATCCTTCAACTTGATATTGAAGAGAAATGCGAAACTGAAGAGATAATGGGATTACCTCCACTTCAGCTCTGTACTGGGACACTAATTACATTTTTCTTTCTCTGAAAACACATCTTGCAATGTGTGTAGAGTGAAAGTGGTTTTGTACTTCTGTAAGGATGCCTGCAGCTGCTTCAGCATCCGTGGACTCACTATCTCTGCTGATAACTGCTGAAGGGCTGCCCTGGCAAAATCCTCTCCCTCAACATTAATTTTTGCTGAAAGTATTCCTCATTAGATCATTCTCCTCTTTGCTCCTGAGCTTGGTATAGCTCTATAGACAGAAGTGGAGCTATGACAGCTTTGCTATCCCTGCTTTTAAGAAACAGCAATAGCCTTTTCTCAGTGATTTATCCCAATTAGATAACTTGCAATGCTTACAACAGCATGAGTACACAAGGTGGTCTGAAACACTGCTTAACTCTGGGAGGGAGATCCAAGGAAATTAATGCTATCCATAGCCTGGCTATTGCTTTTGCTAAAATGGCACTCCAAATGTGGACTGGTTTTAGAAAGATCATTTATATCTTAAGCATCAGAAACATCCTCTTATTATCATTGCCATATATAAGCCCACTCTAAAGAAAGGCTTGTAGCAGGTTTTTGCAGATTACTTTAAGTTTGCAATCATGCATATCTTTGTACTGTCCTTGATTTACTTCCATTTTTCTCTGATAATTAGAAGAAAATTGACAAGATGGCACAAAACCAGCACCGACCTCTCCATCTTGTTCTTTAAGGCGAGAAGCCAGAAAGCGAAGAGTAAGTGCAAAGCAGCCCAAGGAAGAAGCTACCTCCAACTTTTACCCCGAGAGCACCGGGGGCAGAAGGCACCGAGCCTCTCTCTTCCCAGTCCCTCTCCTTTTGCTCCACTGCTCCATTTTCCTGCTATAAACGCGTCAGCGTGGGAGCCGCGACCCCAGCGCCGGACTGCGGGCCGGCCGCGACGGGCGGGGGCTGCGGGCCTGGGGGGCTGCGGGCCTGGGGGGCTACGGGGCTGGGAAGCTGCAGGACTGGGGGGCTGCGGGGCTGAGGGGCTGCGGGGACACCGCAGCTCGCCAGGAGGGACGGGGGGTCCCCGGGATCACCAGCGGCCGCCCCAAAGGACGCAGCGACCCGCCCGCGGGGGTCTCGCCGCGGTGGCTGCGGGCACACACGGACCTGCCCCGCAGTACACACGGATCTGCCCCGCGGCACACACAGACCTGCCCCGCGGCGGGGCGGGCGCGGGAGCGGCGCGGCCCGGCCACTGCAGCCCCGGCCGTGGCGGTGTCCCCGCGGACCCCCCGACCCCGAACGGCGCTCCCTCCCGGCCCGGCACTCACCCACGGAATCGGGCAGGGCCACGCCGCCCGGGCGCTGCTGAGTCAGGGACTGCCGCATGGTGCCGGTGCCGGTGCCGGTGCCGGTGCCAGTACCGGTGATGGAGCGGCCGCTCCCGCAGCCCGCGGGGCCACGGCGGCGGCTCAGCCCCGGCACCGGCTGCGCCTGCGCGCCCGACGGCAGCGGCAGCGGCGGGGCCGGCCCGCACCGACCCGATCCGATCCGCACCGACCCGATCCGATTCGCACCGACCCGATCCGATCTGCCCCTGCACCCCCGGGGGCCAGGGGCAGCGCTCGGGCACGGGCACGGGCACGTCCTTCCAAAGGCACTGCCCGGGGCCGGGACCGCCCCGCTCGAAGAAGCGCAGTGACAGTGCCCCAGGGGGGCTTGGGGAGGGAGGGATAGAGCTCCTGCTCCATCTCTGGGAGGGGAGGGAGCTCCTGCACTATCTCTGGGAGGGGATGGAGCTCCTACTCCATCTCCGGGAGGCCCAGAGCCCATCTCCGGGAAGGTCAGAGCTCCTGCCCCATCTCCGAGAGGGGACAGAGCTCCTGCCCCATCCCCAGGAGGGACAGAGCTCCTGCCCCATCTCCGAGAGGGGACAGAACTCCTGCCCCATCTCGGGGAGGGACAGAGCTCCTGCCCCGTCTCCGGGAGGTCCCGGCGCACTCACCGGCAGCCCGGCCAGAGGGGCTCCCCGCCTAGCTACTGTTGGCTCTCCTCATATTTCTCCAGCCCCTTTGTCTTCAGCAGCTCCCACCCCATCTCCAGCCCTTCCGCTCTGAGACATTCTGTCCTTCGCCAAACATCTCCCTGGAACCTCTCTGTCACCCTGTCCTCCCCATCTCTCTCCTCCCTGTGGTGTGTGTGACAGTTCTGGGCAGCCACCCTGCCACGGCCACCAGCCCAGTGTTTTATTCTTGGTGCTCTGAGACCTCCGCTCTGGTGGCGATGCCTGTTGCTGCCCGTGCCCTGTGCTGTGGAGACAGCAATCCCCTGCCATCTCCCTGCATCTCTGCCCAAGGAGCCAGTACAGGCCCTTAACCTCTGTTTTTCACATTCTGTCTGCAAAAAGGGGATAAAAGCATCTTCCCGGCAGGCTTCATAATTGCTTGTAAATCACTTTAATGCCCTGGGCTGAGAGGTGCTAAGTACAAATCATATCATTATTTCAAGCTTATTTCATCAAGTTAAAAGAAACTAATCCTAACTCTGCTTGGAAATAAGAAACACCTCAGTTTTACTGGATAAAAGCCTATTGACCAGCTTCTCCCAGGAGAAAAGGGAAAACGTACACTGACAGTGGTGCAAGAGACAAGTTACAAATGCACAGATCAATGAATGGCAAAGAACACATCACCTTCAGAGAAAACAGCAGTTATTCACCTCGGATAAACTAGAGGAGCGCTGAGCTCACTGCCTGTGCCCCACTGGACAGAAGGACTGGCCCTGGCTCCCTCCTGCTCAGTTGCCTCCATTCTGTGCCAGTGATGGAGGGGACAGGTCTCAGTTCCCTCCTCTGCTCTGTGCCATGGCCAGGCTGAGCAGCAGCACAACTGCTGTGACAGGGTGTGTGTGCCCCCGGGGAGCTGCTGCTGCCCCACAATTTCCCAGTCCATGCTAAATCCCTGCTCCCCATCGCAGCTCCTGAGCTTCAGGAAGGCAACTCTTGTCCCTAAGCACCAGCCTGGCCAGGAGATCCAGCTGTGAGCCTGGCCACCTGCATGCCCTCCTGCCGGTGGGCTGGCTACAGGCAGGCACAGGTCCCGGTGCTGAGCCAGCCCCGCTTGCAGACCCAGCAGGAGCGTGCCAGCCCCGGCCAGCTCGGCACAGACCGGGGCAGCTGCCAGACCTCTTTGTTTCCTGCTGGGCCCATTTATTAGCACAGCCGGTGAGTGGCTTTCAGCCATGCTCAGGAGAGGAAGGGGAGAAGTGGTGCTTTGCCTGCTTGGATGGTGCTGTGCAGCCCTGCAGGAGCCTGGGGCAGATGTCCTTGTGCCTCTGGGCAAAGGCCCAGCCTGGGCAAGGCAACCTTTCTCCACTACTGAATAGGACTTGGCTTTCTTGTGAAGGGAAGGGTCACCAGTCCACTGGAAAAGTGCCAAGGGAATGAGCTGGTTGACGGTGCCAAGCTCTTGCTGGGACAGACATGTAAAATGAGCCCCACTGTTCCTTGAGAGCTGCGTGGGGCACAGCCAGGGATGGGCAGCCCCCATGAGCTGCCATCGCACCGCTGGAGCCATTCCAACAGCAGGGCTCCAGCACACCCCTCCTGTGCCCCAGTGCATTACCCTGTGCCTGTAACTCACTGATGGGGGAAAAATCTGACACGTGCCAGCCCTGGTCTGCTGGATGTCACAGCAAGGTGTCTCTGGATTTTGTCTGGTTGGCTGTGGCCAGCTCTTTAAGCCAAATCGAGGAAGCTGGTGCTGTGAACTGGCTTCTGTCTTTATTCAAAGGGTTAAAATATAGACCTGCCCCTCACATGACCCCTTCACTGCAAAAGAGATTTGGTAAGTATTCACATGGCCCACTGTGACTGACAAGCACACATTGACGGACATAAGGCCATTGGAAACCCTAGAGATTTGCTCATGTTTATTAACAGCTACATGGTCTCCTGGAGGTGAAGAGCTTGGCTTCCCCATGTAGGGCACTGACTGGCAGTGATGGGGACTCACATATGAGGCAGGAAGCAGGGTGAGTGCTGCAAAGGGCACCAGATACCAGAGGACTCAGGATGGGATCCTGTTGCATTGAGCTCACCCATCTTGGGAAAGCAAGTTATTTTTTGATCCACTCCTCAACACCGAGCTTTGCAGGATAGGGAGGGAAAGCAGTGCGGTCCCCCACAAACAGGCAGAGGTCTTGGCACAGCTGTGTTTTTGGGGAGTGCTGCAGGACTGGGGGGCTGTGCTGAGGGGACTGTGCCTGTGGGTCCCTGTGAGCTGCGATGACACAGCACCCACAATGGGGCTGATGCTGCTGTGCTAACACTCATGTTTCTCTGCATTTCCCACACAGCGATGGACAGGAACACCAGCACCAGGGGCATGGAGGGCCAGCACAGGAGTCCTAACCAGGAGGTGGTGAGTGTTTTGGGGGCTGCTGGCCACCCTCCAAGAGACAAGGTGGGAGCTGCTGCAAGGACCTGCTTCATGGCTGATAAATATAACTACTTTGCTTAGGAAAGGCTGCTTTGTCCCTTCAGCAAAGCCCTTTGTACTGGGAGGGGAAAGGACAGCAGCAGGTCTGGCTAGTGGTGCTGGATGGTGAGGGGGACTAGGAGGGACAGGGACACCTGGGCATGGTGATTTCAGCAGGAGGAATCCAGCATTCAGAGCTGACCTGGTCCAGGGTGAGGCTACGGGAGAGCCTCCAGCCTCCCCCAGGACACCCACAACTGGCAGCACAGAGTGACCTCACCAGGGAGGAACCCCAGCTTTCCTTCCCTTGCTGTCATGGCTTGCAGTGACCCAGGGCTGTCCAGTGTCCCAACACATCCTGCTGTGGCTGTGTCACCTCCCTGCCCCAGCACACACCTACTCCAGCTCTTGCCGCTCCTTCTGCACCTTGTCCATATGAAAGGGACTGTTCCAAGACTATCTCTGTCGGGGGCTGCAGAGATAAACCACCTGGGCAGTGTTTCATTCCAGACTGGATGTCGCTCTCTAGCTAAGAGACATCTGCAAGGCAGTGAGGTCATCCCATCGTGTCCAGCTCCCCCACACAGATCCTCTGTTTTCATCAGCCTGTACCATGTGTAGCCTGTACCTTGGCCATGCAAGGGCTGGCTTGGGAAGCGCTCCAGCCTGGGGTGCAGGACCTGGGCCAAGCACTGCCTTGGCTGTACAGGCAGCACTTTGCCGGCAGCACCACTCTGACACAGGCGTGCTCCCAAAAGAGCCCCACTGGACCTTTAGGAAGAGCTGATCAGGGCAGTTAGTGCAATGCTGGTGGTTTACAGCCCCCCTGGGTCTGACCAGGTTCCCCAAGGGGTACATTCAGACCTTGGAGTCAGAACTCTCCCCCCATTCTCACTGTTTTGCAGACACTATCTGTGTCTGAGCAGAGTTTAATCCCCCTGCTCCCAGTCCAAAGGTATTTCCAAAACAGGCTTTCTGCCAAGCTCTTGGCCCCTTCCCTGCTCCCCCAGGGCAACCCACGGGGGGCAAATGTCTTGTTTGTCAGTCCTGGCTCCAACAGGTGCCCGTGGCGGGCAGGTTTCCATGGCCCTCAGTGCAGCCACAGGGTGATCCTGCCAGTGCAGCTGCTGTGGATGGACGGCTCTGCCCCAGCCAGGGGCAGCTGAGCCCCACAGCAGCATCTGCATTAAATGTGGGGAGGTGATGAACCCATCCAGCTCTCAGTATTGCCCTTCTCCCCGGTGGTGCCTGACCCTGCCCCGACCTGAGCTGAAAGCCAGGTTGTCATCCTCTCCCACCTCACTGCCTGCTCTGGAGACATAGAATCTGTCCAGGTTCAAGGGGAATCAAGGATGGCTCCTGTGTCTCAAGTGACTCCTGGCCAGACACAGGTACAGAGAGATTTGTGTTCCAGAGTTCCGGGCAAACAAATTTTCACCACCGAGGCAAAATACAAGCTCTTGCAACCTGGGGAGATGCTTTTGTGCTTGGAACTCAGTGTAATTGAAATATAACAACACAGGGATTTCTCCAAAGACTAAGCACTTGCTCACAAGCCAAGGAAAACAAACTGCATGACCTCTTATATACTGCTGCCTGCTGTCATCTCTGGTAGCACAGAAAATGTGCACTTGAGCTTAGAGATGTTGCAGAAGCATGGGAAGAGTCCCGACCCAACAGGATCACAGATTTTCTCTGGTCATGTTCACCCAGGTGGAAAAAGATGCATTTCTGTAAATGCCAGGACAAGGAGACAGTACCCAGTGTGATGGCAGTGACGTGCATGTAATGGAAAAATGGGTGCTGGGTTGTAAGTGATCTTAAGTTAGAACAGCCAAAACTGCCTCTCTTTAACTCAAGAGTGATGATGGGAAAATGGAAATTTGAAACATTTCCAGCTATTAAGTGCTTTTGCATTTATTTTTGGCCAATGAGATGTTCAGCTTGCCTGTGGGGGTTGTGTTTTGTAACTCTTCCAGGAAAATAAGCATGAGGAGAAGGTCCAGGATCCTGACAGAGGGAAGGACGAGACCAAGGCAGAGATGGGGAGCAAAACATGGGCAGACCTGGCTGGGGAGATGAAGATATTCCTGTGGAACCCAGAGGAGAGAACATGCCTGGGGAGAACGGCCAAGAGCTGGGGTAGGTCCTTGCTGAAGTCCCACTTTTGGGGGTTGCCTTTTCTGCTTCACAATGGATTCACTTGCCTATGAATGTCTTTGATAGCTTGGACTGACCACCCCAGTCCATTTTTTAGTGTAAATATTTCTAATCAGTGCAATAAAGAACTACTGAGGAGGACAAGCAAAAAAACATGGAAAAGTTACCCTTGGTCTAAATATTAACATTGACTGAGGATTTGAAAGCAAAGATTTCAGGCTGCCCAGATCATGTCCTGGAAAGAAACTTAGAGCCTGAGCAAGTGTGGGGGCTGCAGGTCAGTCTGCTACAGCCGTGCACCCCTGCTGCTGCCAGAAACCCCAGCTCCTGCCCGTGCAACTCAGGAGCCTGTGGGATGGTGGCTTTGGGGTCATCAGGTTGGTAGGGGAAGAGTGCCCGAGGTGTAGGGCAGGTGTTTCACGGAGGGTGCACACAGAGTATCCCTCCCTGCCTCCATCAGCCCTGGCTCTGGGGAGGGAAGGGCTGGTTGTCAGTGTCACCCCATGGCTTCCCAGGGAGTGACATGGTGCCCACAGCAGAGCCCACAGGTGCTATCAGGGCCAGTGGGCTGGGATGTGCCAGTGAGGGTTCTGAGAGCCCTGTCTAGTTTATGCCCCTTCATGTGGCCTTCAAAAATTATCACTGAGTCTGGAGGTGCCCCGGGTTGTTCAGAGCAGCCCATGGCTGTGGGGCAAGCCCTGCTGCAGGCTTGGTCCAAACCAGGCTGCCACAGCACATATGGTGCCATCCACCCTTCCAGCTCTGTTCTGACAGCACACAGCTCCCCTGGCAGAGGGAAAATCCCAGCGTGAGCCCAGAATCACTCTCACATCCACATCAGTGGAAGGCTGTGAACTACTGGGGGCTGCTGCTCAGTGTTTGCAGCCCTTGGCTGGCACTAGCAACATGCTGCAAGCCCCGCAGTCTGACTGTGCCCCTGCCAATGCTCTGGGTCTCCTGCAAAGCCTGTGGTGACATCCAGGAGGAACAAAGGAAGCTGCCTACCAGCACCTGAGGAGTCTGAAAACCCACGAGCATGAGTCTGGATCAGACCGTGACATCCACGTTTGCTCCCCTGTGCCTTTTGCTGGCCATGGAGGCAGCCCAGTTCCTCTGCCCCTTTGCTGGATGGGAAGGCACAGACCAAAGTGTGGGAGCAGTAGCGGGGGGTGACAGTCCGTAGTGATGTGGGTTTGTGTTTCTGGAGGCTCTGCCAGGTGCTGAGAAGATCACTGTGAGAGAACTTACTCAGTTTGGTGTGGGTGTGACCTTGGCTGGCTACTGCTGGCCGTTCTTATATGCAGCCTTTGAGTGGGTGCAGCATCCTCCTGTACCCTGGGGTCATTGTGCTCTGCCATATGATCCCACTCCCCATGGACACAGGAGCCCTTGGTGCACACAAATGTTCTCACATGCCTGTATAGGGGAAGGGAGACACACATTGAAGAGACTGTGAAAATTAAAATTTCTTTTAAAGTGAGAGTATTTGGAGGTGAATGAAACTGAACTTTCCTGCTCTCATCTCATTGGTGAGGAGGGGGAAATTTGCCCAGCCTGGAGCTGCTCCTCTGTGCTGGCTCTCTAGGTGTCCCCCAGGGACTGGGGGCTCAGGGCACTCACAGTGACAAAATACAGGGCCACAGGGTTATAACTGGAGGCCCCAGGCCCTGGGAAAGGCTGCACCCCAATCTCTGCTGGTGACAACGCTTCCTGCTGCACTGCAGGAAACATCAGAACAGGAATGCCAGTGGCAAGTTGTCCCCGCAAGCATCATCTTGGCACCCCAGCAGTGGCTCCAGCTCTACCAGGCTGGGGCAAAGGCACCACCCAGCATCACTGTGGCAGGGCTGGACATTGTGCCTGCTGTGCCAGCAGCAGCAGTGATGGTCCCGTCCACCCCGGCTCAGCCCACAGCAGGACATGGCCCCACAGTGGCTCCCAGCAGAAGCTCAGCAGGAGTGCACATCTGTGTTCCCAGGGCTCTCTCCGAGCTGACGGCATGTTTCTCCTGGGAAATGTTTGGGTTAGGGATTCACTTTGCTTTCTGAGCCACTGGATTTTATTCACAGGCCATGGCCTCTTGAGACATCCTCAGCCATCAGCCTGGTCCAGAGGAAAAACAAACCCATTCCCTGAGCGTCCAGGCTATGAAACAGCCAGCGGTGCTGCAGGCCTGGAGTGTCCACTCAGTCCCAGCTCTGGGGTCCCTGCCATGCAGGGAACAGGAGTCAGGGCATGAGCATCACCCCACAGCCCCATCAGGAATTGGAGGTGCTGAAGCCACTGGGTACCCTCACATGGTACCATGCCAGCATGGGGGGTGAAAGGCAAGAGGCAAGATTGGGTCTGTCTGCTGGACACAGCTGAGGCAGGAGGACACTCAGACCTGGTCCTGACACAGCTCTGGGAAGGGCCATGCAGCAAAAGGGGTACTGAGCCCAGTAGCAGCAGCCCCAGCCCCAGGGCTGGGCTGGGAGCGTGTCTGGGTGAGAGTCCTGCACCCAAAACCCCAGGGTCTGTGTGCAGGGGGTGTGTGTGCAAGCTCTCACCTCCACCATGGCCTCAGAGCTGTGGAGGATGCCGTGCTGAGCACGACTGTGCATCCCTGTGGGACACATCCCACGGGATGTGCTCTGGTTGCGTTAACAGCAACGTCTCTGTCGTTTGCAGGCTTGATCTTACTGTTTTACTTCGTTTTCTACACGTGCCTGGCGGGAATGTTTGCCTTCTGCATGTACGTGATGCTGCTCACGCTGAGCCCCTACACGCCCAGGTTCCGGGACCGCGTGTCTCCTCCAGGTACGTACCCCAGCCAGCCCGGCCTCGGGCACCTCTGTGGGCATTTGCCCAGAACTGTCCCACTGAAATGGCATGGCTGGGACCTCAAAGCCCTGCTGGAGCTGTACACATCCACAGACACACAGCCTTCCATCACAGGGTGTTCTCACCTCAGGACACTGACAGAGCTGCAGGTTCTCTGCAGAGGTTCATATATCTTAAATAGCCACATGGGAAGCATTCACCCTGATTATAGTAATGGTTATTCTAATTACATTATTTATAGTTATCATTATTCTCAAGGTAAATTGCCAAGTTTGGGCATTTTGTAGGTGATGCTGATTCATTTCAGCTGCTGGCCATTTATACCTCATGTCTTCAAAATAAAATGCAAATCAAGAGTAATTTTTATGCATTATTATTTGAGGGAGTTCTGGCAAGACAATGTTCACAGACTCTTTTCCCTGTATCAGATGCAGCATTTTCCCTGTGTTTTCATGTTGATGGGGAACACAAGGTCCTCTCACCTTGATCTCTTTCTGTAGCTGGCCACACAGCTGGGAACATCAGCCACTCTGTGCAACCCCAAGCCCATCACTAACCCACAGCACTGCTGAGACCCTCCATATCTCCCATGTTTCCTGGGATATTTTGATGTGTATATGGTGTTCTCTGGGGGTGAAATGGAGGTGAGGGATCAGTAGGTTGAGGGAGAGAGTTTATCTGTGCACTGGTGCTGCCACTGTCAGTGTCCACTTGGTCCCTGGCCCCAAGCCCTGTCACAGCGCAACCAGCCCCTGCAACCCACACGCCAAGCCTGTGGCCAGTACACCCACATTTGCTATATCAGGGTCCATCTCCTTCTTCAGGAGTGATGATCAGGCCGTACTTGAATGGGTTCACCATTGCCTTCAATGTCTCTCAGCCCAACACGTGGCAGCCGTACGTAGACAGCATGCACCACTTCCTAGCAGGTAAGATCTTTGTAACCCCAGGAGTCATGGTGATGAGTTGTTTCCATCCATGCACACATGCATATGGTGCAGAGGTCTCCTCCTGGGCATCTCATGATCCCCATCTGGAAAGGGAGGCTCATAAGGTCACAGGAGATTCTGTGCACAGGAGCTTTACCATTCTGGATGGGTCTCTGAAGGCCTCAGGACATTTTAACATTTAATATTATCTCTTGATCCCCATCAGCTTATGATGATAAAGTTCAAGAAGAGAAGAATATCGAGTGTGTCTCGGGACAGTACTTCATCCAAGGGGGTGATGAAAGTGAGGAGAAGAAGGCCTGTCAGTTCAAGCGCTCGCTGCTGCAGAACTGCTCTGGCATTGAGGACCCAACGTTTGGATACTCCAGAGGCCAGCCCTGCATCCTGCTGAAGATGAACCGGGTACAGAGAAAGCCATTCATCTCAATTCCTTCCTTCAGAGCATCCCAGTGTGATAAAGACCATGCAGGGACTGAGTCTCCTTTGCTTCTCAGGCCCAGGAAACAAGGGAACTAGAATCCCCAAACCTGCTGGCTCATACACATTAGAAAACATAAAAAGAAACACTACAAAAATTGCTTGATTTGATTTGCTGAGGCCTGAGTGCTTCGAGGGTCTTGTGCCAGGCCCTTCTCTGGGAGGAACTGAGCTTTAGGGGTACACCCCAGACCCCAGTCACTTTACAATGGGAATTTTCATAGAATTGAGTTTATTTGAAATCTAATAGCCTGGTGTTTCAGTGCACACTGATGGGAAAATAAGCCTAGGAGGATGTGAACTGTGTGGGGAAGGGGCTGTGTTACTGCAAAGTGTTTGGGTTCTCTGTGTGCTCTGCTCTGCCCTTGCTCTCAGGCACCAACCCATCACTCAGCCATGGGCAGGTTGCACTGTGTGGGGTGGCAGATCCTGCTGTAGGGACACACAGCTCCTGTTCTGAGCAACGTGACTGGCACCCAGAAAGGTTTAAGCCTTGGAGAAGGGTGGCAGCATGTCCTTGGCACTGCTTTTGCTACAAGCATGGATGGGTTTTGTTTTTGCAGATCATAGGCTACCGCCCTGGTGCTGGGGTCCCTGTGAGTGTGGACTGCAAAGTGCAGGTACTGCTTTCCTTCGTGCTCGGCAGTGTGGTGGGCACAGGGCCAAACATCTCCCTCTGATGTCTCCCTCAGCATCTGCCATCACTGTAGCCCCAAACAGTCACAGGACCCAGGGCTGCCCATGTGTCTGGGTGCAAGTGGGTGCCAGTCTGCTGAGAGCAGCAGAAGCCACCAGTGTCCTGCTTCCCACCTTGGGTATCACCCTCCGAGTGCTGCTGGCTTCTGTCAGCCTGACTGGCACCACTCTGCCCAGTCTCTGTGGGCAGGCTGGCTGTGCTGGGTGCTGGGGTGCCAGCTAGAGCCTGGAGCTGGGGGAGATATGCAGGAACTGCTCACACACATCTCCAGCCTCTCCACAGCACCCTCAGTCCTGGGGGGCACCTTGCAAGCCAACAGCAATAAGGTGAAGGATGGGCTCTCACTGCCCAGGCAGCTGCTGGATCATACTCTGGAAACCAAGGCAGCAGCAAACTCTTAACTCTTGCCCATGCCTCCATAGCTCTGCTCTGCCCTGGCTGGAACCAGGACAGCAGCTGGGCTCACAGCAAACACACTGAGGGCAGCGCAGCTGAGCCCTGCTGCAGGCTGGCAAGAGACATCTGTATTAAAGCTACTTCACCTTGCTCTGCAGGGAGCTGTATTTTGTGTCCCCTGGGTGCGTGTCCTTATTTTTTTCTTCTCACAGAAAGGCAATGAGAGCCATCTCAGATCAGTGGACTTCTACCCTGGGAATGGGACGTTTGACCTCATGTATTATCCCTACTATGGCAAGTTCACTCATGTAAGTAATGGCTCTGGCATCTCTGTTTTGACTCCTTGAGAAGGAGAGGGCAGGAGCTGCTGCACAGAGTGCAGATGTGCTTTTTGGCTATTTTGGGCAGATGCAGGCAGGAGGGAGGCCATGGGCACTGGGATTACAGTGCTCTATTTCTGTCTCTGACAAACTGTGGGAAATCCTTGGGGACTCTTGTTCCCCCTTGCTAGCAATGGGAATGATTACATTTATCAGCTGGAGGCTAAGACTGGCATTGCTAACTCCCAGAGAAGGTCTCAACACCAGTGTTTTCCTAGGGAATTAGGGAAGGCAGGGGTTAGGTGACACAAGAGGAAAAGGATGGGGCACCTGCCAAAGCTATGGCCAAACAGCTTCAGGCTGGGTGGCTCCAAACAAAGCAGTCCAACATCAGCAGCTATTTCTGAACATGCTGGCCAGCACTGCTGTGGGCTGCTGTGGGCTGTGTGGTGTTGGGAGGGAACACACTGCCACAACAAAATCTGAAATGGAAGAAGAGGCAGGCACTAGACTCCTATTGTCATACTGCTGCCAGCTGAGGATCACTAACAGCCCCAGATGCCAGGTTTGCATGTTCTTTGAGCACATGGATCCAAGGAACACCATGGATTTCTTATTACAAGCCATAGGTTGGTTTTTAGAACACCAGAAAGTACCTGAGAGTCCCACTGACTGGTGTTGCCCTGGGTAATCACCCCAAGAGGCAAAGGTGCACTACAAAACTCCAACACGATCCCACCCCTCTGAGGCACAGGCACAGAAAGGCTCAGCTCCATCATCCCAAGGGACCACGATGGACATCAGGCAATCCCTCTTGGATGCTTGGGAACCATGAACCAATTACTAATGATTTTACTGAGCAGGAGCACCCAGCCAGCTTTTCTGCTCCTTCAAAAATGACACTTAAATTTCCCTTCTTTTCAGGTCAACTACACATCCCCACTGGTGGCCATGCACTTCACAGATGTGGAGAGGAATCACTTGGTCCCCATTCAGTGCAGTCTGAATGGGAAAGGAATTATCAACGACCTTAACAGCGACCGCTTCCTGGGCCGAATCATCTTCACACTCAGGATTGGAAAGTAGCCACTGCCAACACCAGGCACTTAGGTTAAGTCAGTGAGAGGCTTTTTCCTTTTTAAAGCATCAAGCCAGCATTTTTTCTGCTAGGAAAAACAGGCACATGGAGATTATTGTTAATTTATTTTTGTTCATAGTTAGGAAACAAATGAAATGCAATGGAGCATGGATCCACATTTTTCATCTTCTAATGTAAATCATTATTAGTAAAAATTAAAAGTTATTTCCTGGGCAGAGAACCTGCAAAAGCACTTCAGTTTTGATTAAAAAACCCTCTGGTATTCAACAGCTCTTTTCATAAGATCTTCTACGAGTGACCCCTGTGGAATGCATTTTTTCCTGGCTTTAAATTTTAATTTTTACCATAGTTTAATGTGCATTTCTCAGGCAAAAGATAACAAGAGGGTAGTTTATTAGCACTATTCTGTTAAAATAATAAGCAGCAAAAATTCTGGATTATGCCTGCAATAACTGAGCTAAAAAGCAAAAATGGCAGTTCTCAAAATGCTTTCTAGGAACTTCAGCACCAGAAGCATCTTGACTGCAGCATTTTACACAGTTTGTTCAGCACACCCAAGGTGTTGAGCAAGGGCCATATACAAAATCAGCTTGAACCTTTCCAGCTGTTCCTTTCTGAAGTGGGAATACGAATGCATTTGTCCCTCCCTCTTCCTCACTTCAGTACCTCTCCCTGCCCCAGGAATCTTCATCAAGTCTCTTAGGCAGGGCCAAGTGAAAGGAGCTCTCTTGTCACAGTTCATGGGTTGGCAGTGCCTCCTTCCTTCCTCTGATCAGGCACAGAAGTGCCCAAAGCTTTCAGACCTGCTCTTCCCCATTCCAGAGAGGTCACAGCTCTAACGCTGCAGCAAACCACAGGGAAATGCTCAGTGGTTTCATCCTTAAAGGCTCCGTGTTGTTATTAGTGAAGCCACCAGTTCCTCATCCCCCAGAGGCCAGGGAAGCACACCTGTCCCTGGCTGAGCAGAGCACACCTGTCCCTCACTGAGCAGAGCACACCTGTCCCTGGCTGAGCAGAGCAACTGCAGCCCTAAGCAACCTCTGCTGCCCGGGCAACCTGCCCCTCCCCAGCCCCTGCATTCCAGAGATGAACTGCACTCTGCATGGTGGGAGAACACAGTAGGACAGGACACCTTGGCATCATCTACTAGTGGGAAAGCACATTGACTAAAATTACTGACTGAACAGGAGCATTGTGGTATGTTTGTCCTACATCCTAGTCCAGGTACTTAATCTGCCATCATTTCCTGATCTATATAAGTCTCTAAGAAGTAATTTTTTGTAATAAAATAAAGTGACTACAGTAAAATGAACTCCATGGGAGCATTCTTCAAACACTGGTGTAAAAGGCACAGTTTGTGACTTTAGCTCCCTGTGCTGGCCAGTTAGGGACTGAATTTCAAAGCAGCATGTAACCTGATCCTGGAATTCTGAGCACTTGATTAACTGGAATTCTGAGAACTTGATTAACTTCCTTGGGCCAAAGAGTTCAGGAGTGCAGTACAGTAAGACTCACTGTACACTATCACAACCAACCATCTGGCAAAAGCTATTTATTAAGAACTGTTAAAAACCTGAACCAGAGGTCGTTTAGGAACTAAGTCTGCTCAGATGTCTTTATTCAGATGACACTGATAGAGCCAGGGCAACACAATTGTTCTGCCTGCACAGCTTATCTGAAAGGGTATCTTCTGATCAACAGAAGCTGCCTTCTGCCAAGGAGGATCCTGCTGGGGGAGTGGCTCTTCTTTTGCCATCAGAAATAAGTTAAACCCAGAAGCATTTTTTCCCCTGACAATTGCTTTAGCTCTTTTAAAACATTCTATTTCTGTGGGGTCTTGAAAGGAAACCAAGGCCTTCATGGTTTATGCCAAGAACAGCTCCTACCCTAGTGGCAGGGTAAAACTTTATTTAATGCCTATTCCCACCTGCCTGTTGCAAGGATTCATGAAGGAGCAGGTCCTTTAGCAGACAATGGGCCCGTGCTTTGATCAAATCAACAAAGAAAAAGCAACTAGTTTGGATGTAAGTGTGTGAACAGCTTAGAAGCAAAAGCTTCTGTTTCCCTACCAACATCCAGATCCAGGCATTTTGACAATCCCATTGGAAAAGCTCTCAGAAATGGCACGTGTCGTCTACTTACACTGAAACAAAGCTTTATAAACACAATAGTTAACTTCATTTTCCATACATATATTTTGCTTTCAGCGTATTTGGACAGTCATTTTAAGATCTGGAAAACTGTATATACCACCCTTCATGCTGCAACAACCTGAAAGTGCTGGATCAATTTTTGACTTCTATTGAAGCTCAAAATAATATTTTATATGGATATATAAAATATATATATATGTGTGTATATGTTTGCATTTAGGAAATGACCACATTTTATTAAAATAGCCTAGCAAAAGTGATGTTAAATACTTCAATCTGCAATGTGAGCATGAAACCATAGCTGTGATCCATCTGCTGGCAGCACAGAAGCACCACACTGACAAGGGCGTGTTACTCAGAAATTGTCAGCCTCAAAATAATTCCATTTACCACTCTGGCAGGGAAATAAAGTATTGCAAGAGCAAAGGTACAATACAGAAGACCAAGACAATCAAATCTGAAGCACACAGTCCAAATCAGCAGCATTAATTTACATTCCTTAAAAAAAAAAAGACAACTTGGTTCAAGAGCCCATTTGCAGCACAAAGTCACTTTTGTCAGATTCAGGTAGAGTGTATCTTTGGTCACAGTGAGGACTAGAATAACTGAATGTACAGGTATTTCTCAAACATGAAAACTAAGTCTTTAAAAATCTCTCTTCCCTGAATATATAGCTGTTGCCAGTTACTTAAACATCAGTGTTGACTGTCACCTTTGTGCATGTGAATTACTGAAGGTGCTTTTCCTCCAACATGGATGTGGGATCAGCACACAGAGAGATTAAATATTAAAGCAGCTTTAGCAAACATTTGCTACAGAGGACAGAACTTTGTGTGCCCTCAGTAGCTCTCTGCAGACCTGGCAGCTCTTGAGCTGTCCTGCAGCTACACAAGGCTTTTGCCAACATGGACCAAAAAGGTTCAGAGAACAAGAGGCTTCTTTCATCCTTTCATCCTACCAATGTGAACCTGATGGGAATGAAGCAGAACACAACCACTAATGACTAACTTCTATTTTGGTACAGTTTAGATATGGAACACAGAATTGCAAAAGGTATGGCATTAATAACAAAGAAAGCATCTTCAAACAGGTCAGATGCTCTTACTCCTTTAGAAGTCACTTTCTTCACTACAGATAGATATATAGTAATTTCTGCTTTATGATCAGCATTCCTCATGCTACAAATTTTGTGGTCTTACACTGAGACAGTAATAATGAGGAGGTTAAAAGCAGATTAATTGTATCAAAACTAACTGGTTTTGTATGTTCACCTGCATTCCTCAATCACAGCTTTTCAGTGATCCTGTTAACCTATGAAAGCTGTCCAAAGGAACTGCAGGAATCTCTGAGCAATCTGTGTTCTTAGTCAGTCTTTGAGTGCTCTCAAAATACTCTTGAGCCTCACATGGTGCAGTTCTGTGTAGTTTCTTTTATGTTCAGAATCAAAGCTGAGAGAAACTGCAGCCAGTGAAATTCCAGCCTCCCACCCTCATTTCACAATTGAGCTCAGAACAAAAGGAAAAATGCAGTCCAACAAAATAGCACAGGAGACATTTCCTTTAGCACACTGTTGGCTTTTCTGAGCAGCCCAAGTTCTCCAGGACTGAGCCTTATCTTACCAAATTAGACACCATGCTAAGTGCAAAGCTATTCAACACAGCCAACTTCTCCATCCTAAATTAATTTACTAGAAGAATCAGATGTTCTTCTCGAATTATGTTATTAGCAACATCAGGTACCACCTTTACTTTCAGAAGGAACAGGAAATTCAGACTGGTTCACGAGAACAGCCATATGCCAAGTTTCCAAGTGAAGTCTGTTAAGAGCTTGGTATTTTTTCCCCACCGTTTGTACAGTCCCTTTCGACACAGCATTCACACTTTTAATTATAGTTTTAGCTTTAGCATTATCCAAGACGAGCTGTAGGCAGCTAGAAATTTTCTTGTATAAAAAGATTAAACAACAGAAAGTTTTGTAGATGTCTTGTTTACTCAAAATACCTCACAAGGACACACATCACCTCTGCTCAATTCCATGGTCCTCAGAACACTTACTTTTTCCAAAATCATACAGTAGCTTCAAGTAATTGCAACTCATCCTCAGACTCACAGCATGTTATCTTGTCATGAAGTCATCTTAACTTTTTTAAATAAAGAAACCATGAATTAAATAATTAGTTTTTCTTCTTTTTAGAGGGGCAGGTCAGGGAATCCGGGAAAGGGAGAAGAGCAGGGAAGGTGGCAACACAGGTGGAATTAGGAGATTATACAGACTGATAGCCAGTACGACTTTTTCTTCTTCCAATGAGGTAAGATATAAAGACAAGAATGATAAGGAATCCAAGCGCGATGCCCACTGCGATGGGAATAAGAAAGTTCAGGTCAGAATCAGCAATGCATTCTTCAGCTGCAGAAAGAAGAAAAACAAAAAAGCAAGGGAGAATAAATTAGTAAGGGAAATCAAGCATTAGCCACCAAAGCAAGCAAGGAGCAAAGAGGCATTTTTGAGCAATTACACTGTATTAGATACACTAACACATCTAAAGTAAAATCAGTATTAAGAACTGACAGAAAGGTTGGTTTCTTTAAACATGTATTCTACATGCATCTGTTATATTGGTAGTATACTTCTTCCCATTTGTATGTTCAATTTCAGCTTCCTCTGGTGAGAAGAGGATAAATTACAAATGTAAGGACAAACCAGCAGTCTGAGCATGCATTATCTGATCACACCTCAGAGCCAGCAGCAATAAAGCAACAAGAACCCCAGACCAGCCTTGTCCAAGGGTCTTCCCAAGCCCCAGGTCACCAGCACCCCTCTGGGTTCTAGACGTGAACAAATACGGGACAATACCCGTAACAAAGTGGAAACACTGAAAACTACTAGAGAGCGCCAAGATAGGTGTGCTGGAAGCACTGAATAGGAAACACTGAAGGACTCTCGTGGGGGCGGGTACCTTTACTTTCAATACAAAAGGCTTGCCAGTTTCAGATGAGAAGTACAGACCTTACTGAAATCCACACAGGAGAAAGAAACCAGAAGAGACAGCTGTAACGCTACCCTGGTTTTTAGTATACATGTTGTAAAACATGTGAGGAGCTCCTTGCTGATATAAACACTCATCAAGGATTAACAAACAGTGCTGGGAACTGGTTTCAGACTGAGGGATACACCTCAGACACGGGACAGGGCTTGGCATTCTCTGTCCCTGTTTGTAACGAGAGCAGAGCTCCACCTGCCTGGTGCCAGGAGAGAGGGTTGGTAACACATTGGTATCTGCCTGCAGTGCCTGGTGCTGGAAGGATGCCCAGCTTACATGGTTTGCATAAAGCAGCATGCCTTATAACTTCTTTTCTCACTTTTTTTTTGAAGAATCAGTGTTACTTGTGGAAAATTTACTGTCTTAGTTTAGCCTGGTATGGTCTAGCACACACTTGTACTGCCCCTTCATGAAACCCTGTACAAAGCTTTTGGCTTAGAGTAAGGAGAATAACCTCGAGGCTCAACACCTGAAAACACTACACTCAGATTCTCTGAAGGCTCCTATTGCCAAGTGGAGCATCACTTGGAAAGAAAAAAAAAAAAGAGGAAAGGAACTCCTGAGAAAGTATTTAAGCATCTTAAAGAGAGACCTGCACTCAGTGTTTAGGCACCTTTGTTCACTGAGGATCAACATACACAATTTCCTACATGCTGGATAATGGGTCATTAACTAATCATGAATGGATTTGCTAAGGATGAAGAGTGCCCAGCAGGCAGGGACAGGAATTGCCCTCTCTGCTGTAGAGGAGGGGGATCACTGCAGTGCTCAGCACACGATGGCACCTTCTAGAAGGAATTCCCAGAGTAAAAAGGTTTCATACCAGAGACATTCCCCCCTCTGCTGGCACACATCTCTCCAGGTATGGTTACTGTACTGGTTAGAAGGTTCAGAGAGGTGTCTTCAAAGGCAGAACCAATAACTACACCACAACATGCAGGCTCTGCAGTCAGCCCACAGGAACAGGTTTTTTGACTGATGTGATTGAATGTGTGTCCATTCAAAATAATCAGAAATTTTGGCCCAAAACTTTTTTAGCCCCAGTATAAAAGCTACCTTCCCTTTTAATTCCAATCATTTTGTGTTTTATTGGTATAAGCTACACAAATAGAAAACACTGTGGTAAATGTAAAAACTAAAAACCAGCCAAACAAAAAACAAAACCAAGAAACAAATCAAGAAATACCCACCTCCAAAAAAAGCCCAAACCCATCATTCATTGGCTAGAAAACCTTCTTTTCAGATATACCAGTATGACATCTTTACCCTAAAGTATCAGAAATCTCAGCATTTAGAGGACAATTAATATTTAGTAGACTGTGTACAAGGCACAAACCCAACAGCATTCTATGATAGATGATACATATTAATCTGCAACATCCACAAGCACATGCAATTTAAATGCTGTTTCCACAGACCAGAACGAAACCAGGCATGTAACACAATCTCAGGTATAGATTGACTGGGGTTCACCTTACTCATTCAGTTTATTTTCTTTAAAAAAAAAGACAATACAAGCCGTCTGTTTTCAAATCAGTTAAAAAATGTGAACAAGTTTCCTTAAGAAATAGAACAATCTTTATTTTTTAGAGCACAAGGTTAAACAGATTGACAGTTCCCTATGGAGCAATACATACAAGAAAACTAGTGGTTTTATAACAACAGGAAGTCAGGTGAAACTTTGATGGTTTTTGTACCAGTTGTCTGCACATCAGTCTAGAAGTACTTAATACTCTGAGCCAATGTACTTGCAGGCTTTTGCAAAGGTTATTTCTAGTGCTGATTATTGGGAGTGGTTTGCACAAATGTTCTGTATTATCACTTGGAAACTGTACAGTTCAAAAATTTGCATGGTCAGAAGAATACAGTGTGATGATTACTCCTTAACAGAAATGCATGTTTAACTGGTGCCACTGAACATCACTCACAAAAAAAAAAAAAAACAACAGGCTAAAAAATCTATATGAACTTCTGCATTTGAGGATATATTAATACAAAAGTCATTAGATCCATATTTCTTCATTAAAATGGTAAGTCTTGAAGCCAGTTTCATTACTAAATTTATAGCAGTACCCCACTTTCATTAAAATGAATTTCAGTAACTGATGCAAAATTCAAACTGTAGGCTACAAGCTATAATATTATCCACCCATACCTGCTTCCTTGGATAGTGTCAAGTGTTTAAAAAAAAACCAAAACAAACAAACCCCAAACCATTACTGAAAGAAGTGTATTTTATGATTTGTATACAAACATGCCACAGACATCTCTACAACCCTAGAGAACACTAATAAAACACTAGAGCAGCTTTGATGCAGGCGAAACTCATTCTAAAGGGGGAGACAATGTTATGTCCATTAAATAGTTTAGGCAGCTCATGTTATGACATATGCAAAAAGCCACACTTATCTAAAAGTCTAAAAGACTTCCTTTTTCCATGCAGTAAGAATCTGGATTACAGCACAAGGAGGCCAGAGAAAAGTTGTGCATCAAGGGGTTGTCTCTACAGAGCTGCAGTTTAAGAACAGTCCAGTTGCACTGCATTTTTTTAGCCTAGTTATTCTTTCCATACAGCAAGGAAAAACAGGTGTTGTGGGTCCATCTCAGACTACTTTGGCTTTTGCATTCTTAACATTAATAAATGCTACACCGCAAACAATCAAACACAAAGTAGGTTGAACATTCAGAATGCCAATGGCGGGCAGTTATAATGTGGATTTTGAGTGGCAGAGAACCATTCAAGACGAAGATTTAAAAACAGCTCAAGCTGCAACAACAGATACTGGCTCATTAAATGAAAGCATCTTTAAACAATGGTCATTCAAAGCAACAAGACAGACCAGTTCTGTGCAGAGTATGGTATGAAGTTAAGTGCACTTTAAAGTTCTGGAATATTTAGAAAGGTTATTCCCTTTAAATTGATGCCAGCAAAAAAGCTTGCATTAATTTAGCAGAAGTCTGCCTTAGTTGAGTATTTCAGGTGATTGCCAAGGTATAATAAGGAATGAAGAATTCAGTGCCTAACAGTTATTTTTTTTCTTTTAAACATTTGGAAATGGCACTGAAGTCTTCCTATATATCCACCATGTGGCAAATATGGGTTACCCATTTTGTTTGTACAGCCAGGGTACAGGAATGCCTCCTGAAACTACACCAGGGCAGGAGTAAATTACTCAAATTCTGACAAAGGTAGAGTAAGTTACTGCTGCCACTTCAAGAGATCCCTTAATCACCAGCCCGACTTTCAATCCTACGGAAAACCATGTTGTTATTGGGCATCATACAATCCTTGTTAAATACTATACAAGTCAACATAGTGACTAATGCTGCCAGCTTAACCCACAATTACGACAACAACTAAGGAATGCAAAGGAGAGAAGCAAGTACAAATTCTATGCCACTCTGGGAGTTGCCCCAGTGCACATCAGTTCAGAATGTGTTCTTGTTTCAGGCTACTATTTGTAAAAAGCAGAAAGAAATCCTAAACACTTTAGGATTTTCGCAAGATAAAATCCTTAGCCTAGCAATTCATCCAGTATTTGAGATCTTCCAAACAGCTCTGAAACCCACGGCGTCTTCTGAGAGCAGGAAAACTGAAAACGTAGTTCTGCTTCATCTGAGATAAACATTCTCTCTTTGTTTCTCAACTCCAATTAGCTGTG
Organism: Sakesphorus luctuosus; assembly: GCA_013396695.1. NCBI lineage: Eukaryota > Metazoa > Chordata > Aves > Passeriformes > Thamnophilidae > Sakesphorus > Sakesphorus luctuosus. The sequence goes on from VWZD01012667.1 coordinate 335,419, forward strand.
GCTAGTAATTACTCCTAAGTTTGGGTCTTTTTGGACTTCAGAACTTGCACTTGCTTTGTTTAGAGTGAAATCAGAACAGGAATCACACTGAGATTCACAGAGTTTGATATCCAGCATAGCTTTTTCTTCTGCCAATTATGTAAGCAACCACTATAATGGCAATCAAGACAGCAAGTGCAGCACCCACTACAATTGGGATTAGAATGCTGTCATCATCCAGCGAACACTCGTAGGCTGTAGGTGAGAAAAAGGTTGCAACAAAGAATAAATAAAGACAAAATACTTGCCAAGTGTGGTATAAAACCCTGTTTTCGTTAATATGAAGGTGTTAAATAATCAAGTATTATTACTTCTTTAAACTAAGAGAGAAAGAACTGCAGAGGTCTCATGGCTACATCGAGCATATCCTAAGCATTATAATCATATGGAATGTTTGATAACATCCATATAGCAATATATATGTTATATATTTATATATACACACACACCCTTATAGCAAACTAGGGGTGTACGAGTTTTCACCTGCACAAGATCTCCACTAGACGAGGGAGTAGCTGTGCTTGTACATTTAAGAACCAGGCTTATCTCTTTCATACTGAAGGCAAGTCTGGTTTGTGCTTTTACTCATGAAGGGTAAAAGGTGACCCAGATTTCCTATCAAGAATCTATCCAGAACAGAGACATGTTACACAGACAAAATAACTATAATTAGGAGAAGAATAAAGCCAGCTGCAACTTGAACTACAGAGTGAAATCAGACCCTCACCACTTAGAAATACTGTTTACCCTGCACACATCTGCAGACCTACTTACCTCTAAAAAAAGAGTTTCAAAAATCCACACTCAATCTATTTGTCTATGTATCAGTCTAGTCCAATAAGACTGTGCTGGGAGTATTATTATTAAATACAAAGAGCAGGTAAAACTAAATATTAAGAATGAGGTAATTTAAGACATTCCAGTTTTCTCCAGACAAGACCAAGATAATGCATCAAACAAATATTTCAAAATCTTTCTTTAGTTCTGGATATACAGGATGGCTTCTGAAGGAAGCTCTGTCACTTCATTTCCCCCCCAACTCTCCTTTTCCGTGGACTGACAAGTAAAAAGAAATGAAACATCTAACAATATTCTCAAAGTCCACTTCTGCTTAAGCTCTGTCCTATTTTCTTACATACCTGAGCTACAAAAAGCCACATGTCAAGATGATGTCAGGTAACTTCTAACCTTTCCTGCAAGGCAATGCTTAAGTCCCTTTTCAGTGTCTCCAGTTCATTCAAGTTTCGTGAAGGAGAACTACATATCTAGCAGACATTTTTAAAGTGAGAACGAAGCTTTGCCTGAATTTGAATGTCAGTCTCAGAACTTCTCTTCACTCCATGTATATAGAAATAGTGCTTGTACCCAATGCTGGTGCTTTTTAGTAAGTAAGAATTTTGCAAACAGTGCAAAAAAGTTAACAAAAACATAACACTTACCCGTAGCAAACTTATTTGCCTCCACAAGGAATGGCTGAATCCGGAGATTAAATGTATGTACTTGGATATCTTCACTAATCTCAAGAGTCTGTTCTTTTTGGCACATGTAAGAGCTACCAAGGAAAGCATCCCACTGGCTGAAATTGTGGTTATCTGCACTTAAAATAACTAAACAAAGGGGGGGAAAAAAAGGAAAAGAAAGGAAATTTGCATGCCCACTTTAAATGCAAGGCAGTTGCCAATACAATCATAAGACCATAAGACTGAGGAACTGAATGTAGGGGGCTCACATTTCAGCACTGGCTGGTTTGAAAAACAAAGCAGGGTGAAGTGGGATTGATCTGCTTAAACAAAGTCAGGCACTGAAGTTATTACAGTTCTCAGCAGTAACCTCTCCTCAATATATACACATCAGGCCTTCCTTGTACCTCCACTCATCCCAACACTGCAATGGCATGTGTTTTAGCTTTAGTGCTCTTTTAACTGCTGCAGCCATGACAAGCAACTTTAAAAACGGAAAAAAAACCCCTTATGTACTTTCGTTTTGGAAAAAAGCATGCTTTATTTTTTGGAGGACTGGCCTCTTTTCCCAGTGAGAGTTAGGTGTAAGTGGCTGGAAGATATAGCTGCCTCTTCAATCAGAGAAAACAGCTGGTTTAGGGAAAAAAGCTTCAAAGTTGGTAGAACTGTATTTCACACCTCAAAAAATTATGTTACTGAAAATAGTTATAAAGAAGCCCTAATAATTTGACAGAGACCTCATTAGCAGAAATGTCAGAAATCAAAGAATGATCCCACACTGCTGTTTAACTCTTACAGCCATTTCTGCTTATTATTTTTGTTCATACCAACTTATAAAGTAGGAGCTAACAGTAAACCTGAACAACACTAAAGAAAATCAGAAGTATTTGATGTAGACACTAAATAAAATACTGCACTTGCTTTAAGGCAGATACTGTTTCTTACCAGAACCATTCAGACGGTTGAGCAGAGTAACATTCACTTCTTTCAGATAAAATTTTTGTGCACTTGCACTTGTGTTTTTCTGTTTAGGAAGCAAGAACCAAGTGTCAGTGTGGAATTCTAACTTTAGGAACACATACTTTACAAAGGCCAACACATTTACCAGCCTTCCACTTTTGACAACTTTAACCCAATTCTCCATTTGTCTCGAGGCAATCAGCTGCCCAGTTCCACTTCCCATATGGGAACAGCCCACCCCCAGCCAGTGACAGAAGGATTTTACTATGAGCGATCAGGCTGTTAAATGAAAGCTTAGTTTAAAATAAAAAAGTTACTCACAACAACGAATGCAAAACTAATCAGTGTGCTATTTCCATCGTTCAGTTTCAGAGTTGCTGTTGTGTTACCACAGGCACCATCTGCGATGGTTGTCTTTGGATTGATGTTGATCAGGAAAGGCTGAAATACAGACACACCACAAAGACACTCAGCTGTCATTTGGAATACCTTGTTGAGTCTTGGGCTAGAAGAGCTTGTTATAAACATGACAGCAGAAGATTCAGCCTCACTACTATCAGACTGAGGTTATTTGAGTTAAATTTACATGCTGGCAAAAACTGAAGCCAATTGCCCAGAGAAGTCTTACCTTGTTGCCCAACAAAATAGGCTACCTGTCTCCCTCTGAGAGCAGAGACAGTATCTGCAGGGATCAACAGCCTTAACAGCTAAGACAGTTGCAGTCTTTTAATCACATCAAAGTATTCCCATAACAAGTTGTGTTGAATCCACATAAGGTTTTGGAGCCAGGTATTACACCACAAAACTATTCTGGTGTCAGAGAGGTGCTACACACAATACTTAGAAACAGTTCTGGAAGCCAGCAGTGCACAAAGCAAATACCCTGCATTCAGATTTCACACCAAAAAACTACAGCAACCTTTTACTCTTCATAAGGAAAGAAAAGTACCTTGTCTTGGGAAACATTCAGTTGCAGCCCCACAGTAGCCAGCAGACAAGTTTTATTTCCACTTTTAAGAGAATAGTTTCCTATGGCTGGTTTCTCCACAGGTTTGGGAGGCGTGGTTGGAGCAGGTGACAAAGTGGTGGTGGATACAGTAGTTACATTGGCAACAGTAGGCACAACAGTGGGTGCAGAAGTCGGTGTATCAGCACTACATCTAAACTCTGAAAAGACATTTTAACCACCATTTCAGTGCTGAAATTTTATTAAAATCTTACGACTCAGTGGTCAGTTCAATACAGGTACCAATTTCTTTGGTGAAATTAAGGCTCACTGGGAGTCTGCTAATCACCAAGTCAGAAGTCCCAGACTCAACACTGTGGCCCAGGATCCCAAACAATACACACCTACAGTTTATGCTCACAAATGTTGTGATGTGCACAGTTTTAACTCCATGCAGTACTACTCCCCTCTGGCACACGGAAGAAAACACACACAGACAACTGTCTGGTTACAGAAGTGTGATATGTATTTGCTGTCACAAAGTAAGTGCCCCTACTAAGCTGTTTGCAGCAGGATGATGTGCTCATGTCTTTCAGCAGCTGAGCTGTGAGATGAGACTACAGGCTGTTCGAACACAACAGCAGAGGCCACTACTGGAAGTGGAAGGCAGCCACCTAAAAATCCTTCAGGCTCAAATGAATCAGCAACAGCAGTTCTGAAGTGCTTATTCTTAAAACCCAGTTACTGGAATACACACTTTAGTAGCCTACCACCCTGGCATGGGCACAATCCACATTGCAACACACCACCAAATCTGTTCTCCTAATCTATTATTCCAGGAACAAGGAAAGAATAACTAAAGCATACTTACATGAGCATTATTAAACACTGAGAGAACTGGGGCATTTTTTATTATGGGACTTTGCTCCCTGCACTAAGGTGCAATACAAAAACATTTATTCACAAATTGAAATACTCACCTTTTTTACTGACTGTGCCATTCTGAACAAAAGCCTGCACAGTAACATTCCAGAAAATCTGTGTTACATTTTCTGCTTCAATATCATCAGTATTATGACACACGTAGACACTGTTCAGTTGAACTGGAGGCGTAGGGTCCCTTAGAACAACAGTAACTAGTCCTACAAATAAGCACAAATATTTTAATGCCTATAAACTACAAAAACTTAGAGGTAGTGTTATGTTTTACATAATTCCATATAACAAAGAGTAAGAGACAATTAAATTTAACAATCTTAAGCATTTTTTATTTTCCCTACACGTCCTGACCTGAAGTGCTGAGTAATGCAGAGAAGTAACCCAGCTTCCAGAACCAGACAAGCCATTAGAAACGTAAACCCTTTTACTTAACTTATTAAGGAGAAAAAAATCCTATTATTAGTAGGCATTAGTAGACAGAAAGCCTTACACTGCACACTTGGCAAGGTGGAAGGTCAAATAGTGCACACTAAAATGAATTTTCCAAGTGCCTGCTGTCTACCAGCACCTCACTGACCAAAGCTGCTCAGCCACCCTTCCTGTTCTGTTCCACTTAAAGGAATTAAACATTCAGCAAAGGCAGCAAGTCTGCATTGTTATCCAGCAGGCAGGTAGGACCAACACAAAACTCATACACACGTTATTAGTCCTTCTAACTTTGAAAACATCAGCTAAGGTCAGGCACAGAAGGTCTGACACTTGTGGCTGAGATTGCTCCACAAGTCAGGCTCTGAACTGAATGTTACCTTTTCTTTTAGCATCAGGAAACACAGCTGTGTCGTTGGTGTTGTAGGTAAATGTGATGAAGTCCCCCTGGTAAGTCTCATTGTTTTTGGTAAAGTTAATATTCCAAGAATGACCTTCTCCAAACTGCACTGCCACAAAGGCAGCTTGTGTGTCATTGCCACAGACGCTTCCATTGTGTGTCACACTGGATGACAAATTCAAGGTTGTGGTTTTCTAGAAAAAAAAATGATAGTAGTTCTTCCTCACGACGACATTAGAAACCTCCTGGAGATAGATGGAATCTTGCACAAGGTAAGTGAGATTATCTTAGGTTATTCTACAAAATTATTAAAAAGGCTCCCTGACACCTGTCTGAGAAAGGAGCCATATCAGATTTGAGTGCAAAAGTATAAATCTAACCTGGCTGTAAATCTTGACTGTGCTGAGCTGCAATTCAGATTTACTGTTTGGCTGAAAATATAACTACACTGATACTGGCTAAACTTGGTGAGTTTTGTGCATGCCATTTATGTAAGAGCAACAGGGTACTTTCAGTCATTTGTATGATTGAGAACTTGTGTTTTGTTTTAAAAGGAGTATGTAGGAATACTCTTAACATTTGACTTAGCAAAAAAAAAAAGTAAGAAATCAGACAGCCCAGATAAAATAGTGTACTTAAAATTCTACCCAGACCAAAATACAGTTCTCAGGAAGAGTTACCTCCAAATACTTACATAATCACTAGTGTTTGATTCATATATTATCAAGAACCTCATCATCCAATTTGCATACAGGCAGGTAGCATTAGAGGAATCCTTTATATCTACTTCCACTGCATGGGACTGGAAAAAACCTGTAAGATATGATTATTAGTTATTAAGACATTGTTTTTACCTCATTTTCTAGAACCACTTAAGAAGACTGCTCATCACAAAGCAGTAAATTATATCAGGACTATATTCAATTTGCCAGACACTGAAAGAATAGCTAGATTTCTAAAATATATTAAAAATAGGAAGCACACTTTAAATGTATTAGAGCTAGGTAAAAATTGTGAGAATGTTTTATAGCCTGTTTACCTGACATGGACTAATAATCTGGAAGTGTAGGATTTCCCAACATTGGACATTCCCAATATTGTAAGATTTGGCTGGACAGGATGCTGGGCTGTCTTGTCTAGGCCGTGTTTTTGCCAAGAAAGACTGGACTGTCTGATCCTTGAGGTCCCTTCCAGCCTGGGATTCCATGACCCTGTGACATGTGGCTTTGTGGTGACACAGTGACACTGTGAACCCAGCACACAGCACTTGAGCAGCGTCCTGCCCGCAGAGCGGCGTCTCCCTGTTGTTTTATACGTTGTATCAGTGGTTACCACACCAGCCCAACCCTAAGAGAGGGATCGCCATGCCTTGCGCTTCCACGATTCCCGGCTCAAAACACACGTAGACGCCCTTTCCCTTTGCGTTTCTAGACAATCTGCGCCCTTTCCCTTTTCGTCCCTGTACAACTTTTGCCCGCTCCGGGTTCTTGAGGGGTGCGAGCTGTGCCCAGGCTGGCAGGGCCCAGGGAGAAGCGCCGCGGGCCCGGGACACGGCACGGGCGGCTGTGCCCGGCAGGGCCGCGGGGCCTCGGCCTCTTCCCCCCCCGCCCTCCCCTTCTCCCTTCCCTCCCTCAGGCGGCNGCGCGCCGCTCGATTCTGTGGGTCGCGGACGCGCAGCTCGTCGCGAAGCGCCGCGGGCGGGCGGGTCCGGCGTTTCCCCCGGTGTCCGGTGCTCCCGTCCCGGGGATGTGCCGCCCCCGTCCCGGGGATGTGCCGCCTCCGCAGCGTCTGCGGCCCGCTCTGGGGCTGCTGTGGGCTGAGATGGGGGAGCTGAGAGAACGCGCGCATGCAGAGATGTTTAATATAGAGGCTTTCACTAATAAAATAAAGATGTTGTTCATCCTTGCAGTACATACCGAGGGGGAGAAATGGGCTCTCCTGCTGTCCCTGCACCTGTCCCGAGGCTGGCGGTGTCGTGGGGGGCAGTGGGGATGTCCCTGCTCGGTGTCACCGAGGCAGGAAAGGAGCAGTGGGATGGAGGGGCAGGAGGCAGGAATGGGCAAGAATTGGTGGGCTTGGGGCTGGGAGGAGATAACAAAATGTGATGGGTGTTGGATTGACGCCTGGAGAGTATTGATTAGGGGGGAAAAAAGGCCCCGGGCCGCGGCCCCACTCACCGCAGACGCCGATCAGCAGCAGCGGCAGGAGGAGGACGCGGAGAGAACGGGGACACCTGTGGGGCTCCATGGCGGGGGCGCTGCCGGTGCCGGCGGGAGCTCCGGGGGGCGGCGGCGCCGGGGCGAGCGGGCGCGACAAAACCCTCGCCAGCGGTCATGTGAGGGGCGGGGCGGGGCCGCCCGCGCACCGCCAATCGCCGCGCGCCGCTCGATTCTGTGGGTCGCGGACGCGCAGCTCGTCGCGAAGCGCCGCGGGCGGGCGGGTCCGGCGTTTCCCCCGGTGTCCGGTGCTCCCGTCCCGGGGATGTGCCGCCCCCGTCCCGGGGATGTGCCGCCTCCGCAGCGTCTGCGGCCCGCTCTGGGGCTGCTGTGGGCTGAGATGGGGGAGCTGAGAGAACGCGCGCATGCAGAGATGTTTAATATAGAGGCTTTCACTAATAAAATAAAGATGTTGTTCATCCTTGCAGTACATACCGAGGGGGAGAAATGGGCTCTCCTGCTGTCCCTGCACCTGTCCCGAGGCTGGCGGTGTCGTGGGGGGCAGTGGGGATGTCCCTGCTCGGTGTCACCGAGGCAGGAAAGGAGCAGTGGGATGGAGGGGCAGGAGGCAGGAATGGGCAAGAATTGGTGGGCTTGGGGCTGGGAGGAGATAACAAAATGTGATGGGTGTTGGATTGACGCCTGGAGAGTATTGATTAGGGGGGAAAAAAACCAAAGCCCAAACAAAACCCAAACAGAAAGGCTGGGGAAGAAGAGACGGGCTGAGAGATGGCAAGGAAAGAGCTGCCTGGGGAGGCAGGAGCTCTGCAGGGAAGGGCCCCTGGAATGACATATTCCTGCTCCTGATGCTGTGGCAGAACTGAGGAGTTTGAATAAAGAGGCTCTAAGGGACATGGGGGAAGAAAATGAAGGCTGAAGAAGACATTAAAACACATGGCCCTGGTACACTGGGGCAGCTGGAGTGCAGATGGTGCTGATAAGAACGCAGTTACGAACTCTTGAGGAAGTGGAAATAATGCAATTCTTTTATCAATTGACAGTTAATTTCTCTCAGTTGTGTATTTGCAATACCATATTTTTCCACAGCTGCCATGTCAGAGCCACCATGGAAACAAATGGGGGTCCCCCACACAGGTGCTTGTGTGGTCACACATGTTCACTGCTCCTTTGCATTTCTTTTTGTGCTTTATAACTGCACCTACAACCCACTTACCATGTGTACACCTGCCCATGCATTTGTCTAAGCAAGGCTGCATGTGAATATCAAAATTTTTGTAATTTCAAAACACTTGGAATAAATTTATATTTAGCCTTTGGACTTAATTACTGAAAATTTGTTTGAAGAAATAAACTTTACATTTAATAACAGAGCCAGTACTTGCTGTAGGCTGTGGGAGACTGTCCAGTGACAGCAGCACAGGTGAAGCCACAAAATCTGAAAGCAGCAAGTCTTTCCTCTTTCTCAGCATCACCAAAAAGAACAGGGCATTGCAGAGGGTGGGGAGGGTCCTGGTCTGGGGGATTTTATATTCCCTCAGCCTTCACTATTTTAGTGCAAAGTCCCATTTTTAAAAAGTGATCTCTCGTGGAGTTAGGAGCAATTACATTAGGAGGATTTAATAGGAGAGAGACATTGAATTGGACTTTAATCAATTGGAAGAGCAGAAAATGATTGGGCTGTTCCAGGCAGTTCGTGTGGTGGAGTGTCACTGTTTGTATCTGCTGGAATATTCACTTCAGGACATGTAGCTTTATGTACAAACATTGATCTGTTCGAACACCTTCTTTGTTCAGAGTGAAAAATCCTGAATATTTTGATCTTCTTGCACATAGGAAATGGACTGTAAAACAGCTAAATGTTCTGCAGACATAACGGGAAGGCTGATTTACTTGTTTCCTTTATGCCAGTTTAGTGAAGCTTGAAATGAAATCTAATGGCAGCTGTCATAACAAGCAAATCCCTTTCTGTTTAGTAACACAAGAAAAGTAGCAACTGGTGTGGGATCAAAAGAACAGTAGAGTTTACATACTTTTGTATGATGAAAAATATATTGCCTTGTACCAGAAATGCCACCATTAATGCCAGAAAACAGATTATTCTTTCTTTGCCTGCCCCTGGTTACTTTCCCTTCCCTGTGCCTCCATCCCTGCCATGTAAGAGCCTTCCATGTGCATGTGGTGATGTGACATCATTGTACCGTGATCTCAGCAGAGCCTGAGCTGGTGTTTTGTTGTCATTGTCACAGGCTGTCACAGAGGGACTGATGTGGGGTGTGTGCATCAAGGCTGACCCCAGAGATAACACAGGAAGAGATGAGGCAACCACAAAGGCTGCCCAAAGGGCTTCTGCCCCTGCGTGGAATCCTTGGGGGAACTGATGGATCAAATTCCACCTGCAGGGAGTTGGTACAGGCACCTTGTGTTCATGTACAGGAGGACGTTTGTCTCACAAAGCCCATGCACTCCGGCCATCTGAATATGCTGAAAGGCTGTTAAAAGCAAGGTACTCTTGCATTTGCACAGTGATATTCTTCTCTTGCCCAGCCAACTGACAGAAGCTTGATTTTGGCACTCTTCTCCCTAAACAGAGAATTTTTGGGCAGTTCCCAAAGCCTGTCTGCTCTTTGAAGCTCTGAAGGGAGCAAAATGAAACTCTATTCCTCTCTTGTTTAACAAATCCTTCAGCTTTCCTTGGAAAAAAACATTTAGTGGTTATGGTCAGCTGTTGTCTGATTCCCCTTAAATTCCAGAAACTATTACATTCAGTACTTGTAGGATTCAACCTCAACAAATATCCACTGCATCATATTTATCAGAGTAATTTCTTTATTGATTGTGACAGTCTTAAAGAACAGTAAAATTTATGTGACTTCAGTAACACAAGCTCAAACTCTCATGCTCAGCTGCATTCCTTTTATGACAGAAGAGCAAACGATTGTCACCAGAATGCAGAGAAAATACCTTACGCTTTTGCTTACTAAAGAGAAATGATTTTGCATTTGGCATGATTTTGGGAGCCACTGATGAAGGGCAAGCTGTTCCTGGTTTTCTAAGACATTCCTTATGTTTACTGCTGGATGTGGAATGAGGACTGTGACATTTCTGTAGAGCATTACATTTTACCACATGTTACACTAAGTCCGATGTCAGTCGTTTCAAGAAGGTATTGACATGTAGTGGGAACAAATATGCAAAATCTATTATTTCTTTTTGAAGATTTGGTTCATCAAGGAATATAAATTCATGCTTAATTTCAAAGGTGTAGGCTGTTCTGTGACTTTCATTCACATCATATCGTTCATCCTTTGTGAATCCCTTATCAGTTTCAGTTGGTTAGATATTATATCTGTAATCAAACTTTTCATAACCCAAGGACTTGCAAAAATTGATGGATGTGTGTGGCCAGAAGTGAAGTGTCCCCTGTTTAATGAAGCACTGAGTAACTTCATGTTTCTGATTCCTGGTGCAGAAGAGAAGAGATTGTGATAAAAAGAAGAGAGAGATAATACCTAGGACATGCAGTAATCACCATTTTATTCTAATGTATTTTTATTCATTCTTTCAGATATCTCTAAACAAAAGGGCAGTTCATGTATTTTTTCCAGGGACAAGATTGTGGCAGAACCAATTATTCCTTTCCAGGAGGCAGAGGAAGGATTTGATACCATTTTATCTGGAAGGGATGGAAAGAGGAATATATTAATGCTGGCCAGAGAGGTCACATATTCACTGGGCAGAGGGGGATGAACCACAGGGATCTTCTTGGGACTGTGCCAGCAACTGAGAGTTACAGCTGTTTTTTCCTTCTCACGCAGCCCGTTTGTAGCCTTGGGACTAAGGATTTGGGATCCAGACACTGCAGCGAAGGCCACACTCTGTCCAGCCCGGTGTGACACCTGCAGAGCTCTGGCTGTGTGTGAGCCTGCCCAGGGCAGGGCAGGGAGGGCTCTCAGAGCTCCATGCTGCTTGCTCTGAAAAAAACACTTATTCTCTAAGCCGTGTGAAAGCTCTGAGCAGATGGCAGCATTTCTGAGCTGTCGGGTTTCTGGAGGAGGTGGTGGTGGGAAACCAAAGCAATAAACGCTGCTGCAGGAAACTGCTGAGTCAAGACTGGGGAAATCACGTGAAATTCCAAAAAAAGAACGGCTTGGTGGGGCAGTGAAGAGATCAGAGAGCAGGTTGCAGCAGAGGGCTGCAAAACTTCCTGCTAAAGCCCTCTGAAATCTGGTGTGACACAGCTGGAAAACACATTCCCAGCGTGGCAGGCGGGAGCGGAGGCACAGGGGCGTTTCGTCACAGCCTGTTACACAAGCACAGCTCTCACACACACAGAGCTTGGCCTGGCTGTGCTGCTGGGTCGGGGGTGAAAGCGGGGCAGCAGCTGGGTCTGACACCGAGCTGGGGCAGCAGCTGCTCCTGTGCTGTCCTGTCACAGAATCATAGAGTGGATTGGGTTGGAAAAGACCTCCGAGATCATCAAGTCCAACCCTTGGGCCAACTCCAGTCCCTTTACCAGATCATGGCACTCAGTGCCACGGCCAATCTCATTTTAAAAACCTCCAGGGATGGTGAATCCACCACCTCTGGGCAGCCCATTCCAATGCCTGATTACTCTCTCTGGAAAGAATTTTTTTCTGATCTCCAACTTAAATTTCCCCTGGCAGAGCTTGAGCCCGTGCCCCCTTGTCCTATTGCTGAGTGCCTGGGAGAAGAGACCAACCCCCATCTGGCCAGAACTTCCCTTCAGGTAGTTCCAGACAGTGCTGAGGTCACCTCTGAGCCTCCTCTTCTCCAGGCTAAACACCCCCAGCTCCCTCAGCCTCTCCCCATAGGACTTATGCTCCTATGCCCCCGATGCTGTGGGATGCAGGACAAGGGGTGCCCCTGTTGTTGCTGTGGTGCCCTGCTGTGCTCAGAAGCATTTCCAGCTGCTGCTGGATGTGACTCGTGCCAGAGCACTGAGCAGCTGCGTTAACATGTGGCAGCAGATGAGGTTTAAGCATTTTGTGAGTCACGACATGCTGCTTCTAGATGTAGATCTGTTTAATGTGCAAAAACTTGTTTGACTGACAACTCAACATGTTCTCTGGGCTTGTTACAGCAAAGTAGAAAAGTGTCAATACTCTTGCTTTTGTGGTTTTATCGATACACGTTGCTAACTTGCTGGAGATACATCTGTTGGCTTCAGAACAGAAATGATTGTGTGAAAATGGCTCTGCACAGGAGGCACCTCCCACTTCCAGCTCTTACGAAAGATATGTTGGCTGTAACATTTTCTGAGATATTTCAGCAGAAAAGGAAGTTGTATCTAAAATACAGGGTTGGGAGGGAGACTATGTATTATATAGTCCTTTTCATATCTGGATATTTTAACTGCAGAACTTCAGTGCTACACAGGATCCCTTGTGACCCAGAATAACATTACATTCCTTTTACAGATTAGTCCAGAGTTCCCAACTCTGACAGAGGTCAGAAACCAGGTTTGGCAAACCCTGAGCTAATGCCTGTTCACTGCATTGTCCTGAGCTGTTTTTGGAGAATGATCTCTCTCCAGTTTTAGTGTGTTTGCTGTGCTTTTGGAGCTAGAATTTGAAGCAGCAGCTGCTGCTGTAGGAATAAAAAGAAACTGAAGGGCTGTGCAGATGGTGCCAGTTCTGCCAGCAACAGAATCACAGCCCTGTAGTTGCAGAACCAGTTCTTTGGGGGAGTGAGCCTGACTTAGTCCCCAGTCACATCCTACAAGCTTTACCTGTGCAGTGACAAGGTTCCAGCTCCTCTCTGTGAAGGCTGTGCTTTGTAATCTTTGATCCCATCTCATGCCCCAAAGTAGCTGTACCTCCTCCCCAGCGTGCATGTGGCAGAACTTGGTCTGCACAGTGTCTTGCCCAGCCTTTAGTGAAAATTAGTAGAACAGCCTTGCTTTGAGCCTTGAACTAGCACTGAAAGACTTTGTGGATGTAGTTAAGATCTGTCAAAAGTGACAAAGGTATTTGGTTTAGACTGTGGTAACAAATTGTTCTCAGATATACCTCAAACTTCAGAGACTACACAAAAATAAAACAGAACTGGCATTGTGCTAATTTTGTACAAGGTTTAGTCCAAAAGGGGAAAAAAAGCTACATATGAAGTGCACATCTTGCAAATAATTCAGCACTGATATTTCATTCTGTATTAAAGTGACTTACTGCTCCAAACAGTGAAATCTATTCCATATAATTCTAGCTGCAGTTTACTCATATGCTTGCCCTTCTCTGCAAAGTCATAGTGACTAAGCTTTGCAAAGAAGCTTGAGAGCCCTTGAGCCCTGCAATGGCCTGGGCATTATTTCAGTCTGACACCTGACCCTCTGTGTGCCTTGATTGCATAAAGCATCTAAATGTTGGATCCACTGGAAAAGCAGTTACTGCAAGTACCATTAGATGGAACAGAATCTGTAGACTTACTTCTTTGGAAAGACAAAAAGGGGTTTATCTACGGTGCTGCAATGGCCTACTAATACTGGAAAGTTAACTTCAAAGTTACTTTTTGTGTTTCCTTTGTATCCTAATACAAAGTAGCAAGACAAGCTATGAGTAACTTTAAAGGTAACCTTGTATCAGCAAGCAATTACTACCCAGCAGAAAAACCTGCTCCATTGGATGTTAATCACAATCCACTCCTTGTCTTCCCAGTTAACTCCGTATTTTTTAAGATACCCTCTGCACAAAGTCTAATGTCTCTCAAGCACTTGAGTAAGTTTTGAGGTGTTCATTGTCTAAGTGCCACAGTATGTCCACAGGCCCTGCCTTGTTTAAGGGAGAAAAAAGGGTAAATCCAAAGCTATCATGTTAAATTTGCTTTGGCATCAATTTCTCTCAATCAGGACAAAGTGTAGTAGTATATATTGCATTTCATACAGGAAAAGAAATTAGAGAATTTTCTGCCCTCTGGACTTTTTCTCAGAGAAGGTAGACAATCTGTCAGTCCCCAAATAGTCATCTGCTTCTGTGGGACTTTTTTTTTCTGTGGAGAGTGTAGGATGAAGGAAATATTCCCTTTAAGAAGAAAGCATTAGTGGAAAACCCATCCCATGCATTGAGATCGCTCCAGGCTGTAATAAAGCACCTGAACAGCATTAGTGGCAGAGGTTTCCCAGCCCTGTTTAAAGCCACTTGCACCAGGACTGTTTTGTTCAGGGCTCTATGATCACCTCCCTGCAGCACAAGCCAACCCTCCACAGAGCAGTTTGGAGGACCAGCACCTGCTTTGTTACAGCTGTCCAGGGTTCCAGAACTCAAAAAGGAAATTCAAAACACTCCATGTCCAGTCTCCACCAAGTCCTCAGAGCTCCTGCACTGGGAAAGGCCAGGCTGAAGACAGTCCTGCTGCTCAGATTTAGTCCAGTGGTTCCAAATGGCTGAAGAAAGCTCAAGCAATGGCCAGCTGGCCATCCTCAGGAAAGAAGCAAATTCCCTGTGAAGCCCTGTCCTTCGTCCTTCAGCAATTGTATCAGAGCCATTAAAAATTACAAACTGTCACTGGGAGACAAAGAATAATCACACAGAAGGAGAGGAGCCTCCTCTAAGAGCAACAAGCCACTGCTTTTGGTAGGTTTGTACCATTTCTGGCACAGCTACACACTGTACATCTGATTCGGAGTTTGTGGCGATGCTTATTTCCTTCCCCTCAAAGAACCACAGGAGACGTTGTATAAAACCAAAAAGAATAAAAATTCAGGAATGGAAGCCACTTAGAAAACTCAAGGGATTTTAATGACTGAATGAATAAGGAACTTATTGAAGTAGCAAACAAGTATTTTGCTATCAAAGCACAAGCTAAAGGATTTAAAGAAGCCATAAACATTAGTAAGCCCAACATACAGAACTTGGGAGTAAGAAGGCATTTTACACACAAGAGTTTATCAACACAAAACTGTTTAATATTTATTAAATGACACAAAATACCTAGATAACAGACTCACTCTCTGAAAGGACATGTATTTACATTATTTACCAACTTAAGAAAGACTCTCTGTACCCATATCAGACTTATGAAACATAAAAAAGGTTTTGCTGCTTTTTGCATCAAAGGATGCAATGGTGATACATGCCCTGTTTGCAAGTCTGCATAAACTATAACTTTTTGATGCAGTGAAAAAGCACAATTTCAAATTCTGGTAGCCGAGGGAAGAGGCTTCTGAAAAGTAACAGGGTTAGTTTTCCCCCCACTCCAGACACACTCTGAAGACTGTTATACAAAAAGTATATTACATTTTTGAATGCTGCTGTACTCTTACATTAGTGTAACATTTCAAAGAAAATATTCTCCCTACTTTATGAGAGCACTAAAAAAGGTGGTATTTGAGCATTGGTTTAGATGCACTTTTTTCTTTGAAAAGAAAGCATTAGGGCAAATCATATGTCTAGGAAAAAATGAAAGGCTGACCAAAAAAAAAAAAAAAGAAAAAGGAAAAAAAGGGAGCAGAGACCAAAATATGAAGAACAGCTAAAGCAACTTAACAATTTGCTAGGGTTTGTTTTTTTTTTTATTAACTTTTTACTTTGGCACCTTTGTGTAAACTATAGAACAAAACAACGTTTACAACACATTTGCAATTACAGCATTTAAACAAAATGGTCACTTTTGAAACCAGCCAAGACAAAAAAATAGTCCATTTATGGGTATAAAGATTAAAAAACCTAAAATATATATTTCTAAGAATAAACTGCAATTTCTTATGAACAAGGTGCTATAAACTGCATGCAAGAGTCAGGATTAAAAATGTGTGGCCATACAGACAAGCTGTGTTCTAGCCAGATGAGTTGTGGTCCAAGCCCACTGTAGTTTTTTCTTACAGAGATATATATGGCTCAATAGGCAGGCACATGATCCCAGCAAGAAGTTGCAGAGCTGTACGGCTAGACGACAAATCTTGGCTGCAGCTTTGTCATTAACCAGGAATGAGTGAGACCTTAGCAGAAGAGATGAACAAGTTCTTGGGGAAAACCCATGAAGCTACAAGGAGATGCCTTCTCCCCTCCCCTTGCTCACCCCCTCTCCCGCCCTGGGCAGGGTTCTCAAAGTCCTTTCTTTGGGTTGCTTTAACTCGATTGAGCTTAGGGTCTGCCTCAGGTTGTGGAGTTCTGATGAGATCTGAGGACATTTTCTATATAGTATTTTCTGCATTTAAGCTACTGAAATAGATGGGAGAAAATGAAATAAACCTACAGACCTTTGCAGTTGGTTTGAGTGAATGCAACACTTGTGTAATGAGGGAGCATTTCACCAGAATGGGTATTTAGACATGTAGTGGTGTCAGATTCATATGCTACAACACACTGAATGGAACCAGTTCAATACTGATATTCATCATCTCCTGTCTCCCAAAGAGTTAAGTCTTATGCTTCTTCTTCAATTATCTTTAAAAGGAATCTTTTATTGGCTGAAGATACAAAACACATACAAGAAAAAGGAACACTGAATGCAAAACACAGAAGTTTTTTTTTATGGTAGGGAGCATTCTTTCCTCCCCAGTGGATCTCTATTTGAACTAATACTTGAAGATTTGCAGGAGCACTCTTCAAGTTTCTTACCATGTAACTCTACTGTCAGTATTTTTCTCACAGAGGAAAGGGTGGTCCTGGACCAGTGGTTGTGCTGCATGACAGTTAGTTGAGGGTGACTGCAAATAATTTAGTAGGAGAAAAACCCCACATTTGCTTTATCTGTCAGCTGAAGACTGCATAAAAAAGAGCCTGAGGGAAAACACAGCTGGAGAAGTATGGAATTAAACAGTAGATAAAAAAAGCAGTAAGGATGGGATGTGTCAGATAGAAACACACACACACTCACACATGCGCAACCCTGAATGTGGGATCACAGTGATAGAAGTTGTAGGTCAGAGAGAGCTCAGTTACACTGCCATTAAACAAAGCTAACATCTGGCTTTCAGGAAACATCTGGCTTTCCTCAGGACTATCAGTACCTGAAAGAGGATGAGGTTTTTCATTGTGCTCTGCAACACAGCTGATCGTAGATCTAAAGCCTGGCTGGGTAAGGAAGAACTTTATGTGGAGGAGTTACCTTTTCTGCTGACACCTTTTTTCCATATATTCCTGGCACATGCTGCTCTAAGCAATAAAAAAAAATTGTTGAAACAAAGCTCTACATTCAAGTGACTTACTCTCCCATGTCTTATAAAGATGCAAAGAATGCTCTCTGGTCATCTAAGAAAATATATTTTAGATGCCTTGTAGCAATACTTAACTTTCTATATGAGAGGTAGGCTTCTGGGTTCTAGGAGGCCTGCTAGGCTCTAGGGCTGAGTTCTTAAAGCTTTAAGTTAAAGCAATCCAAAGCAGGGCAGTCTTAGAAGAACTGCCCTGTCTAAACCTTGAGGTTAATTCAAGTTTAGAATGTTGCAAAGCAAAACAAGTATTAAAATCCATTTGCAATTTTTGTTCTTACAGCTTTACCACAATAACAGTGTGGTTTCTCATAGGTATCTGTAAATAGATTCTCTTTTCTAGAGTATTGCTGCCAAGAGGTGAAGGCCTCCTACCCATGACTATTAAAAACTGTCACTTCTTCCATTATGGCTGTTTTATGCTTAAAATTCCCAAAGGTGAACACCAAGTCTCACAGGCAAGCCATATAAATCTAATCTGAACTTGTTTTGTTGTAGCAGTTATTTAAGAATGGTGTTTGTATATACAGTATATATGCCCACACTGCAAACTTTATACATTGTTTTATACTGGTACCATTTTGTCTTAATTGTGACCAAGAATGTTTTACATTAGATAAGCAATAAGCATAGCTTGGCTTATTCCCCATTTTCCCTCCCTCAAGGGAAAACATCCAAGTGTGGGCATCAACCAAACCAATGGTATGTATAACTGAAATGCATTCTGTACAGAAAATTAAAAGTTTGCATGCAGTTTAAGCATTTTAAAGGCTATTTTCTTATATTAATTAACCTTCTGTTTCCATTTAAAGATGTGAAAGACATCTGTCATATATCAAGGGACTCCTCTTCAGACCCAGAGACAAATGGAATCACAAAGACCAGGTACTTCCTTTCAGCTTTCTGCACATCTTACTAAATAACATGCAAAGAGTTCAACAGCATTCTTCTTAAAATGTAAATAGTACTCTTTAAATGGGCATGTTAACCACTGAAAGAAGTCCACTCTACTATACTTTTCCATTACACTGCTTTCATTCAATCATCGGTAGTATAAAAAGTCAATTAACAGGATCAACAGGCTAGTTTATCCACTGGCAACTGTGTAGGACACCAAGTGTGCAGTAAAACAAAGGCCAACATATGTTTATGCAATGTAGTTGTATTGATTCGGGTTTTCTTTATCTCTTTCCATGTAGTCCCTGTCAATTAAGGATTCTATTCTCTTCTTAAGGTCAGCAGGCTGTAAAAATAAAGCACATGTCAGCATTATTACTTTGGAGTCAATGCTTTTGCTTCTTTCTTTCCACTGAAACCAAATGTCTGTACTGTTTAAGATGACTGAGGAAACAGAAAACAAGGTTTAAAACAAAATAAATCCTCTAAAGTATCATAGCTTCTAAAGTCTGCAATGTATAATTGATGGAAGAGAAAGTTACAAAATTATCTTGTCACCTGCAGCTAAACATGGACTTTTTACAGCAGGGAAAGATACTTACTGCTGTTTGAATTGAACTCTAAAGAACTGCAGTTCATGCATCACATACCAAAGCGTTTCTATTTCTGACTTTTAGCCGGTAAAAGACAGTACAAGTTTCAATTCTTGATGCAAATAAGTTTTGCAACAGTTTGGGTGCCCTCTGATTTTGTTGGGTGAAGGACTTTATCAAAATGCCTCATGATAAAGAGTGAGGAAAGTAATTTAGATCATCTGTTATACTCCTACAAAGCCCAACTGCAGCTTATGCAATACTTACAGGCCTGCAAGAACTCAACATGGATGAGATGGCAACATGGATGAGATTCTCAACCAGAATGAGATGGCAGACCTTTTATTTTACATTTCCATTGACAGAAAGCCCATGTATTTGGACTGAACAATTCATCACTGTCTAATTGAAAACCCATTTCCATTTGTACACAATAAGTTAACCATTTTATATTGCAACTGGGGGCTTCTTCAGCTTCGAGACATTCACCAATATTTTATTTTCATTCTTATGTATGTGTGTATATATATCAACCAGTATAATCTGTCTAGAAAAACCACTGTACATTTATTGATTACTAATTTATTAAAAAGTAGCAACCAAATTAAGAATGTAATGTGGAATTGGTTTTGAGATCTGAAGCATTTTTCTCTTGTGTCCAAGAATGCCTTGCCAGAACACTGCAAATGCAGGAGCAGCAGTGGACAAGGAAAGCTAGCTGCACCCTCACTGCTAAAGAACTCCAGGGATGAAAGCCTTTGGAAATAGGTTTAATTACCAACTGGCACTTCAAAAATTCCTGAAGTGAGTAGTTGCCCTTTCTAGCACTAAAAAGATGAGTGTTTTAGACAGAAGCACTGTTTAACTGAGGGCAGGCCAGGCAGTATAAAAAGAACTAGTGAAGTTTTAGAACAAAAATCAGTACCACACCTTGACTGGGAATTTGAGCTGGTTGTAGACCTCTGACACGAGCAGGTTGTGACTCAGTGTCTTGCGCATCTTCATGATCCGTACAATGGCGGCGTCAATCTGGTACTGCCGGTCCTGGAATACTCTCTCTGTAGTGCTTGCCTGTTCCTCTACCTGAGGGACCCATTAGGAAAGTTTCAATGAGAACACTGGAACTGTCACAACAATTCTTCTCTGCATCCCTAAGACAATTCTTGGTGTAAGATGGTAAAATGTTGTCAAATATCTGACACAAATCCTTTACAAATACCAGGACTGACTGTCTATTACAAAAACCACTGGTACGAGGCATTAAAATCTTTGCACAGATTTTACACTGGAAGGCTGTCAGGGAAAACTCACTGTGAACTTGTTTCTATGTTCACAAATTATTCAGTAAAGCTCCAGGGAATGATAAAGGATGAAAAGAACATTCCCTAATTGGAACTTCTCCTGCATAACCTTATTTAGAGACATCTAGTATCACTGGTGTCTTAGTATAGAAGCACACATTTAAATCAGCACTGTTAGGTACGTGCTGTCATCCAAATTACACATGTAACTTTGACAGAGATATCAGAATGTACATCACAACTGAGAGGAAAAAGGCTTGTACATGGGCAGGCAACAAGATTCTTAACCCAAGGATCCAAACCCCAGAGGATTAAAAAAAATATACCGTTTCTTTCATCTGAATTTGGTTGATTTTTATCCTGAAGAGCTTATGTCTGAAATCATCATTACATGTGAATTTATCACCATCTTCCACATCTTTGCCTTTGGGGCTTTTAGTCAGTACTCTGGCTTTGCCACAAGCCAGAGATTGAAGTGTCCTTCTCAGCTCTCCATCCTCTAAAGCAGAAACAAGTTGTTTAGGGTTTTTTCAGTAAGAACACTTGGAAGCAGTTGGCTGTTTTCAATACCAACCTATCCCAGTGGCTTGTTTTATCTCCTCTAAACTGAACTCCTCTCCTTCATTAAACATGAGCAGCACCAATGTCTGGAACAAGGAGACCTGAAGTTCCTTTTTGCCCTGTCACAAGGGAAATAATCAGATATCACCAAGCTGGTTTTTTGGAGGGGAGAGGGGAGGTGGTAGAGGGGTTGGAGGGGAGGGGATGAGGGGAGAGTAAGGAGCAAGTCACTATTGTATGTCAATTAGTTCACTTAAAGGACATTATTTTTTTTTAATTTGAGAACATGAAAGAATAGAAGTTACTGGTCATCTTGTGTTTACTATGAAATGTAGCACAAGCAACAGGTCACAAGGCTGGACTATTCTATCCTGTGACAAAATTCACCTGAGATATCCATCAGCTTACTCAGGACAAATCTCAAAGCACTGAATGCTTAAAAATTACAATTTGAGAGACTTTTAAGTCAAAGTCTAACATGAACATTAGTTTTAACAAGCATAGTATAAGGCACTACAGAATCTTGGAAACAACTTTGATAACACTTGTTTAAGCATTAACATTTTTCTGAAAAACAGAAGGGGTAAACATTTCTAAGAAAATTTCATGCCCATGAAGTAATGCTGAAGGGGAATAACTGGAAACCCTTTTAAAAACAGTTGTGTTCTTGTACAATCCAAAACTTTTCACTACTGAAATAAAGAAAAGATGCTTAATGCTGTCAGATGAACTAAGGTTATCTAAGGAATAGCCCCTTTTTTTCCCTCCCCGCTGTAGAAATTAGTGCCATTTTCAATCTGGAGCTAAAGCCACCGAGTATTGTTCCCAATAGTATCCAACAGGAATTTTTTTCCCAAGAATACAGAAATTGGGTGCATCTTCTTAGACCTGAACACTTTATTTCAGAAACTACCAACTCTGGAAATGATAGAAAGAGGTTAAAAGTAATTGCAAAACCAGTGCTGTTTTCAATCACAACACAAAGAAGCTTCCCAATATAATCCTAAGGTACAACCCAAACTTAGAATTGACAAAGCAACAGGAGTAAGAGAAACAATAGACTCACCTCTTTAAATTCTGCTTTTAGCACACAGTGTCCTAGTGTTGACTGCCACTGAAGTTTCCTACCACTGTGTTTTCCTAAATAAAAGGTCTTGAAAATCTCCTGCAGTTTTACCATCTAAAGAAAGAAAAACCCCAAAACACTAAAACAGTTTCTACTTTAAAAGCATCCCTCCCTCCTCCACAATCAATTAAGCCTTAAATCAAGAAATGATGAAAGGAATTTCAAGGAAACAAACTTAATTTAAAGAGGACAGTTCTGCATTTTTTTCTCTATGGATATTTAAAAGGAAGCTGCAGTTGATCCCAAGAATCACTTCTGAGAGGCTGATACTTGTAAAACCCCTCTGTGTTCATACCTCTGGGGGCAGATGGACCTCCATAGGCACGTAGGTTGGCCAGTAACCCATAGTCAGAATATTCACTGTTAGTTCAATGTTGCCAGGGACATTCTGATTTTGCATATACTGCAGAGAGAACCAACACACATTGAAATAAAACTGTACTTATGAAACATATTTCAGGTAGAACTGAAAAGTTAGAATAGACATTGCAAGAGCAGAGGAGACAAGTGACCTTACGACATGTTTGCTATATAAACTGCAAGTTGCATACATCAAAATTAAGAAAAGCATTTTTCTAAAGTTCTAAAGGCACTTCCACATAGGCAGAGAACATCAAAAGTGGCGTTTTAGCAGACTGATGTGAAGATCTACCAAAATTATGTGTGACTGGAGCAGACAATGTCAGAATTTCTTTGAAATTAAAACATTACAGAACTGCCAGAGCTAATGGGCAAAACCTTACAAGTCAGGCAGCAGAATACAGTGGTTCTAAAAATGTTTTAGAACTGGTGTTAAAATGTGAGGTTACAACTCTACAGTTGGTGTTTAGTTTGTTTCTTTGAAGAAGATTGTTTCTGATTTTTCTTTCGTGTTGACCAGGGAAACCCTTAAATTCAGTACAATTTTCAAAAGCTCAGACTGTCCCCAAGTACCTGTTTGAATTGTATCATTATGTCTTTTGAAAGCTCCATATCTTTAAACATTCCTTCAAGTTTGCTGGTGAAAGCAGCTCCACATTCTATAAAAGAGAAAATGTAAATCTTAGTAATTAATCTTGTTTATTTTTAATGCCACAGAATAATTATTCTAAATATCAGAATGCACTTTTAAGCAAAAGGACATATTTCAGCAGATGCTCTTACATGAAGAGCTAGATTCTAATTAAGGTACAGATTAAGGTTATGAACATGAAAGGGGAAAATGTTTTAATGTGGCAGCTATTTTGTGACCCCATTGTTTTTCCATGTGGACCTGACTGTTCATCCAAGGACTACAGTGGCAACAGTCACTCATATAACAACTCCAATCCCAGCCAGCTGCCTGTCAAACTGTCTCCTGATGGCAGAACAAGATCAAGCTCTAAAACACTTTCTCTCACCGCCCAAAGACTCCATGACACAATGAAGATCAGACTAGAGGACCACCAGCCAGCAGCTTTGTGTTCCACACCTTATACAAGGTGAACAAGTGGAAGTCACCCCTAAGTTCCTTGAGCACATCACTGATTTACTCAGCAGAAAACCTCAAGCTCAACTCTATCCCACAGGCCAAGATACACTTCAAGCTCCTGGTTTTTGACTATTGCTGTTATAATCACAAAATTAAAAGCAAATGAGTCTCCTCAAAACCCACCAGTCATTTGAGATTTGCACAGGAGGCTTTTGCACTCATGTAAAGGGGAAATATTAACAGCACTTCTGGGAAGGCCTGTTAAAACAGCTACTTTTAAAAGAAAGCAAGCTGATAGATAGGTATTTACCATGTTTGAGTTTGGAAAGCATAGATTTTTCAGCATCTACTGATGCACTCTTCCCAACTAATAGTCTCTTTGCTAGATCTTTTTTATAAAAGGCCTCAAAGACATCTTTTCCTGCAAGAGATGAAATTCAAAAGTGATCACAAATCATTGTTGGTTTTTAACAAACATGACTTACAAGAGGCCCAATTCAAAGCTCAATAAAGAAAATGGGGCCTTCACATGAAGATTTCCACAGGTTTTGGGTTAGGTCTTGTTACTGACATTTTAACAGGCAAAGGATTTAGACAGCACTACACCAACAAACCACATGGCATGAACACCTGAAAATGCAGCTGAAAATAATTTCCAAGTACCTTTATGTTACTGATTAAACAACTGCACTCCCACAAAAAATCCTAATACTTACCATATATGAATCTAAAAATGATCATAATTTTATCCAGCATTTTTTCAAGTTCTTCATCAGTAGCTTCTTTGTTGCCTGCACGAAGCTTTGAATCTACATATTTAGCTAAAAGTGTTGAAGAATAAAGAGTTCAGCATATGCTCAATATCACAATGAAACAAGAATTTATAAATCTAATACTGTGAAATCTTCAAAATGTAAATGATCCTGAAATCACTTTATATCATTTCCATCAAAGCAAACTTGATATCTTTTCATAGAGGCTATAAAGGTATAAAAACATTATAGCCCAGTATCTTTTTTTTCAGATAAGGAATTACTGTGTTTTAACTTTACAAGCATACACAATGCTAAAAACATTTTTGCTTATGTAAAAAATCCTGGTCTATATCGTGATTTCAAAGCAAAAAGTCACTGGTCTTGATAAAAAGTCACAGATTGACATGGATATAACAAAACAAAAAAATATGTAAACCAATTATTTAAATGTGTTGACTATACTGCTGAATTCCTCTGGCAGATTACTGTTTAATTTCAAATGGTCTGGTAAGCACATTACAGTCAGGGAATTAATGCAAATAAAAGGAGGGTAGAAACCATCACTCCACAAACCTAACAGCACAACCCACTGCAAAGCAGGCATTATTCACTGTGTGGGGAAATGATTAAGGAACTGGACAGTGCAGAGTGCCAGGCATGGAATGCACAAATGTGTAGGTTCAGCACATCCTCAGCTCTCTTCACTTTCACATCTTAAACCACAGACATCTGTACAGCACCAGCAGCTCTGTGCATGTGTGTTGGTGGCACAGTTATGTAAGCTGATGACAAAAATCAAATTACTAGCAGTATTCTCACATCTGGACATCAGCCAATTGCTGGAATGCTCAAGTTCTGATGTTCTGGATTTTTCCATGGCCTAGCCAGTGAACGGATAAATAGAGTTTGTTCTTGATATTTAATGCTATCCTCTCAAACAACATCCTTGCATCAGGCAGCAAAGGAGATCCCCAGTTTGACATTCACTGTGCATGTGTTAACACACAATTCCAGTATATCCCATCTGTCAGCTGCATCAGCAACTCCACACCTGAATTCTGACACGGAAGAAATGGAAGAAAAATACCTATGAGTTCAGCTGGCTTATTTGGTCTTTTGTTAATGAATGTTTCAAAGGCTTCTTTCATGGCATTTACAAACTTCTCGTTCTTGAGAAAGCAAACATCAATAATATGGTCAACTTTGTCTTTAAAATCAAGAAGTTCTTGGACCATGGTTTTGTCTTTTTCTGGATTAATTACTATGGTGCTACCAAATGCCTGCAAAACAAAACATAACTTTCAATTAGCCTGAATAATGAATTTAAATGACAAGACTTCTAAAAGCCTATGAAGTATTTACTATATAATCATTCCTGGGGTTTGTATGTTGATTCAAAACCAACTGATAAGTGAACGGGTTCAGAACTTTTCTCTAAAGAAATTAAGTTAAGCATGACAAAACTAACACACCCTTATCTGTATCCTCAGGTTTTACACAAGGAAAGCTCCCAATAAACTCAGATTTTATTTAACAGTACTCAAGCCATTCCAAAGCCTTCCTTTACAACATCCATATTTTCTGTGACATTTTCACTGAGAAAGAGGATGAAACACCTTATCTGGAACATTCAAGTGCTTTTTGAACTTTAACTGGTTGGTAACTTAAGCTACCGCTCATTCTGGCAGGAAATTTAACCAGGAAGAGACATTCTGCCATTACCAAAATAACTATTGGAGAAATACAGTTGTCCCCCAAAACTAACTATAAGCAAGATCATGACCTCCAAATTTACTTAGAGTTCAACAATTCAACTGAAGCTTCAGGGCTAGAACAGTTACTATACCTTTTCTGGGACATTTCAAAAGCACATTTTTTGCACAGTATATGCAAGAAGTCTTTAAGAAAAATGCAACAATTTATAGACATGACTAAAGTATCTGTGTTTAAACTCCATTGGCACAATAGCAGTACCTGTTCAGAGTTCTAGGAACAGTACCTTTATGTACTCAATCCAGTGCTGCAAGAGAACCTGAACTCCACCTCTTACACGACTGAATAACTGATATAGAAGAGACAAATCTTGAATTCTGTTTTCATCAAGAAGGTGGTTTAAACCTGCAAATGTGAGAATTTCAATAGGAATTTAAAACCAGAGTAACCCACAGAAAGCACAGCTTATTGTTACAGTAAGAGACCTCTTCAAACCCAGTATTTTTAAATAAAAAATTAGTGATGGTGGTTTTTGTTTTTTTTTTATTTTAAGCTACCTAATTTAACAGCAAAATACAGAATAGCTGCCTGAACCAGCTCAAACCTTTAACCCCCTGTTATTGCAGTGGCTATCTTAGGTTACATGTACTTTACATAACATCCTTATCACAACACCTTTGCTTACTTCTGCTTTACTATTCTCTAAAGATTTTAAAAGATCTGTAGGAGAAGTTCCTTGGCCAAGCAGCTCTGAGCCTCAACTCCAGCTGTAAAATAAATTGTAACGTTTGAAGGCAGGCAATTTGGAGGAATATCTTCAGTGTTCACATTTTAACTTCTTAGAGGACAAGGCCTGATGTGCCACAGCAAGGTTCTAAGAAAGCAAGTGCCTTATTCTGGCTGTCCTTTGTCTTTGCTGTGTATCAGAGACAGCACAGCATCTCCCTGCCTCCAGCAAGGAGAAGGGGACTTGCCCTCTTGCAAAATGGTCAGTGGCATTTTGTGAACTGAGGAGCAAAGGGTGTTAAAGAATGATGGAGCTTGTGTCCTCCCCCAGCACCTGAACCCATCACTTTCTCTTTCAGCAGAGGAACTGAAAGCCCCAAAGCAATAATTAGAAACATTTCTATAAAGAAGAAAGATTACCTTTCTGAAGAATGGCTGTTAAATGTTCACCTAGAAGTTGCTTTTCTACAGTAGCAATTAGTGGCTTCCTGCAGAAAAAATGATTAGAATTACTTTTCCTTTTCCCATTATTGACACTTTTAAAACCCTTCCTTTGAGATTAAGTTAACTACATTTTCATTAGGAGTGCTCTAATTATACGTGGCCAAGGACCTAAAATGGTTATACACATATTTATTGCTTTCCCTCCCCAGTAAGCAATCTTTTTTCTGTTTGCTGACTGATGATTTTAATTCACATAATTAGCCTGCTGTACATGACCTATAGGCAGCTGGACAATCATTCCATCAGGGAAGAAGTTGGTCAGATATTTGTCAAATGATACACCCACTCCTGATTTGTGGGAGGAGAGTCATGTGTTGGAAGATAAACCAAGCAGATAAAAAACCCCCCACCTCAAGTCAAGAGGTATTAAAGCAAAATAGGGAATTGGCCACTAATAATGGTGTGGAAGAAGGAAGCCGCTGAACAAGCTAAATGTTTTTAACAGCTGAGGAGGAAGGAAATAAAAATGTATGATGGTAGCAATAAAACACCTTCCTCTCAGAGATCATCTTAGTGACCTACATTTTCTGGGTTTCATGTTAGGAGAATGTTTCTCATGTTCTAACAGTCATGACCTCCACTTGATTGTGTTTGAAGAAATCCTGCCTCTAAGTAGAGAAGATTGAAGAGTAACATTCAATAATTTCCCAGACTCCATAAAGAATATGCAAATATTTTAATGAAAATATTCAGAGCCTTTAGATTGAGAATTCTCTGTTCTGGGTTCTATCTTTCTCAGGTAGGACAACAGTTGATTACCTGCATTTCAGCAAAAAAAAGACATTTGGACTGGGAGTGCAGCCTATTTTTCTCAAACAAATACCCAACATTGATCTCAAAATACCCAGTGACTTAGAAGAAAAGGCTATTAGCTGTGAGAGCCAAGACAGTGCTTCACTGTAAACATGGAATTGTGGGAAGTGAAAAGCATTTGATGGTCAGTCAATAACTGAAATAAATTGTAGCTATTTAAATAGCCCTCAACAGAAGAGGAGCCAAACAAGTAATACCACTGCAGAGACTGTACTTACTGTGTGCTCTGATCTAAGTAAGTGATTATTCTGTCTGCTTCTTCTTCCAAGCGCTTGTTGACATGGTGAAGATATTCTGGAACCTGAAAATGCCAGAGTAGTTTTGTATATTAAAAAAAAAAATATCAAAACAACCAAGAGGGGAAAACCAGAGAGACAGCACTGGTCTGGCAGCAGCAGCAGCTCCAGTTTTAAGCAGAAATCATTAGCACTGTGACTGAAGGCAACTGCATGTGCATTTCTTTTTTCAGAGTACTACAAAACAAAGGCCACATTATTGCCCTGCACACTGGCTAAGGCAGCAGAAAAGTTCTTCTCCCTGACATGTGCTTTGTCATTAGTCACAACAAATACTGTTAAACATTCCAAATACCTCTCGTTCCTGCATAAGCCTCTGTCCCTCTGCTGCATACAGGCGGTTCGTCTCTTCCAAGAATCTGTGCTCGAAAGAGTCCTGATAAATCTAGGGAAACAACACAACAGCAATCAAGGTAAAGCTTACTGAGCACTAAACAGGGATTTGAGCTATTTATTGGTTTAAAGGTGAAACAAGTTTACTCACCTGCAAGTCAGAAAGCATGCTCAGAAGGCTCCGCAGCAAACTCCTGTCGATGGCCTCACCATTTCTTTCCCTCTCAATCAGCAGCAGAATGCCATCAATAGTTTTGTTCTGAACCTTCTGATCACTGATTATATGAGTTCTGAACAATTCTAGCCCCATATCCCTAAAAAGACAACAAAGACTGCTCAATAAATTCCATAAGAATAAACCCCAGATCTCTCTATTATTAAGACTCGATCCAGATCAAATACAGCACTAGCATTGCTCATTCCTGTGCCCCCGAGTCACTCCAGATGAACAGAGACATGAACACTACAGCAAACCATGACAAAGCATGAACAGTAAGCTACAGGTTTTAAAGATCAATGCAGATATTTTTTCCCTAAATAACCATATAACTTTTGCAACATCTTTATTTTTTGTTTGGTTGACAGGATGTTGGGACAGCAGCCTTCATGAGAAAAGAATAATGTCACCCTGGGTTCCAATTCCACAGTTGAGCTGTTTGGACAATTTTCCTTTTCGTCCATCACTTACTAATTTCCAATTCTTAGGCAGGGCTTAGAAGAAAGAACTCAAGTGATGGGGAAGACAAGGATCTCTGCTTTGGGTGTCCTTCACAAATTTCAAACTATGGGTCTGGACACTTTTAGGAAAGTCAGACCCTCCAATCTCAGGTGGTTCCAAAGGCATGGTAGTGCATATACTAATTATTAAAAATATGGGGGACAGAAACTGAAGTCCCAAAAGAGAGTAACTTGCTTTTAAGTAATGTTTTCATTCATAAACACTTACAGAACTTGGAATACTATGTATGCTAAAGTCAGTAACTGGGCACCCCAAACCCTTGCACTTCAGTTGTTGACCAGATCCCTTCCTTTAACTGTGCAAACTGGAGGCTGGTATCTCCTTCCCCGAGTTGTGGGATCACAGCTATTCTAGAACAACCCTGTAACTCGTGGCAAAAAAATTAAACATCTCCCTTTGCAACAAAGATGTGTGCATTTGTCATGTAATTTACAGGTCACTACAAGGTTTATATTAAAAAAAGGCATCTGAAACCCAGCAGGATATAACTTTAAATGTACCCCCAAATAATTTTATTCTTTGTGCCCTTACCAAATAGATGGCAGCATGGAGTTCTGAAGTACATAAGTTCGATCCAAGAACAAAAAGATACTTCTGATCATAATCTGTCACGAGAAGGAATAAAACATCCACAGTCATTTTACTCCTGAAACTAAAGAATTATGCTCAACAACAACAAAACAATCCCACTGAGGAGTTTCAGGCAGTGCTTTCTTAGACACTGCTGTTTAAATAACATCTGCCAACCCCAGCAGGATGATCAGTGTGACACGTAGCATGTTTCTCTATAACAGAACAGTTTCTTTAAAAATAGATACGAAAGAGAAAGATTTACGCAAAAGTGACAGTGAGGAGTTGGGGGTGGAGGGGCGTGTCCAATTCAGACCACTGTGTCTGAAAACAAACTTCAGGCAGAAGACATTTCAGAAGTTTGAAAAGAAACAAAGTTACACAAAACATAAGCTGCAAGGCAGGTGATTTTCCTTAAAAACATAAAACACTTACCATTTGTCTGCAGTGATCTTGCCAACATTTGTCTATTTTCTTTAGAAAAAGGACACTATCCAATGAATCCATGAAGAAATCATTAAGAAAATCATGATTAATAGGTAGAAGTTAATTTAAAGGCACTTAACAGCACAACAAACTCACCTAACTCCCAGAAAAAAACAGTTAACTTCTTGCAACCTTTTTATTTATAAAGAGGGTCCTTGTGTTCACAGTCAGAAATCACAATTATGTGAACAAATTAAAAAAGTATCTAACTACTTTTGAATGTTTTGTTTAATCTCCCATCCCTGGGGAGCAGAACAAACAATACATATCCCCACACCTCAAGAACCAACAATCCCAAACACACGTAAGAGCCCACCACTACACAGACACTACCATTTCAGCTCATGTTAAGAGGTAACATGAAAAGATAAATTTTGTCCTTGAAATTTATCTTTTATTCAGCTCACTGCATAATTCTGGTACCAATTAATACCTGCTTAACAGGATCTTGACCTGATGAAACTCCAAACTTTTGAAAATAAACAATTTTGATCATCAGAACCTGATATGTGCTGCCAGACCACCAGCACTTTGCAAAAAGAAAACAACTACCTGTTGGAAGACTCTTCTGTTTATCTAAGCATGGCAAGTTCAGTATAAAAAAGCAAATACAGCCTTTTTAAGCCTTCCTGCAAGTCTAATATGAGTTTTTTGAAGACGTCAAAGTGTTTCATAAATACCAAAGAAACTTTCTCACAAACTTTTCAAATGGTTACAAACATAAAGGAATGAGTTGTGTTCCCTGATGTCCCACAAAAAATGTAAACAAAATGATTTATGCAAAACCTAGGAATTCAGACTACCATGGCCTAATGCCATGAACTAGTCAAAGAAATTCATCACCATATTCTTGCAGGTAAAATCACTTTGGCTTGTCAACAGCTAAAAAAAGGATATTCTCTGAATTGGTGAATTTGTGCTTTAATGTGGTCTTCACAGATCTGTCTCAGTTGTTTGTATAAATTTGCAGAAATCTTGTAGGAGCAGAGATTTTCAACAGCCTGAAGTAAAGAGAAACAGATACTGAGAA
Source organism: Sakesphorus luctuosus (assembly GCA_013396695.1). NCBI lineage: Eukaryota > Metazoa > Chordata > Aves > Passeriformes > Thamnophilidae > Sakesphorus > Sakesphorus luctuosus. The sequence goes on from VWZD01012667.1 coordinate 366,824, forward strand.
ATCTGTTTATATATTCTTATACGTGGTTTTACAAGGAAAGCGAGTCCCCTTCCCCCAAACCACCATGGAATTCTGGTTCTCACAGCTTTTAACATAGTTAACTATTGCATGCAAAACAGTAGAGACAGGGCACGTAATGGTGACTGACAGGAGACAAAGGCAGGCCATGAACAGCTCTCAGATTATTTGTTTCAGCTGAGGATTCACCTCTCATGCAGAACTGCAGGACTGGCATCTCTAAGAACAAGGATGTTGGTTTAACGTGTACCAACAGCTTGTTGGGCTTCATACCTCAAAGCAGACACTTAAGGTCTTAATTTTATTAACTGCTGTGCTCTGCAAGTCACACTGATACCAATGGAAAAACACTGCCAGTTTAATTTCCTTTTGCAGTCCTTTCCTTGACTGAGTTTCCCTGGACCCCAAAAGCACATACAGACCTATCTCATTTATCTCCATCCACCAACCCCATGCCTGAGCATGTTTAGTTATAATCCTGAACATCAGTAGTATGACTATATTCCCGATGTTTTCAGTGACAAGTCCCAGATTTCCAGATCATTATCAAGTCTTAGAAGAATTATCACTGTGCTTCACAGCAAGAAGTGAAAAGAAGTTTAATAGGACATGTCTTGGAGACTGATCAGGCAAACAATCATTCTTAAGCCCCTAAATGTACCTCAAGACTTTTCCAAAGCTCATACCCATTGACCAGATTTGGAAAGCACCTGAACAACTTTAACTCTTTGCAGACTGGTGAAAGACACAATATATGATTATTCTGTAAAACATCTGCAGAACCTAGAGGAGAAGCGTATGTGATTTTCAACTAATACTTCTTGCTATTATTTATTTATTGGAAAAGACTTCAGCTTTCAATACAAGCAACTCCTGGAGGGAAAAAAAGAAAAAGAAAAAAGGACTGGAAGATCAAGTTTGTTCCCGAGCACCTGCAGGCAACTGTGCAGGAACCACCACAGCTCAGGAGCACACAGAGCAGATCTACTCCATTACACTGGAGTCCCCCTGAACATTCCCCACCAGTCCAGACAGGCACCAATAAAAGCACAACAATCAAAACAGCTAAACAAGGAGCTCCTCGATTTATCCTGGGAGATCAACAGCAACTATTAATGAGTGCAAGTGCACTACATCCAATACTGGCTCTAGGACATAGAGAGGTTAAAAAAACCCCACAAACCAAAACCACAAACCAACTAAACCTCCATAAAAACCAAAACCTCACAACAAAACCATCCCAACACAACAGTAACAGCAAAACCCCCCCAAACCTGCATGAGCTTATTGTCAGAAATAAACAGGTATAGCAAGAGAATGAGTATGCTAATTAAGACTAAACAGATCTGAATGATCATTATAAGGAAAGCCAGAATTACCACCCAAGTACACACATCTTAATATTTGGAAACAGCGACAAGTTTAACGCTCAGCCTGAACACTTAAGAGCAAAGAAATACAATGATGTGATATGAAAACACAACCTGTAGATCACTGTTCAGAGCAGGTTATGGGCTGTGCTCAACTCTATTCCACTATTGTGCCTCCAGGTTCAGGTAGGAAACCAGGAAATAACCTGATACTTCGATTCAGAAGAATAAGGGGATGAAAAACAGAGCTGGAAGAGCCTGATTAGACAGTCAGCAAGTGCTGTCTTGCTGGGTTTCTCCATTTCTTCCACTTCCTTTGGAGAAGCCAACAGAGAGCTAGGAAGGTGTTTTGGACCAAACTTGCCTGTCACCTGTGGAACCACCATCAGTGTGGCTTTGACCCCCAGCCCAGGACACCACTGGCCTTTCCTGGGCCTCCATCTCAATTACCACCAAACTGCTGCCTGTCAAACAAGTGCTGTTGGACCCTGCTGCTCTAAATCCTTGAAAGAATCAGCCTCTGCATTGCAGATGGACAAATGCATAGGATTAACTTTTAGTGAAATAAGTTAACCTGTACTAGTATACAACTACTTTTTGGAGTGTTCATATAAAGCTGTGCCTTTGTATTTGTGTATCAGAAATTCCAAAGTGTTAAACACATCTAGGGTTGAGTGTTTGAACACCAAGTGCAAAACTTTGTTGATAACATTTGTAGAAATATTTTAATTTGTGAGTTTTGTTCAATGGGCTTTTTCTTTTCAAGAGGTTAAACTTTCCAAGCAGACAAATACAAAATCTTTTATTATGATTTGCTTTGCAAAGCATAACACCACTGCAACATAATGCTTTGCAAATTTAATTACTCACAACAATAATTGTAATGTATCAAAAATTCCAAACAATTTTAAGGGCTCTAGTTCACAAAATTTTCTTGTCCAGAATTAGTGGAAGTGTTTTTGATCAGGTAATCTGTGCTCTGAAGATGGTCAGAAAATCTGAACAAGTGTCACACTTCCTTTGTGTAGCAGGTAGGCAGTTGGGGTTTTGGTTTGGTGGGGTTTTTTGTTTTATTTTTTTTTGTTTTAAACTGCAACATCCACATGTAAGTTTGTTGCTGAGTAGCAAAAGAACTGAACACAGCTCTGATGAGAGAAAATCAGAACTTTCCTAAGCACTTAACTCTCATTTAAAAAAAATTAAATACAGCTCTGGGACTAATCTAAGGGAAATTATTCTATGAAAGAAGCTTTTAATTCTATAGCACTTCGGCTTCTCAAAGATCTGTATCATCTCTCTTGCTGAGCAGGAACAAAGTACAAAGCCTGGGTCCAGCAAAGAAATAAAGCTTCAAAATGTTTGCCCAGTGGGATTTTCCAACACAGATGAGTTAACCAAACTCAAGAGGTTTAACTCCATTAAAAAAAGAAATCTCTTCTTTTGAGGTGTGCAGCAGAACTTTTGCAGACTTTTGCAATTCCTGTCTATGCTTGGATAGTGGTGTCTGCCAAGGCATCTTTGGCATCAGATCCATTTCCCAAGCAGCTGTTCAGAAATGGCATTAGTTTAGTTAGCATGTAAAAACACCAGTGATTCCTATTACTACTTTTAAATCAAGGCATTTATTTTTAGAATTATGCAAAAAACACAAAAATTTCATACTTGATTGCACTCTATTTCACAGAGAAGTATCTAAGTTATTACAACGTTGAATCATTGGGATTTGAAACAAAAAAGCTTATCTTTTGTTTTCTGACCACAAGCAACATTAAATTAAGCCTGTGGTAAGAGCAGAAATTTAGGCAATATCTGTGAAATAGAAGCAAGGATTTCAATAGAACTTTGTATTAAAAAAAAAATTTGTATATTCTTCAAGCATTTAACTGTTGTTTGCACAGTTACTCAGACTAGAGTAAGTAATTGGCAATACCAGCCAGTACAGTTGGTTGTAATTTGTTATTAATTTCACCAAGTTTTGTAAAAGTAACAATACTATGAATGACTCTGTTAACAAAAACCCACTATTTTTAGTTAATTAATTGAACATAAATTCCTATAGTGAGCTTAAGAATGCATTGGACAGAGGAACTTTGTTCCATGAGGAATGGCAATTTATAATTCCTTAAATCTGTCCCCAAACAGGACTTTTTCCCCACATACAAATGCAACTTTTACTGAAGAGGGGAGGGCAGGGGAAGAAGAGACACTAAAGAGAGATGGTGAGAAGGCTACACACACACAGAGGAATGAAACAACCAACCAGGTAATAAAGGCTTTAAAAGTAGAGTAAAAAGTTCAAGTGGTTCTTAACACCAGGGTAAAGCAGCGCCGTTGCCAGGCTGCTAAAACCACAATACTGTGACGTGAGTAGGGAAAAGGTGGGGAGGGGAAACCTCCCCAACACATTGGGCTGCAGAAGCAGAAGTTGGGCTCATAAAAAAGGATCAGGAAACACTGTTCAAGTTTGATCACTTCCTAAAACATTTCAGACAAAACAATCAGAGCTGTTGATGGGAGTAGATTTTTGATTCTGGGTTGTTGGAACAGACAGATTGCTGCAATGCCAAAAAAGAGTCAATAAAAAAACCAAAGTTCATTAAGAAAAAATGGTATTCCATTCACATACAAGAGGTCAATAAAAAGCTCCTCTTTTTAAATGACCTGTGATACTTGATCATGGACAGATACTATCTTCAGAAATTGTATTTTATTATAAATCATCTTTTTCTTACCCAAACACTAACGTTTCAGGATGTCACATTTCTCCTCTAGCAGATACAGACCATAACCCCCCAAACAGAAAAGGGAATAGAGATCCCTGCCTTATTTAATTATTTTCAACTGTTGCAAGGGTAACCATATCTTGGATTATGTTGTGGCAAGTAAAAAAAAAATTGTGAGTTCAATGTTGAGTCTTGTGAAATTTTTACTATTGATTTTAATGTTTTTCAATGACAAAAGCAGCTATCAAGCAAAATGTCATATTCTTACCACTGTATCAGAAGTACTTTAAGCAAAAAAATCCTACAGCAAAACAAAAGGCTCTACCCTGTCACTCTAAGTTAACACACTTACCTGGTAGAGCTCTTCTAAATTGTATTTAATTGAAGTGCTGTTCTGGATGGCTTCTACAGCTTCTTTCAGCTTCTGCCAGGTTTCATCTGTGTAGTTTTCAGGCAATTTGGGTTTATCTTTAAAAGAAATTTATATATAAAGTTTGAGAAAATATTTAGATAAAGCAGAACCTTTTATAGAAATAAAAGAATGTAGCTTTGAGGGGAAAGACGTATGGGCTGATGCTCTGGATTTGCATTTATACATGAAAAACAAGCACTCATGTAAAAGCAGTATCTTATTTACATTTGAGAGTAAGACACTGTTGGAATTGAGCATTGCTCTTCACATACACATCACAGGACTTGTAACCCAAACAGTAGGTGTGGTTTACAAAAACCACAATACTGTGCCCGATCAGCTCAAGAAGGGATAAAACCAGAAAGAATGATCTACATCCTCATTACACTCTCACTACCAGGACAGCAGAGCCAAAGGAAAGTGAACATAAAGGGTGAAACCGATGGATTAAAAGATACAGAGTTGTGTGTACCTTTGTTTTAATTTATTGCTCGTTAATTCTACTCTATAGTAGTAGTTGGAAAGAAATCCTCAAGAAACGTACATGGAAACACTGTAATTATAACACAGGCTTTATAGTCCCAAAGAAAACCCTCCAGTTTTAAAGTAGACCATTTATGTCTCTCTTGGGTTTGGCCAATGGATATTTGTCAGAGTTAAGCCTCTTCTAATGTTCAAACAGCTTAAGCTTCACAGATCTGACCCTCTCCATTATTGTTAATGCCTCTTCTCTAGAGATGCCCCTGCTCTGCAGGGCCCAAAGCACTTACAACAGGCTCAGATATTCCCCAGGTCACACCCTCAGAATACCAGAACTATTTTAAAATTTTGTGTGTTCTCATCAGTAAAATGACCATTTTTTTCTAGTAAGCACATTTCCAAATGGAAAAGGAAGAAGGAAATTTAGGGAGACAGACGATGTAGGTACATTCATGCCACCAACAGGTGAAACTGGCCCAGAGTTTGCACTCGACTGACTTTTACACACCTGAATTTCAAAGCTTTATGATTTCCTTAGAAATAATTAATAGAGAAGAGTGATTTTTTTTTGTTCTCCCAAGTATTTTCCTACAATACTGGCAATATCCCAGGATCTAGAGAGACAACTGACTACACACTATCTGTTTTCACCAGCAACTCCTGAGTACCAAGATTACAGATTTTAGGAAGTTATTTAAGTTGCAGAGGATGTTATTGCTATCACACTAAGATAAAGACAATAATCTTATTATTCAGTTTAGTATCTGAAAGTAAATAAAAAGCAAAGCTGTCAGATTCCTGAGACATCCTTTTTAAGCAAGTAGTTCAAATACCAGTTCATAAGCACTGACAATCACAGCACCATGACATTTAAGAGAAAATTTAAACATGGAGAGTTAACTCCCCTTAGAGACAAGGACATATAAACCAAAAAGTGGCCTTTCTTTTTCACTGTGATGAATCATAAGTTTTTATTTTAAATTAATCAGTAAAATTAAATGATGATGCTGTGATGGGCAGAGAACATTTCTGAGAACTGGAACCTTGAAGCAAAAAGTTTCACTGGAATTGCTGTAAAACACCACAGAGTGCAAAAAAATCCTAATCTTTACCTAATGCAATATCTCTACTGAACATTTGTGTCCACTGTGCGTTTAGAAACCAATTTTAATGCCAGTAAAATCTTTTACCCTTCCCCAACCCCAAACACATGAGGAAAGAAAAGTGACCCAAGAAAGCAAACTATTGGACTATTCTGGAAGGAAGCAAGAGGCAGGAAGTAAGAAAAGTCCATTACTTCCCCACCTTTACAGGGGAAAAATGTCAGCATTTTCACTAAGCTTTCTGCCTACACCTATTTGTATTTTTGTTTACTAGAAAATGAAGCAGCATCACAGTAGAAAAGTTTTGCTTCTCTACTTCAGTTGGTCTCTAGTAACAATACCTGAGAATCTCAAACGCATCTTTTGAGAGAATTCATAAAATAATTTAAACTTGTAAAGTAAGAGTAAGTTAAGTAAAAATTTCAGGGAGAACATTACAAGGAAAACACTCAGTAAAAATCTGAACTACCTCCTTTAAAGACAAGTGGGGAAACCAGAAAGGAAATCCGCCATAAGAGCCTGATAATCACCTTAGTTTCAACATTTAAAACTAAGCACAGGCAGCTTAACCTATAAACAGGCAACACGGACAGAGGCAAGACACGTAGATTAAGGGCCAATTAAAAAAACAATCAGTGCAAAGACTTATCATAAACTGGGCTAAAATATACAGGAAGTCCTGAATCAGGATTACTAGAAAAGAGGTATCAAAATGTTAAAAGTGTGAACAAAAGCAATTTTACAGGCAGGAAAACTTTTCATCTAACACAGAAGTTAAGGCCTTCTCAACAGAGTGAAAGGAACCTGAAAAATAATTCCAAGCAGCAAAGTGTAGCTCAGGATGTGCACATGACTGGGCAAGCACGCATCAGAAAACATCCTTCTCCTTTACGTAAGTTTAGAAACGTTCACCACAGAAAAGCATTGCCCGTAAAACCTGGAGCTATTTGAAAGGAACTGGTTTTCAGGCTGAAAACAAAACACGAAGTCGAGTGTCAGCTCCCCATAAGTTGTGACAAATTATGGCCTGTTACCTTTAAAGTTCTTGATCACTAATTTCTTAGCAGAGCCAGGTTTACTGTTGGCGAAACTGGAAACAGTAGAGGAGGCAGCTTTGGTCAGGCCATTTGCATGGTGCCCCACAGCCACTGACGAAATTAAAAGGCTTTTATTTTTGAGCTGTTGTTGGTGCTGCTGCTGAGAAGAGGCAGCAGGAGAGGAGGAGGAAGAGGACTCTTCAGCCATCTTCACATCGAGTCCAATAAAATCCACGGAGTCCTCAAAGCGCAGCTTCTTCTGGAGGTGATGGTTGGAGGAAGCAACCCCTGAGGAGGAGCACGAGGAGGTGGTGATGACGGAGGAAGATGATGAGGAGGTGTTTTTGGAAGGAGAAGAGGTGCAGGAGGAAATGGAATCAAATTCTTCTTTTTCAGAATTGCTGTTGCTGCTGTTATTTAACTTTCTCTTCTTGCAGGAGGAGCTGCTGCTGGTGTTACCATCAGTGGCAGGTCTGACCTCCTGGGCTGCAGCTGGGGGGTTGGGGGAAGAGAAACCTGTGGGAAACATGAACACACAGAAGTGAACAGGCTGAGGGGCATCAAATCCTTGTGGTGTGACAAAGCGAGGGAGAGTTTTAGAGTCAGTCTGTTTGTCTCTCTCGGGGGGGTGTCTCTCAACTCCTCTCTCTCATCAGTAGAGTCCTTCCGTATTCCCTCTCCTCGTTCTTCTTTGTCGGAGGGATCACTTTATCTCCTCTTCCCCTTTATTACTTTGTTTCTTCCCGTAGTTTGTCTCTGTCTTCCTGCTTCTGCTCCTTTCCCAGTGGGGCGCCTCCGTCCCTGCCTCTCGCCCCTCCGCTCCGCTCGGCTGTGCCCCGCAGCGGCAGCTCCCCCGGCTTCTCCCCGCGCTCCCCTCCTGCTCCGGCCGCCTCGTCTCCGCCGAGCGCAGCGGGGCGGGCTGAGCGCGGCTCCCTCTCGCCTCGGCCGCAGCCGCCGGGCCCTGCAGGCTCCCGCTGTGGCCGCTCGGGCCGCGCTGCGCTCCCGGTGCCGGCGTGGAGGGTCCGGCCCGGCTTGTTATTGTCACTGCACGGCGGAGGGAGCGCAAAGATGGCGGCGCATCCGCCCGCCGTGCATGACGGGGCGCGGCGCACGGAAGCGGGGCCCAGCCCTCACAGCTCTGGCACCGCCCCAGGGCCGGCCCTCACCGCCCTGGTACCGCCTGGCCCCGCCTCGGCCCTGCCCTGCCCCACCCCGTGGCCGGCCCTGACGGCCCCGGCACCGCCCCGGGGCCGGTCTGGGGCCAGGCCTCACCGCCCTGGTACTGCCCTGGTACCACCCTGGTACCGCCTGACACCGCCCCAGGACCGGCCCTCACCGCTCTGGTACCGCCCCGGGGACAGCCCTCACCGCCCCTCAGCGCCTGGCACCGCCCCGGCACCCAGCGGGGCTCGTACCCGCGTCCCGTTCTGCCCTCACCCGGCCCGGCCCTGCAGGGATAACCGGGGCCTGCCCCGGGCTAGTCCTGGTGCCATGGCGGCGTTCGCTGCAGCTCGGCCCCGGAGCCTGCGGTTGAGGCTTCGGCCTGCTGTGGAAATAATGTTTCTTACAGTTATTTATAAACAATTATTTAGCATCAATTTTTTTCATATGATTTTAATACATACGGACTTGCATTGGGCCATAGCCTAGTGGGGTTTTTTTGTGAGGTGTTTCAAGTTGGGGGGGTTTTAGGGTTTTTTTGTTTTTGTTTTTTTTTTAACATTTGGAAGCAGATATAGAAGTCGTGGGCCTTTAGAAACTTTTTTTATTTTGATGCTGGTGGATCTGTTACCAAATGGGGCCGTGAACTCTGGGAACATTGCTGTGATTCAAATGCTGTTGAGAAACAGCTGCGGGAAAAGAACCAAACCAAGCGCTGAGGTTTTTGGTCCAGGAGGTTCTCCAAGCAGTTCATTGGGGAGCGCACACCTGCCTGCCCTGCTCCTTGGGGGAGGGCTGCTGGCACTTCGGGGTTTGATAGCAAAACATACACTGACTTGTCTTGACAGAAACTGTGGCGCATAGAGATAGGAATGCAATGTTACTGAGGTTCTTCTAGAGCATGTTTTATCACTGAGTCACTGTCAGACAACTCCTGAGGCCTGGAACATAAGGCTAGTGATGCATAGAAAAGTACTTTCTCTAGATTAAAAAGAAAATCAGCAAAACAAAGCTTCAGTCTGGTTTTGACTGGCTTTAAAACAGGTTCTGTGGTTCCCAAGGCCAATACTTTACATTCCAAGTCAGATGTAACAGAAATAAACAGGTTTGCTAAGTAAATAAAACTTCCATGACTATGCTGTGAAGTTTGCCTCTGTTTCTAGTAACTGTCATATTCACTTAAACCAAATTAGGTAAGAGGTGGAGAGCTGTAAGAGAGACTAAATTTCTAAGATCCTTGTTCTGTTGAAAAGCTTGGATTTATAAAAGAGAAGGCATGAGTAAGTGCCCCTTTTCCTGGAGGTGCAGAAGGGTTATCCTGTCCATGCAGTCCCTCTGGTGGGGAAGAGTCAGTGACTGTGTCCCATCAGTCAGAACGTGCAGCTCTGGGTAATGGAAGAGCAGGTGAAGGTAACAAAGTGCTGGGGATCCAGGAAGAAACCAGATGTGATGTATTTTCCTCTTTTTCTACCAAAACTTATGGGGGAAGTGATTCTATCCCCTTTCTGGTTTGTCTCAGGGCTGGAAGGGGTTGCAATGCCATTTATTTACTGGATGTGCCCCTTACTTTGTCAGTCTTGTCCAGGTAAAATGCTTTTAAAATTCTCATACTTCAAAGTGATACCACAACCAGAGCAAATGTCTCCAGCATTTTGGTGGTGAGGCTGAACAGTAACACTGAGAACTGTATTTTACAGAAGTCCAGTCCAGGTCCTTGGAGCCTTTTGTAGAAGCACTTTTAGACGGGGTGAGCAGCTACCTGGCCCTGAAGTCTGCAGCTACACTAGCAAAAAACATTTGGAAGAGAAGATGGAGAAGTTGAGACCAGACTCAACATTAGCTCAACCCTGAAGTGGTCCAAGTGCTTTAAGGTAGTAGAAGAATAGAGGTAATGCCTTCCTGTTGACAAATGCCATTTTTTAAAATCAGGGACTAATCTTGCTTGTTTAGGTAGGCAAGAAACCAGTTGCTCAGGTGGTTACAATGAGATGTGCTGTATTTCTCAGGAAGGGTAGATGTTTATATTTTTTGTCTAACATTTGAGGTAGAAGTATGATGAATTTTTCACTACAGTTTTAAAAAATGTAATTGTTTACATGGCAAAGTATTATTTAATGAAAAGTTTTCCGAGGAGCACCAAAAGTGCATGGAACAGTTTGTCAGTGTGATAAACTCTTGTTCTCACTTTCCAATCTGGGCATGAGCAGTGTCACTGTGTTTCAGTTAAAACAGAATTCTTGATTATAACTCAGTATTTTTAGTGATGTTACAAAGTAGGTGGAGGTGGCATTCATGAGTGAAATGCCTGACTATTTATGTAATGCCATAGTTCGTGCCTATCCTCTTAAAAAGCTATTAGTGTGTTTCTGATGCTGTACTTCACTATTTGAATAAATGATACCATCTCTAAAGCTTGATTTTACTTTGTATGACTGATATGACTCTTAGATTTTAATTAGTTGTTATAGGTTCAAAGATGATTAAAAAGTTTTGTATGGAAAAAAGAACTTGGTTGTTAGCATAATGATAACCTGGTGTTTTATGTTCTCTCCTCCCTTCCCTTTATGCCAGCGGTAACATTTTCAAGGCTCTAAAAAAGAAAGAGGATGGTCACCTGTATGTTTGCCTATATAGCAGCCACCTGCCTGAAGAACAAACACAATGTCTGCTCCTCAAACAGTGGAAAAGCAGTGTGGTAAATTCTCTGTGTATGGTTTGCTATTCACAGTTGCTGCAGCCATCACCAAGCACAACCTAATTTGATTCTAATAAACATTTATGGAGCACAATCGTCTCCACCACAGCCCATCCCTCTGCCTGGCAGCTGAGATCTGTGCAAGCCCGGCTTCTGCTCCCTCTCCCAGTGAAGGATGTGGCACTGTCATCTCTGACTGATTCCCTGGCCGGCTCCCGTACCTGCTGTTTGACAAGAAACGCCTTTTTTAAGTTTTTTCCCCCTTTTTTTTCCCAGAATACTGTTGACGGGATCTTGTGTCGTGTCCTGTCCTGTCCTGAAGCTGGTGGGACGAAAGCTCCTACTCTGCTACTTTGCAAGTGGCTGCATTTTTCCCCGTTAAACATATTTCGTGGTAAAACGACGTCAGTAGCTGTGACCACTCTGACATTCTGTTAAAGGATTTATTCTGTGGAAAAGCGGCAGCGGCGTGCCCGGGTACCACACGGGTGCGGCTGCTGCGGGGCAGGGCCGGGCTGTGCCATGCTGTGCCGGCGGTGCCGAGATGTGCCATGCCGTGCCATGCCTTCCATGCTGTGCCGTGCCGTGCCGGGCCGCGGAGACCCCGCCCCCGCCGCGGAGGCCCCGCCCGTTCCGCCCGGTCCACGGGGATGGCGCGGCGCTTCCGGCGGGCGCGGAGCCAGGCACGGCCCGGCCGGAGCCGCGTGTGAGGAGCTGCAGCGCCGAGGCTGTGGGGGCCCGGGCCCGGCCCCCGCCCGGCGCCCGCCGCCCGCAGGATGTTCAAGAAGTGAGTGTGGCCGCGACCGGGAGGGTCGAGGGGAGGGGAAGGAGAAGTGGCCGGGGCGGGCCCGGCGCCCCCTCAGCCTCGGGAGCGGCCCCGCGGCCTCCTCGGGCAGCGCCGCCCGCAGCCTCGGCTCTGCCTCGGGCACTCCGTTGTTAAATAGAACTCCCTCCGGAGGGAGCTGAGTCAGTAACTTGTCTCAGCTTGGGGGTGGCACAAAGCGCCGTTCGTACTTGTGTGGTGGGGGTGAGGGACTCGCGTCTGAGCAGGGCTGTGGGTGTTTGTGTTGCCAGCAAAGCGCTCTTGGAGTTGAATGAAATAACGCTGTGTGCCAGGGTGTGTCTGTGAGACTGAACACGTGTTTTGTGGACATGCACAAAGTTTGGGGATGAAGGCAGCCTCCTAGTGGGTAGGGCAGTGTTCCCAGGGGACAGATTTAAGCTTCATGAAATCCTAGATTTGAAAGTTGGACAGCTGATGTGCTGTTCTGTAGTGAGTTTGTAAACGTTTCGGAAGAATGCTGCTGAGATATGGCATCGTTTGGGGAGTAAATTGTGCATTTCTGAAATACCTTCTCTCACTTGACAGATTTGATGAAAAGGAGAATGTATCAAACTGCATCCAGCTGAAGACTTCAGTTATTAAAGGTATCAAGAATCAGCTGATAGACCAGTTTCCTGTTATTGAACCATGGCTAAACCAAATCATGCCAAAGAAAGACCCAGTCAAAATAGTAAGATGGTAAGTTTCTTTTCTCTTAAACTAGTTTTAAGGTACTTCCTTTGTATGTTAACTTTGTACAATGTGGTTTTGAAAGGCATCTGTCATTTCTGAATAGTCTATGTTATGGCCAAACCAGAAAGTTTACATGTGCTCTTCATGCTCTTGAAGCCACATGCTAATTTAGGATGCTTGAGGAACACAGAACTGCTGGCTTGTAGTGAATATGCAGTGTATTCAGGGATTGTCCAGGGATCAGCCTGTTGAAAGGAAACATTCAGCTTTGTGGATATGGAAGCTCAGACTTGTTTGGATGTCTTCCAGTAAAGTTTTTAACTATTTTTGGGCATCTATATATGATCTTAATTGTTTTTTTTTTTCCTAAGTAGAGGGTTGTACATTTTTGCTGACTCTTTTTCCTTATCCACATTTTGTAGTGCATTCAAAAAACCCCCAAAGAAATGCAGTTTGTGCATTTTGTCTGTATATTTTTTTCTCAAAGGGGAAGGAAGTGAACACAAGACCACTGTTGAAGAACAAGCCATGCAAAAAGATAATATTCTTAGCTTTATATTTTTTTGTTAAATGACTCTCTTAATTTTCAGGTAACAAGATAGAGCACATTCTGTGAAGTGAACTATTTAATCTAAACTATATAAAGTTTAAGTAGCTACTGGAATAATTTTTTTTAATCTTACAGTCATGAACATATAGAAATCCTCACTGTGAATGGGGAGTTGCTGTTCTTCAGGCAAAGAGAAGGGGTTTTTTACCCGACGCTGAGGTTGCTTCACAAATGTAAGTTTGCTCAGGGTGGTAGTGCTGGGAAGAGCAGGATGACTGCGATTCCATGGGAATTCTGGAGAGCCAAATCAGAAGAACTTGCTACTTCTGTGCATGTGTATATTCCAGAATAGATCTTAAAGATACAGTATATCTTCTGAGCTGTAATTTTTGATTTGCTATTTCACATGCCTGTATGAATTGCTTCCATGCTATATGTTAAGCAATCTGAACTTTGATTAGTAAGAATTAAATTGTGCAAAGCTGTGTAAAAGATTCAGAGAGGTTTCCCTAGGACAGAGATGTAAATTTGCTGTTGTTAGTCCCTATCTGATTTCTTTCAAGTCTTGTAGGTGAACAAATACTGGTAGTTCTTTCTAGAAAAATATTCTGTAATCATGACTTTACTGATGTAATGCGTACTTGCCCCTTGTAGGAACTTAGGCTGTATGTTTTTTACTTTTTGCAGTTTAATCTTTCACTGTTTTTCTTGCTGTTCTGCTTGATTGTTTTACTCTGGAAACATTATTCAGTCAAATCTCAGTGTTGGAAATACTTCAAGAGGGTGCCTGCTCTTGAAGAATGGTTTGGAGAGCTGACAGCTTTCATTAATTTTGTCCTGTTAACATTAAACTGTTTCTCTTTCATATTAGGTTAGTTTGTAAGAGTACATTTAGTTTGAGGGATTTAAGACCCTGTGGTTTTAAGACCTTTAAGTATCTGGGCACTTGAATGACTATTTTCTCTGTGGGAACTTGTTAAAATTGTTACTGAGTATGTGGGTCTGTAAATGTGCAGGAAGCATCGGCCTCTAGTGCTGGATTACCTTTGATTCTCAGATAAAAGATGTGGTCTGGGAGGACAGCCCTTTGTGCCCTCTTGGGGACAGCCCTTTGTGCCCTCTTGGGGACAGCCCTTTGTGCCCTCTTGGGACAGCCCTTTGTGTCCTTTTGGGACAGTGCAGCCCAGCAGGAGCTCTGGTAATTGTTTCTCAAACTTCCCGCCCTCACAGCACACTGTATATCTAATTGCCCTGTCTAAACTGATTTAGTAATGGGTGATTCATGTTGTCATCTTACTGTATTAATTGTAATGCTGTGTCTTTCCCCTCCTAGATCCATTTATTCTACCACATCAGCAGGTTGATAAAGGCGCCATTAAATTTGTGCTAAGTGGAGCTAATATAATGTGCCCTGGCCTGACGTCTCCTGGAGCAAAGCTTTACCCTGCTGCTGTTGATACTGTCGTCGTATCCTTCTTTTACCATGAATTATTGCTTGCTGTGGGATGAGTTAAAGTTCTGTTCTTGTATTCTCTGCTGATCATAATCTGGATTATTGTGGATTTTAATCGGGTTTCATGAAATAACTAGTAATCAGAAAAGTGGTGCAAAGGTTTAGATGTGATTTGGCAAGGTTAAATTGTTCTTATTTTTCTACTTACTGTGATGTTCCTGCTGTACTGTTGGCTGGGCTGCTGTTCCATTAATCTCATTGGTAAGTGGAGCTCCTTAGTGATTTTATGCAGAACTGTAAAAGTGGATGAGGTGCAGTGTAATTTGTCCCCTGCCTCCTTAGTCAATCTTTTATCCCCTTAAAGAAGAATTCTCTCCTGTTCCTAAGGAATTGGAAAGGATGTTAAGGATCAGCTGTACTGTAGTCAGGACTTGCTCTGTGTGTCTCTCAAGTTACCATGTGTAAAATGAGGAAAGAACCCCTGAGCAAATACAGCATTAATACACCAAGCTGTGCTGCTTTTTTTGTTTGATAGGTGCTACAGGAAGAGACCAGCTGTTGGCATCATGTGTTACTAAACTTTGGAAAGGACACTGATTTCAGTACTTCTGATTTATTAAATTTGTGTCCCAATTTTTTTGTGCCTTGGAATCTAAAATGGCCCTACAAACTTGTGCCGTTCTTTTCCAGAAAGGGAGAGATTGTCATCTCTGTGTTAGGAACAAAGGAAGACATGGAGTGTAGTGCTGGGAGATTTTTTTTGTGTAATTGCTGTTCCAAGTTCATAAATACATGCTTTGTTCTACTGTCTGTGATTTGGTTGTTAAATGCAGTGCATTGTTTTGCTTATCTTTAAGAGCTGGAGCTTTAGAATTACTAAAAGGGGAAAAGTTCAATGTGGGCTTTTAACGTTTTTTTGGTGTAATTTTTTCGTGTTGCTTTTGCTTTTCTGAAATAGTTGAAACAGAAATCTGTTTTCCTTAGCAGTAATTTGTAGGCAATAATGGCAGAGGGAAAACAACATGCGTTATGTGTGGGAGTAATGAAGATGTCAGCTGAGGACATGTAAGTGTTTTAAAAATTGAAATATAACCTGTCCCATGTCATTATTCTTATGTTAGTTTGGAATATAAGCACCACTGTCAAGGTTATTGCATCACTGTTGCAGCATGTGTTGTTCAAGTACAGAGTTTTTTAAGATTTCATTTTGTTGATTGGTATTCAAGGAAAGAAGAGGAGACAGGGAATATATTCTGTACTTACTTGGAATCAGAGTAGTTCTTTGCATTTGGATATGCATTTTAAGGTGCACAACACTAGTACTGCTGCTGAATGTTAGTCTTTCTACAGCTCTGATCATACTTTCTCACAGATCTCATTGAACAAAGAAATGTTTGTATCAAGTACTTACTGGCTGGGCTGGGCAAGAGGTGTAATTTGAATTCGAGAGGATTGAAAATGTTGAAGTGATTTTTATCTGCAAGGACAGCAGAGACTGAAGTCCTGCTGGTGTTTGGTTGCCTGTCTGGGCTTTACTCTGGACTGCCCTGTACCTACATGCAGCATTCCTGCTTGATGTGCTGACTGGTTTGTCTGAGCTTCTTGGGAAATGTAGAGGTCTGTTCAGGGGGTAAACGGAAAACTATTTGAGAAGCAAAAGAGATAAAAATTGGAAATGGGTAGTTTTCTTGGCTTTCAGATGGTGCAAAATTCTAAGTAGCTAAATCACTGTTACTTTAAGTTCTGTGATGTCTTGCAGCAGGATGTGAGGGGCACTCAGCAGGTTTGGGCTGTGTTGGTTCCAGTCCTGTCTGCCACTTGTGGCAGTGAGGAAGCTGATTTGATGAAAACAAGACACTCTTTCCTGTGGGGAGAATTCTCAACAGGATCATCTCCTGGACTGGGTGACTCTGCTGTCCTGAGTTGTAATGGCAGCACAAGGGAGAGAGGTGGGAGTGTGTTAGAGAGGGCAGGGATAGAGTGGGACTGGAGCAACCACGATTTGGATCTGCTGGAGCTGTTGAGAAATTAGATTTCTCTGGATTCTCTGCAGTTCTTCCAAAGAACCCAAAAGTAGGTGGAAAGAAAAGCTACTGAAGTGTCCCAGTCCCAAGTCTGCAGTGATGTGCTGTTATCATTGCAGGCCAAGGTTATCAATATTCCTAATAACTCAAATTCAGCAGCCTTGCAGCTGAATATCCTGTTCCTGTGAGAAGCAACATGAACTGGAGAGAATACTGATTTCTGCAGCCTGTTAGCTGCTTTTTTGTGTGACATTAGTTAAGCCAGAAAATAGTGGAATGGTGTGATTTCAGACTCTTGGTGTGATTACAATACACAATACGTTAGTTCTGTGATACCAGGATTTTCATTCCTGATTGCTTTTGGACAAGCTGTGTAAGTAAGAGAACACTTGGTGTAAATACAGTAAATTATATTCTCCAGGGGAATGAAACTTGTTTTCACTCCTAGAATGATGAGATTTGTCTTCTTTATTATGACAAAATTAGGTGTTTCTATGTGGAATGATGTGCTGGAAAAATGGTAAACATAAATTCAATGCAGACACACAGACCAATAATTTTTAAAAGATAACATGACTCAAAAGATAGAGAGTCAATACTACAGAGGATAGTATGTCTGTAACATGCTGCAAGTCCTTGGCACATAAATTTAGTATTTTTAATTCTTTGTTAAGTGGGCAGATGACCTGCAGCTCACAGCAAGGCAGCTCACCTGTGTTTGATCGTGTCAGTGGCACACTTGGAACTAGAACTGATCAGATTTCATGTCCCAGCCATGTTGTACCACCTCGTCTGCTGGGAGGGGGAGACTCACAACTGTTGTGCTGCTTTGATAGAGAAATGCTAAAATTAAGAAAAGCAGCAGAAGTCTGAAGAACTGTCTCCCACAAAGAAATAACAGCAATACTGTGAGAGGCTGTTGACAGAATGTGGAAGGCAAATATTGTCTCTTATCAGTCAGCAGTTGGGGCAATGTAACAACCAGTATTGTTTCTTGTCCACCTGCTGTTGAAGATAATGATTTTGTGGTTATTACCTTTTCCCTTCCTGTTGACAAATGTTGCACTTCCTGCTTTAAATACTACATTTTATACTGCTCTAATATTTAACTTATCTAATACTTCTGTACTTTTTTCTTCTTTCTACAGTGAGAAGGTCAACAAAGGGATTGGTATTGAAAATATCCACTATTTAAATGATGGCCTTTGGCATATGAAGACATACAAGTGAAATGAAAGGAACTGTTACTCCAAAGGAATGCACTTAGATTAAATGTGGACTGCTTTGTAATTCCTTGTTTTTAATGTGACTGAATGTACAAATTATTTTGTTCTGTGGCTATGCTAAATAAATCAAGTGAATGCAAAAGTACTGTTAGGCTACAATAGTTTTCTAGATTTCTTTTTATTACAGTTATTTTGTTCTGTCTTAAACCCAAGTCTTCAGTGACTGAAGATATCTGGTGGAAAGATTCTGCATGGACTGTGAGTAGACTATTTCAAACAGGAGGAAAAAGCCAAAAAATGTTTACATTTTTATGCTCTTCTGAAAGAGTAATATAAAGTGTATGTGAAATATAAATACAGTTTATAAAACCTCTGAAACATTTCAGATTTTTTCTTCTGATTAACATCTTGTTAGTCTACCTGTTTCTTGAATGTGGAGAAATAGTTTTTGACATTATTTTTTGACTTATTAACAGCATTAACTTCATTTTACTTAAAATTTTCTCTTTTTAATATGCATTTTATCTGTATAGGATTTATGAACTTAGCCTGATATGTGGACTTGAAATTCTTTAATGCTGGTTGATAACTGAAGACTATATCTGTGTTCAAATTTCCACCTGCCAACACCTTGAAATTGCTCTCCTCATAGTGGAGTTCACAGTAATGGCAGGGATGCTCCCCATGGAGCCACCCCGGTGCCTGACACTCTCTACTCCCTGTTTGCTGCCTTATTTTAGGAGCAGAAACAAACTCACTGTTAAATAAAGGCATGATAGCAACACATGGTTATCAGTGTAGCCAGGAACAACTTCTTCAGGTGGAACTTGGAGAGATCTCAGCTTGTGCCCACTGCCACATGTACCTACAGCTACAGGATGGGTTCAGGAGCACTGGTTGTGTGGATAACCCAATCCTTTGTTCAGCAGCTGCATACCCAAAGCTATGCCTATGGAAAAATGGAATCGTGTAATAAACTAAGGAAACCTTAAGGTCTACCACTCATAACTGTCTCTGGAAGCATTTATTAATACTTCAAGTCTATTCTAAGACATGCATTTTGCAATGGGAGAGGGTAATTTTTTTGTGTCTGTGGCTTGTCTTGGTGCTGTTCTGCACATTTGGTTTCCCCACCCTGGGGCCTTTACAGAAGACAGTGGCCAAGGAGTTCTCCATCTGATTCTAAAGCCAAATTAAGACATGGAACATGGAATATATTACCTAATATGTGCTACCTTTAATATTTCTCCTGTAAAATTATTTACAAGATTGTACTTCTGAAAGCGATAGGGTAAATCTGAAACTACTTACCAATGTAGGAAGACAAAATGTAAGCAGTGTTGCAGAGAAGGTTTGGTCAAACCTCAGACCTTCAGGATGCTGATGGGGCCTTTATGTGAAACCAGTTTGTGCTTCAGTGAGTTTTGTGTTCTGTGGCTTGCTTTTTCCCTTTGTGTCGTGTCTCCTGTTCTACAGTACCTCTCAGATCTGTGGCAAATGAGATTTATTCTCATTTGAATTGTCACTGCCATTCTTTTTATTACTGCTGCTGTTGTGGGGGGGTCAGAGCTGTCTTTTAATATCAGAAACACCAAAATCAAAATTTAACTTTCATCTAGTTTTGTCAGGGTATTCCCAACAATGGGTTTAGCCTCTATAAATTATTCTGTAAGAAGATACAAGTCAAATCAGGCTTAAATTGTGTATCAGTTTAGCAAAACATCAAAAATGCATCTCTGAAGCAGCTGTTTCACTTCCCCACCTGCCCCCTTGCAGCTCAGGGTAGGGTGTTACAAATGCTCTGTTAAACGTGAGGTAACAGTTACCTTCTCAGGATCTTCTCCAGTGTTTTATGAATATTGTAGTACCAACACAGCCTGTGACAGTCCCAGACACAGCAGGTGGATGTAGTACCTTCCTTAAGTCTTGCAACGCCCGTATCAGGTCAGTGAATTCTAAACGGAGTAAACTCTGAAGTGCTGTTTATTTGCATGTGCTCTAAGGGGGAGGGAGTGAGACCCAGTAACTTGAGCACTCAGTTGTAAAAAAAAGAAGCCAAAACCAAAACATCAAAAAACCCAAACCCAAACAACTATCACCCCTGTGCACCTCCTCCCCCTGACCCCAAACACCAAAACCTTAAAACCAAACCCCAGCACACCACTCCTCAGCCCCAGCATGGGGGAGTTCTCCCTGTTGCAAGTGTGTTACCTGTGTTGCATAAAATTCCAAGGGTAGGAGTGCAAGCATGTGCTGCTCTTTCTGCATGTTGGTGTTAAGTCTCTGTAAATATATCTATACATTTTATTGGCAATTAACCAACTTAGCACCACTAACAGGAGTGGAAGTAACACAGAACCTTTATTCTAGTATGCTTATTGATGGAGTTAAATTTTAAATGAGCAATTATTCTTGTGCTAACAGGCTCCCTGACCATGTTATTACTTACACAAATATAGTTACCTCTTTCTTTTGTTTGTTTAGAAACAGCAGTCCAAAGGGCACTTGATACTATTGTGCTGCAACTTCCTAAAAGATTTCTTGCCACCTTGCTTCCTGCTGATTCCTTACTGGGTTAGGAGGCTCCATAAACAGGGTAGCTCAAACTGTTGTGCAGTTCAGTGTAAAAGAAATAGCTTAAAGTTAGTCTTTGAGACTGAATTTGTAGTCAGTTTTATTGGTACATCTTAGAAAGATAGAAAGACATTCTAGAAATGCCTGGAAGAACTGAAAGAATCAAAGTCTTGCAAAAATATATTTGTAGAGAGTAGACTAAAGTTCATTTGGATTTTCATTAATAAATATTTACATGTACAAACCCCCCCTATAAACTTAATTCCCTTTCATTATAAACATTAACAACTTTTTATCACTTCATTCCAGCTTTGTCAAAAGCCAGAATTGTTTCCGTATAAAAGATTTAGAAAAAAATTTCTCCTTCCACTTTCGAAATGAAGAGCTTTACCAACCCTCAGTGTGCAAAAAAATCTGTACAGCAGTACCAGAATGTGTCAGTACCAACAGTGTGCTGTGAGATGAGCCCACTCCACTCCTCCCCTCAGTCGTTGTCTGAGCCTTCTGGGGGCATGAAGACGAGAGCGTCGCGGTAGGTGTGTCCGTAGGGCCTCAGCCGGTACACCCCGTACATCATCACGTGCATGTGGTTGGGGGCCATCCCGCTGAAGGTGATGGCCATGTCGGAGCAGCAGCCATCCACCACCTGCTGTGGGTGGGTGGCCATGGCCTCCTTGATCAGGGCACCCACTGACTTGGTGTTGAAGACGTCCTTTCCTTCCGAATCCTCCGCGTTCTCGGCAAACACCCCCGTGTACTTCAGGCAGATTGCCAGCTGTTTGTCCTCTTCCAGTTTCCAAATCATACCTCCCTGCTCCGGACACTTGTCAGGGTCTTCAAGAACACGGGAGAGTCGTCTTAGTGACTCAATGCTTAGGACGATTCCTCCCTCGCCATCCACGTACTCGAGGTCCCCAGATTTCACAGTGTGCCCAAGGTAAAAAGGCTGCGAGGGGTCTTTTTTCAGCAAGAAATACTTGAGATTTTCAATAATAGCAAATGTTGTTGGGTAGGCAAGAAAGAACCAGTTGAATTCATCCTTATAGCGCTCATATGTTATCTTGTAAGCTTTTCTCATCATCACCCACATATCTTTGGTGTTGAGGGCCACAGAATCGAACACTTTGACGTTTTCAGAGCTGTAGAATTCTGCCTTGTCGCAGTGCTTGCTCCAGGTCTCCTTTGCTGCAGCCCAGTGTCCCAGATCTTTCGGTTTGATAAGGATGATACAGTAAACACGAATACTTTTACTAAGCTCCACACGCTCACCTTCAGAGAGGTTTAAGACATCCTCTTTGTTGGGAGCCTGGATGTGATGGTGCTCGTGGTGATGTGCTTTGGTCCCGTGCCCCACTTTAATGTGTCCGAGCAGTGTAACCAACACGCAGAAGACTCCTCCAAGCACCATGCCCTTCAGGAAGGAGCTGCTTTCAGAAATCATTTTTCCTAGGAAAGAGACGCACTGTGAGAACCTTCAGCAATTAGCTCACGGTCCATACGGTTCTAATTCATTCTTCAATGCCCCAAACCAGCAGCAGCTCCCTCATCTCCCACACCGGGACAGGGCTGGTGGGAGCGGTGGCAAGGACCGTGTCGTGGCTCTAAGGGTACCACAGACCCCGAGAGGAGGGCCCTGAGCCCGGCCCCGCCGCCTCCCTGCTGCGGTCCCTGCGCAGCGGCGCATCCCGGGGGGCGCTCCCGGAGGCCGGGCCCCACCTGCCCCGCTGCCGGGCGCTCGGTGCCGGAATCCGCGGGATCCCCCAGACCCCCCGAGCCTCCCAGGCCCTCCCCAGATCCCCCTCGGGCCCCGTTCCCGGTGCCGCCACCGCTCACCGGAGCCGCGCGCGCCGCCCCTTCCCGCGCCGCCGGAAACGCCGCGCGGCCGCTCTGGGCGCGGGCAGGGAGCGCCCTCTGGCGGTCAGAGCGCGGCAGCGCCGCCTCGCGGAGCCCCCTCCAGAGCCCTCACGAAGTTCTCACGGAGCCCTCAGGGAGCTCTAATGGAGCCCCCCCAGAGCCCTCACGCAGTTCTCACGGAGCTCTAATGGAGTCCTCATGGAGCCCTCACGGAGCTCCCACAGAGCCCCCACGAAGTTCTCACGGAGCCCTCACGGAGCTCCCACCCAGCTCTAATGGAGCCCCGCTCGCTCCCCGGCTCGCTCCCCTCAGGAGTTTCCCCGCTCAGGGATGCCCCGGGCCCGCCCGAAGCCGCTCACCGAGGGCCGCAGAGGGAAGCGCGAACCGCTGCTGTGGCTGCGCGGGTTGTGAAGGGAACTTCCCAGTCCGGGCATCCCCGGGAACTTCCCAGTCTGGGCATCCCCGGGAACTTCCCGTCTCGGCGTTCCCGGGACTCGCTGGGAGCCACCTCCCGCTACCAGACACCGTCACTGCTGGGGGTGAAGGCCCCTTGGCAGCGGCGGCTCCGGGTCCCCCGCCTGGCTCCCCGCACGCCCCACTCGGCTCCCCGCACACCCCACTCGCACAGTCACACCAGGTTTCCTCACCGGTTCGGCCCCCAGGCTGCCCATGGCAGAGTCTCCTATGTCTCGTTCCACAGAACAATTTATTCCGGCACAGTAGCACAGAAACAGCCGGAGCTGGTGCCTCTGAGGAGGTTTTTATCCCCTCAGTCTTCCCAGGTGCAAGTCTTGCTCTTCCTCCTCAGTCCTCTGCTCCTGCCCCACTCTCCGTGTCCATTCACCTCTCCGGTCCTTTGGTCTTCTTTGTTATCCATAGGTCGGCGCATCTCTCAGTGCCCATTCCCCTGGCTGATGGCACTCATATTCATGCCCTTTGTTAGCCCAAAGGTTGGCAATTCATGAACTCGTCTCAGACTCCCATCCAGAGCTCGATTTGATTTCTACCTGCATTCAGTTTTCCAGCCCAGCTGCCCGGGATAGGTGTGTTCCTCCACACAGGGAGGCCGGCAGAGGTGGCTGTATAATCCGAGTCTCTTCATATAAGTATTTGCATGACTGATGGTTAAAGTAGTTCAAGTTTTCCTCACAAACATTGCTTTTAAGTGAGAACGTATGTTAATGGTTAAGGAAAATCAGAACAGGCTAAACCATACCTAGGATCAAATCAAATATATCTAAGTATATGCAGGATGAAAGGATATCAAGTATATAAATATTGCAAGTATATCCAGGTTCAAATCATGGATATACTACCCTACATTTCCAAGCCAATACAATAGGCTGTGCTTGAAGCATGGTACATTTCACCTGTTCCCCTGGCACAGGGCACAACACACACAACGTTAATTAATACTTAGAGTAAAGCCAAAACTTTAGTTTCTACTAACTCTTCTCTAGTGTTAATTACTCTTGAGCTTCAGATTGCCAGAATGTCTTTCTACATATTGTCTCTCAAGAACTTACAGTTGACACCTGATTTGAAGGAGCATCACTGACCAACAGTTTGCTCCCTTTTCCACAAGCCTCTCGGGGGAAAATGGGTTTTACATGATTTATCTCTTTATTAGCTAGCAGTAGTGTACCCTTAGGCCAACACAGTGTTTAGGATAAAGACCCATATAGATTACCTCTATATTGTAAGGTCTGCCCTTGGTTGGCATTTTATTTAAGTGGATTTTACTTAAGTCAATTTACAACTGAGCTGGTCTGGATTCTCTGGCATCTGTCTGGTTTCCTCAGATGACTCAGTTATTCAGGTAAGGGTTTTTTTAGGCTCATGGCTGTACTGTAGACTTCAAGGCTTAACAATGTTATCTTTGACAAAAAGATCTGTAAGACCATCAATTGCTTAAGTCTTCCAGGGTTGGGGAATCAATGCTTGAGGTTCAGGTAAAATTGTTACAAAACAGTTGCTTTGGTTAGGTCAGTTTATGCTCTGAGTGGCTCCACTCAGTGGAACGAAATGCCAGTTACACGTAGTGATAGGAAGGTACTGTCAGCTTGTGTGGGTAGTTCTGTCACTGCACTAAGGGAACATCACTCATCCTATATTTTCCCACTTGACTGCTTTTACGGTATAAATAAGTGGACACTCAGATTGTTATCACACACCAGAGACTCGAGGCAAGTTCAAAGTTTGTTTTACATATCTCTTGTCTGCAGAATTAGTTGTGGCTTTCAGGGCTTCAGCAGTTTGCTTGATCATGTACTTTAGAGAGATTTGAATGAGTCGCAACTCACTGCTTCAGCTGATGCTTCAACAAATTGTTTTCCTGCATGACTTCAGTGAGGTTCTTCCCAGGGCTCTGACAGAATGACTAATGTAGCTACAGATCTTGACTGTCACTTTAATGTCTTTTCAACATTGTTTTTATCCAGCAGCAAATCAGTGAAGAGAAAGTCTAAGCAGCATGTAAAGCATGTTAGAAACCCAGAGAGACTCTCTGACTTCTGTGTTGCTTGAAATTATTGCTTGGTGTTAAAAAGACTGGAATGGCATAGTAATGCACAAGGTCTCACAATAGCCATTGTTAAGTATTCTGGAGCTCATTTAGACACGTCTGTACTCCTGCAAACTATCCATCTCAAACTCCACCGTCATCTGGGAACCAGCCAAATGTCATAGCTGAGGAAGGGCCAGACCTAAGATGGAAGTTAACTGAGGAAAGCTCAGTCACACAATAGGAATGAACCAGGAGAACTCTGAGACCACTGCAAATTGGCTTGCATTAGTTTTGTATTGGAATATGCAGTCATGTATGCATACAGAAGATCACCAGATTTCAGCCTTGAGTGCTGACTTGCTGTTCATGGAAAATTTGTTAGTGGCAGTTTCCTCTCTTACTTCCTACTGATCCTTCATAGAGTCTCTACCACACTCTGGAAAAATAGCATCCTTTGGAACCTGCAGACCTGTGCCAGGATCTGCACTGCTGACAGAGCTGACAAGCTCCATGACTCGTTGCTTGTCTTCACAGACATCTGTTTCCCTGCTGCTTTCTGTTTGTCTTTCCTTGCTGGTTGCAGCTGCATTTGCCTTCTGATGCTCTTTCTTGCCTCCAAGGAAAGACATCGAACATGTTCTCACTGTGTGGTGCAAAATGTCCCTGAGAGATTAGCTATTTTCAAAATATATTTGGTAGGAACTTTGTTCCAATTAATGTGAAATGTCTCAGCTGACACGAGTTGTCATCTTTTATGGGGTCTGCTTGTTAATCATCACAAATGAGTGTCCACTGTCTTGGAAGCAGACTCATCTGTCTCTCTGTTGTGTAGGTGTGCAGGAGGGAGTTGGGTCAGAGCTGCACAGTTGCACTCAGAGTAGGTAACTCAAGCCAGGGGGGAGCTACTGGAGGTGTTTGTGGGCAGTTAGAACACCAGCTGAGCTATATGTCATACAGAAAGGACCCCTAATCAAAAGATACTGTTGGAATTAAGAGGCAAGTTTGAACTAGGATAGCTGACTTTGTTGTCACATTGCCCATATATTTATAATGCTGAAGCTACTGGAAAACACAGAAGTTCTACTTGTCCATCTGATTCTGTCAGAAGAGTGGGTCAGGTTTGGTCTGAAGGCTGCAAACTCTCATTTTGAATAGCTGAAAGCCCATTGGAGCCAACAGAGACAGAGCAGGAAAAGGTGTTTTAAGAGACCAACTATTACTGTTCTGTTACATACCCAGTCCTTCCATTGTTTCATTAAGCCCATAAAGGGCATAATTGAACAAACTTGTCTGCAGAGGTCTTCAATCCTGTTGTTGGTAGGTTTGGGAATCTCTGTCCTGAAGTCATAAAATAGTCAGGTGGAGATTCTAGTTCTTGGGAAAATAAAGCCAGAACTTCACAGGGACATGCTTAGCTCAGCATTTCTTTTGGAGGAAGACAGATTCCTGAGCCCAACTTTAGCCACCTCTTCTGAAATTTTTGTCCTGCATCCTCTTCTTCACTTTTGTTTTACACTCAAAATCTGGAATTTTGAAAGATACTCTTTGTAGGTCATGTGCATCCTGAGCCACATGCAAGACCATACCTTGTCACAGGGGTAGGCACTGGACAAAGAAAGAAAGTTTTAAATCCAGGAAGTGGCTTTATAATTAATACTAATTTCAGAACTCAGGTTGAAATATTTACCTCTGAAAAAGTGTTCTCTCTGGTTGTTGGACCAAAAGTTGGAATTACAGTATGAAATTTTCTTGTATTTATAGGAGATAATGAATAATACGATCTTGTAGCCTTGAAATCTGTTAAATTGATGTTAAACAATAGTTTTAAATCACATCTCTCCTTTCCATGAGCACTGTCAAGGAAGGGCTTGGCCCTGAAATGGCTGTTATTTACATAGTGCCCTCAAGTACAGGAAGACATGTGGGAAGCAAAACATGTGACTCCAAAAGAACTTACCAGCTTTGGATTGCTTTATAAATTCTTCAGTTTTTCATGTGTGTAGCTGAATACAAACCCCATCTGATTCTCTGGATATGTTAAATCAATCAAGTGAATGTTAATGTCCTGCTGGCTCCAGCAATTCAGCTGGAATTGAACTAGCAGAGACAATGCCCACAGCTGAGCTGACATCATTGTGAATGTCTCCAATGCACAAATACAACAGAAAGAGAATAGGAATTAGACATTTTAATGTCAACTCTGTTAGAAGCGCAGGAAAAAAAGAATCATCATTGATCAAATAGAAACAGACAAGAAAAAAAGGGCAGAGATAGGGAAATCTTATTTTCAAGTTCCCAGAGGAAAAAAAATGAAAGTAGAGATGAAAATAGCATTCTACCAGGAAGAATGGGTTCTTAATAGGCCTTTAAAATAAAATGCATGAAATAGTGATGAAGTGACTTTGCTGCATCTTTAAGGAGCTTGGTTTTGTCAGTCTGGGGTTATCTGAAAAAGGTCCTCTGCAGAAAATTTTGGTCTCAAATTATGGCTTTTCAGAGTCAGATTGCATAGTTACGAAGCGCTGTTGTGAGCAGCAGTGACAGACAGCCCTGTGACATGCAGGGAACCAGAAGGGGTACCTTGCTCTTCTGGCACTGCCTTGATGTGATTTATGGACAGTTTGTGGAGCCCACACACAGGACTAGGCTTGTGTTTTGTTTTACAGGAATTCTGATCTGGTCTCTGAGAAAATCGTTTTGACATTGCCTTGGTTTGGTGATGTACAACGTGGAGAGGCACAAAAGCTTCTGGCATGGTGTTTATTGTAAAAGGGCCTATGGTGAGTGGCTACTGTTACTAGATGGAAGGATCTGTGAAGTTCTGTTGACATTAACCCACTGAGGGAAGAGGAGAAAGAGGAAGGATGAAAATACCAAAGCATCTGACAGGCCTGAATGTCAGTAGCTTCTATGAGGTGCTTTCTTGTAACAAATGTTGACATGCTTTCATTTTGCTGAGGAAATTGACGTTTTGAAGTATCAGATTCTCCAAGCAGACATTTGCTTTCCTATTCTACTGTTGAAAGAGTAGACTCCTGAGTTGTATGTGCAGAGACAAAAATGTCTGCTAGATACGTGTTTGCAACAAACTGGAATTGCTAATGACGTTAGAGCAGAACTCAGAGCCCTGTGCTGCCACTGTAGATCTGTGCTTTATCAGAGTGTACCACAGACATTAAATGCCTGGTCCTGTGGTGGGAAAAGAACTGTTTCCTCTTCACCTGCCAGCTGAGGACCCCTGAAATAGAGCTTTTTCTGTGTAGGAGGGGATGCTGTCACTGCAGTGCTGCGATGGTGCAGAAGCTTTATGTTTCCTGGGGAAGCAGGGATGTGAGCAGTGCCAATAGCTTAGGAGCAGGGGTAGCACAGACTGCAGGCAAGAGAGGAGAGCACACAAAGTCTGAGATTGCTGAGTTTGAGATGAGCAATGTGTCAGATTTCAGTTGCTTTTTGTTTCAAACAGATGCTGACAGGGCTTTGTTGCCTCACAGAGGCTCAACTTGGCCTCTCCAAGATTGCTGCCTGGTTTCTTTCAGTTTGCTTTGGAAACAGTGGGCTGTATTTAGACTTCTGACTTGCACAGCCTCCTGTTACTGCAGCTGCTGCGCTGCAGATTTTGCAGAGGCTCTGCCTGTTGAGAACTAAACCACAGCGCTCCCGTGCTCTGCCTTTATTGGCCTCTATGGAGCCCTTCAGCAAATGTATAGAAATGCACAGTGCTAAGGTGCCACGGCTCAGCACTGTGGTTGTATCTACAGTGTGCCACAGGCTTGATGGTGTGAGAGGCATCAGGAGAAAGGCACCTGGGGAGAGCCTTCAGCGCTCCTGTCTCCCTGCAGGGCTGTCACGGAGGATGGCAGTGGTGTGAAGAGAGTATCTGTTCTGTTCACACCAACAGCACCTCCCAGCAGTCCTGTGAGGGCAGGCAGCAAGGCATGGCCTCTGCTGTGTGAGGCTGCACTACAGGCAGGTCACACTTCCTAATTCCCAAGGGAAGGATGTCCCCGGCGGTAAAGAGTGGGGTCTGCTGAGAGGCAAGGGAGGGGATGCTATGGGCTGCATAGTCTTCTCGCTTCTCCTCTCATTTCTACAGAACTTCCATGTACTTTATAGTTTCTATGTGGGACTCTTTTTTTTTTTTTGTAGTATGTGCAATATCTAAAATGCTCCTAATTTGGAGATTACACTCACAATTTAGGATGCTGATACATGGGTAATGGTGCCCTAGTTCCTGCTCATATCTAAAAATCTATTTTAAGGTAAATAAAGCAGTAGCTGATTGCTACACCTCTGGGCTTAATTTTGCTATCTCATTATTCTGAGGATTTTTTCTTGAAGAGAAAATTATACATGCTTGGGTCACTTATATCAGCACAAGAGGATGTGAAGCTGCTATGAAAGAATAGAAAAATCTCTTTAGGAATGTGAATTGTCAGTGATGTACAATATCTATTTGCACTCTAAAAGATTAAATTAAAAGTGATAATTATGTGCTGTTTTTGCTGCTTAAGTAGTTTAATGCCATTATGACTGTGCTACTTAATGGAAAAGCTTAGAATCAGACTAGCATGGGAATACTAAAAATTTTAATGGATTTCTTCTCAAGTCATTCTTCCTATTATGAAACAAACCCACCAAATATATATAACTAGGTCTTTGGATTCAATTATTAATCCTCTCTCCTAATTTGAAGAGCAAAACTATCACTTAACAGCAGTTCTCTGAAATAGAATTTTAATGATACTAGTCATCTCATAGTTGAACATGATTTTTCGTGATCAGAACAAAGTTAGAAGATTCTCACTGCTGAATCAGCTTTAATTATTAATCCCAAACAGGTGAAAAATATAGTGTCGACAGCATGTCTTGAACATCTGTCAAAGAAGGTGTCAGAAATGTTTTCCATGGGTTGTCATGTGTTACCTGGCTTCTCTGCATGAGGAAGAGGCTTTGGTACATGGTATTGGAATAAGGTTGTAGAAGTAATAGGAATAGGAAGAGAAATATGCCATATACCTGGAAGGATTCTTATGGCCTGGTCCTGAAATTTTATAATTCTAAACCAAATTTGATGGACTTCATCATAAGGTGATCCTGTCTCCCCAAGGAAATTTGCAGTAGTTTAGGTTGAAAGGATTTTGATTTTGAAAGGAAGAAAAGGAAGCAAGTAGAAGACTGAATAGCTATGGGTAATCCTTTCACAGGTTGGTGCTAAAGCAAATGGGTTGAGGTATTGAGGTGGTGTAACTCATGCTCCTTGAATGTGAGTGGAGATATTCATGGTTTATAGAGAGGTGATATTGGTTACAACTGCTGTTGCACATTCAAAATCAGAAATAATCCCTTATAGAAGCTTTGCAAAACTTCTCTAGGCCAAATACAGATAAAGGTGGGAAGGTTCAGTTCAAAGAACCATTCTGTTTTCATTATTAGCCACATATTTTCAGCTGTTCATGCAGCTGGTTGTTCCCTGGGATTCTTTTACATCCCTTTTGAAGACTCT
Source organism: Sakesphorus luctuosus (assembly GCA_013396695.1). Taxonomy (NCBI): domain Eukaryota; kingdom Metazoa; phylum Chordata; class Aves; order Passeriformes; family Thamnophilidae; genus Sakesphorus; species Sakesphorus luctuosus. The sequence continues at coordinate 397,029 of VWZD01012667.1, forward strand.
ATAACTCAGGAGAGAATTTCCTCTTTGGGGTTAACTACCAAAGCTGCCTTGTTTCCTGTGTCTCATGGCAACCATCTTTTTGATTCCTAGGAAACTGAAGTTAGCATTTATTCTACAGAATGCATGTTATTTGGGACAAGAATAACTTACCGTCAGCAACTTCCTGACACATCTGAAGATCCAGTCACCTCTTTAGGCCAGCAAGATATCAGTCCTTCCTCACTGCTTCTGTTTTGGTGTTTTGTGCAACATGAGTCAAATCAATACTGACCAAGAGGTTTGTTTGGCCTGTTAGTAGTAAAGGTCTGCTCATTCTTCAGAGGATACCCAGTGTTACAGCCTGCCAATCTGTTTAGTCGATTACATACTTTTCCTTTTCCATGTGTTTGTTTTTTGTTTTGGCTCTTTCCCCACTTTAGTGACAAAAAGAGGTGTAATAGACTCATATAATATGTTCCTTCAAGGTCTTTCTGATGGAAGTGTTGAGAGTTCTTTACAGTTGCACTTGGTTTTGCTGACGTACAGCAGGAAAACAGAGCAGTCTTACAGCTATGAACAAATACTGTGAGGTGAAATTTTTTTCCCTTTGAAACTGAGAAATCGATATAAGTTGGCAGAAACACTCATATGCAAAAGAGTTTTGAAAGGCTGACTCTGAGGTTCTCAGATGCTATTGGGATCAATGAAAATATTGCTGCTTCATTTTCTGCTATGGTTCCAAATTGTCTGTCTGCAGTACTCAGGTTAATTATGGGAGTTTTCTTCTCTGGTGATTTTCCTGGTTGGATGGCCATCAGGAATGACATCTGTGATCAACACTAATATAGGTCTTAATGCTGTTCTCCCTCCTCAATTTGAAGGGAAAGGGAACTGGGTGTGCAGGATCAAGCCCTCAGTTTGTTACTTACACTTGATTTGAGGCTTCGTGTCCAAGGTTGGGCTAAAAGGGTACCAGAATAACTCAGGCCTGTGAACAGCTCATCATGGCAGACACAAAGCAATCGCATCCAAGGCACAGCATGTTGGAAGTTTGCCACTTCCTTTCTCTTTCAGTCATGTTCTGCATTCTCACTCCTGTAAGCAGTCTCTTCATCTCTTTTTGTGGTTAACTGGGCTTCCTTCCTGAAACCTTCCCAAATTCAAACTGCATTTGACAATAATTTTGTATTTCTGCTTGATACAAGTTTTCAAAGGAGCTTCACAGACACTAATCAGGGTAAAAATCCAAAACTAAAATCTGCCTTATTCTAATGTTTCCTTTGGAAACCATTTAATTTCTTACAAGCACACTTTGGCAGATGATGTGGTCCTCATAGTAATAAATCACAGGAACATAAGACACTTCACTGCAGCTGTGACATGGCTAGTTAGCATCCTATTCAAGAAAAATGGCTTAGGCAGTGTATTTTCTTTCCTATACTGTACTGTACCATTTCTCCCTCTTATAGATCAAGTGAAAAGACTCTCAGAATGCTCTTTAATTGTCTCCTTAGAGTTATAATCTGCAAATGCTTTTTTCTAAAAGATAAAAATACCCAAATCTTAATGGAGTCTTTTTAAATGGCACATCAGTAACTCTCCAACCTCCTTCACGGTTTTGTAAATCTCTTTAATAAGGGTGAGAAGAAGCTTACAGAGGTCTCTTTGATTAAAGGTTTGACCTGGAATTACTTTGAATTTGTATTATGGAGTCAGCAGGTTTACTGTGGTAAGTATTAACAGAGAAGTTTTTGAAGTGCTTTGCAGGTAGAGCTGTAAAGACAGTAAGTATTCTATAAAACTTGTTAAAACCACAACAGAGCCAGTTAAGCATCAGGGCACTGTGTTGAAAGGCCATATCCATACAGCATTGGGAGCTGCCTTGCTAGTTTAAAGCCTGAGTTTGCAAGTCTTGTAGGTGGGATTATATGGCACAATTTCAAGAAAAGGAGGCTGGATTCAGTGATCCATGAGGTCCCTTCTGCCCTATGGCTGGGTTCCTGCTAGAATGTAATCACTGAAAAATAACAGTTTTAAGAAATTACTCAAATCAGTAAGACATATAGCAAGGACAGTGATTTTCAGGGAAATTAATATGGTCAGTGCTTCATCTCCATGCATGACTTGGCTCAAAGGAAGCAACCAAGGACACAGAAGTCTGTGAGGCCTCTTAACCCCACTACTTTTGAGTCTTATGGGTATAAGTTTCCTAGAAGGTGATGTTCTCCTTAAGGTCACTTAACTCTCTGCTAACAGATTTGCTTTATTGTCAGTAGTGATCCTGTAATTCTGATTAATGGAAATGCTTCTCTGTAGGATGGGTGATCTCAGTTCCCTCTGCTATAACTCTTTGTAGGATCTCTAAAGCTCGGGCAAATCTTTCAGTATAGGGCAGTGAGTCTATCCTGTATTCATTGCATGATATTTAATGGTTGACTTCAGGAGCATTTAGGAGCAGAACCATCCAGCATGTACAGTACACGTTACGTCAGAGTCTCAGAAAGATCAGATTTTCCTTGGCAATGTCCTTTTTCTTTAGTTTTTGCTTTCATGGTTGGACTTCTTGGCATGAATGTAGTGGCAACATTCCTGTAACTGCCAACTAAGGACAGAAAATGAAAGCTTTATAGAAGTCAGCTTTGCAGTATGGGTGGCCTTTGCTATGCTCAGTCTGTTTGCTAGGTCTGTATGTCAGATGTCAACACTAAGGAAATGCTATCTTGCTAGCAGTGATGATATTTTTCATCCTTTTAGATGGAGTGTTAGCTGCACCCAGCTTCTGCTGCTCTGCTTTTGCCAATGTGTCAGGATGTGCTGCTGCAGACCTGCCCTGTGCTGGAGGCAGGTGTGGGAAGCAGCCAGAGGGAGCCTGGGTGTCCTGCTGCCTCTCTCCCCTACCCAGGGCACAGGTTGTACCACCCAGAGCAGTTCTCCCCCAACACACAGGGCAGCTCCACACTAGTGGTTTGCTGGGCAGAGAGGGAATCACTGCTGATGGGGAATGGGAAGAGATAAGAAGACAGGAGTGTGTTTTTAATCTCTCAACTGCTAGAACAGAGAAAGGCTGCTCAAAGGGGACCCAGATCTGGAGAAAGGAAGCAGGGAGAACCCTCAGAAGAAGTAGGCAGAGCAGACATGGTGAAATATAGGACAGGAAAAGGGCACAGCAGAAAGCTCTTTTAACTTTAAAGAAAAGCAAAAGGTCTTTGCAGCTTCTGAAGGAAAGGCTTTTCAGGGGCTGTGTGTAGGGCTTTTTGTCAGCTTTCAGGCAATATTTAAAATCCAGACTTCTGTTGCTCTGATAAAATGTTCTATCTCTCTGCAATGATGGCATTAAAGACATTGCAAGTTAATTACTAGGCTCTTGAGTGTGACAAATTCACACCTTCCCCCAGAACCTGGCTGAATGTAGACAGAATTCTCTGCAAGATGTTCAATGCTGTTAATCCTTCCTGAGGTCAATGACAGAGGAGGCTTCAGTACTTATCAGAAGCCCTTAACATTCTCTTAGAATAACCCCCACTTCTACAGGCTCTGGGGAAACTGCTGATGTCTTTAGTCTGACGAGTTGGCAGCAGGGCTGAATACTGTTGAGGAAGGCATTGCTGCAGAATTGCTTGAACAAGAAAAATATCTAAGGTGATTCCAGAAGTAGTTGGTGTCCAAAACACAGCTCAGGTGACTACACCCAACCATGTGATTGGACAGGGGAGAGGACAGGGGAGAGGACATAGTAGAGCACTAGCAGTGCTGCATTCAGAGAGCAGTGCCAGATGCACTGTAGGCTTCCTGAGCACCTTGGAGTTTTTTGGTATTTAAGTTTTCTAACTGTTTAGAAAGGTGGTAGGTATAAATCCCTTAAAGAATAGTGGCACAGTACCTGCCTCCATATGTGGCCAAATAGGATGGTTCAACAGTGAGTTGAACAAAGTAAAGCATTTCACTGATTTTGTTGTAGTTCTGGGATGCATTTCCTTTATGGCTCCCCAGCAATCTGCATACTTCTTCCTGGAAAGAGAAGTGATTGTTCCTAGCCTGTTTTGGAAGTAATACTGCAGTATTTAAGTCTACATAAGTGCTGGATAACAGGAGCCAGGACAAAACCTGTCTCTATGCAGTGCTGATGTAACTGGTGGCATGATCTGACAGTAATGAGATGAAAAAGCTCCAGGTCACTATTGCCCTTTGTCTGAGTAGAGAATGCTGTCCTTCTGTCCTGGATTAGTTCCAGCTCTAATTAATATGATGCAAAAACACCCACAAACTATTATATTAGTTTGAAAACAGTAGCAGAATATCTAAAGGGCTAGTGTTGAAGCAAACTCAGCTGCTTCCCAGATGAAAGGGATTATTCACCCCTTCCCTGTTTTAGACATGTAGTCTTTTGGTCCTCTGTATCACCACCTGTGTTGGAAACACCCCCCTCTTTCACCTTGTATTCTCCTGGGGGAAGGACAAGCCTCTGTCTTTGGATACTGTGTTGGAAACCAAAGCAAGGTCTGTGTGTGCCCCTTCATGCACACAGAGCTGGAATAGGAAAGATAAATATGTTATTTTCTATTATTTGGAACTCTGACATCTCTCTCCTATTCTCTGATTTTCATACTTTGCATTTCCTCATCTATTTTACTGGATGTGTAGGAACCTTTACTGCTTCCAGTACTTAGATAGAATGAAACTACTGCTTAAATGAATAGCTCCTAAAATTGTTTCCTTGCTGGGAATTGTTAATATGCCATATGGATTCAACTCATGTATCTGAACTAATATTCACCCAGAATTGCTAAAACTATTTCTTTTAAGCCCTTAGCCCTTTATTGGATAGGAAAGAATGATTTCTTTTTCTTTTAGTTGCCAAGGTTTGCAACTTATATGCTGCAGTCATATAAGATGTCACATTTATGCACCTCCTTCTCTGGAGAAGGACCTCAGAATGTTTTGCAAAGTTATTCTCAATCCAGATGTGAGGAAAAGGAGGCAGAAGAAATGTGAAAATGTCTCTTGCAGAGCTGAGAACAGATCTGCCTTCTGGCTTCCTAGGACACCAGGTAAGCCTCTTCATTTGCCTGTGCTGGTGGTCCAGACATCTCTGTTGCTCAGGAACACAGCTCTGTCCAGCACTCAGAGGTCAGTGGGGAATTCAACAGGAACTGCTGGGAGTAGCCAGTGTTGGGAGAGTTGGAAAAGGTTGAAATGAAAATATGGAGTAAAGACAAGAGATTTGAAGGCAAGTTGGCATTGCTTTCCCAGCCTCCTGCAAATGCAGAATTAAACATAGTGGCTTTAATCACCCTCCTCAAGCTTTTCTGTTGTTTTCCTGCTACATGCAAGGAAATAGTCACTTTGGCTCAGCTGACAAATGGTAGTTCATTACGATATGGTAATTCAATTGCTTTTGATTGTCTTTCTCTGCTCTTATTATTAGAGAAAGAAGAGTATTCGAAATTGTAAGGGAAATATTTTGTCCTGATTTATGCCACAAAAATGAAAACCAAAACAAAACAGTGGAAGATTAATTCCAAGGAACAAAAATATCTATTAACATAAATGACTGTTAGCTAGAATAAGCACTAAACTTAAACTATGTGTTCTCTCCATGTGGCATCACAATTTTTAGTGTAGAGGCTTGAGTGCTTCATGAAGCTGAATGAGGAATAGTGGAAGGTTTATCGCTCAGCTAGACATTGAAATGGTACTGGTTTGGAAAGCTTGACAGATGAGACAGGCTTGAGAAATATAGGTGAATCAAAGCTGTAGTTAGAAAACCAACTCAGCCCCAATACACCAATTTCTCCTATGCTTTAGTAACGATACTACTCTTGATTTACTTGCCTCACCTTGTCTCAGGAGATGAGGTCTGTAACAATGATAGAGAGCTCCCTTTTGAACTTAGGTGAACTCACTCTACAAAAGGATTAAAATTGGATTTCAGCTCAGTAGCTCTGATGTTGTCTGGCATCAGGAGGCGCATTACTGGCAGAATAGATATCTTGCCTTGGGTATGTTGCCTTCCGTGTCCTTGGGTATTAATGTGCTCCATAGATGCCTCCTGTTTGCAGGGCAGGGTTGCTCAGACTGCCACTCGAAGGCCTGTTGTGGCTGAGATGATCCCTCTGTGAGCTGTTCTCAGACCAAGTGGGCTGTGCTGGTACCAGCCCACTCCTGCTCTCTGCCTTTGTGGTGTCACCCTGCCATCTCAGCTGTGGGAGGACAGTGCTGTGCATTTACAGTCTCCATGTGCTGGCAGGCAGCCACAGGATATGTGCCTGTCTGCACTCTCTCAGCATTGCAGCAAACCCAGCACACTTTCCTCAGCTGAAGGAGCTGCTGTTCTGTGCTTGCAAAGCAAAGCATGTTCTCTCAGGAGAGTGAGGGCTGTGTGTGCATGGCCAGACCAGCACGGTGGGAGAAGATGCTGCTGTGCTCTCTGATCCTTCTCAGACTGAAACTGGGGAACTGACTCTGCCAACCACAGATGGGGTACGTGTGTCCCTGTTGTGTGGTGGAGCAGCCTCTTGCAAGGGGCCATTCCATCCTGAGCTCTGTTCCCTCCTTTTATATTGTTCTAGCATGTTGTGCTCATGCTGGGTTGATGAGTACTCACAGTCAGGTATGAGGGATTACTGCCTAGTTATGGTACTATCAGTGGTGCTCCAAGAAGCGGGAAATCCACAAAAATGCTTGAGACAAGCAGATGCAGTAATTCAACATTACTCTAGACAATACCAAAAGAAGTGGTGACTTCCAAAATTAGGGGGAGAGAGTGAAAATGTTTTGCAGATCTATTTTGAAAAAGATGCTGGAGAGACAAGAATACAATGCTGTCTGCACTAGGAAGTTCAGGGCCAGTAGAAAAAGCTGAAGCTTACTTCAGCTGTTGAATAGGAAACTGCTGGAGGAAACTCAGAGCTGGGGCCTGTTTCTCATCTGATGGAATAGATCCTTCTGCCATGGTTTAACCCCACCCAGCAGCACAGCCCCAGGCAGCAGCTCACTCTTTTCCCCACTTGTAGGACTGGGCAGAGAATTGGAAGGGTAAAAGCTGGAAAACCCATGGGTAGAGTTAAACGCAGTTTAATAGGGAAAGCAAAAGCTCTGCACCCAAACAAAACAAAACAAGGAATTAATCCACTGCTTCCCACGGGCAGACAGGTGTTCAGCCTCCTCCAGGAGAGCAGGGCCTCAACATGTGCGACAGTGACTTGGGAAGACAAATGCCATGACTCCAAACATCCCACCCTTCCTCCTCTTTCCTCCCACTATGTACTGAGTATGACATCATGTGGTCTGAAATATCCCTTTGGTCAGTTTGGGTCACCTGTCCCAGCTGTGTCTCCTCCCAACCTCCCATGCACTCCCAGCTTCCTTCCCAGCGTGGCAGAATGAACAGCAGAAAAGGCCTTGGTTCTGTGTAAGCCCTGCTCAACAATAACAAAAATATCACTATATTATCAACCCTGAGTTCAGCACAAATCCAAACCACAGCCCTATAGTAGCCACTGTGAAGAAAATTTACTCATCCCCAGGCAAAACCAACACAACTTCCTTCAGGATTAACTTTGTAGAGGAAAGCAGGGCAGTGACTGAGTTTCTACTGGATCTTATTTGAGATGGACTTAGAAATTGAAAAAAATGAAACTTCTCTGGGGCACTGTCTCTAAAGCTGAGTTGCTTTCCATCTGCCAGGTGGTCAGTGCAATGTTGTATTGATTACATTTGTTTTTAAGCAAAGATCTTTCTGAAGGGGGAAATAAATAACAGCCAGCCAGCTTTACCTCAGTCAAGAGTGCTGCCCTTTCCCAAGCCTGCACTCAGCACCATCTCTGTCCTGAGTCAGACCCAAGGGCTGGATTAGTACCCTGTTGCAAGCCTTTAGGCAAAGCAGACCCCAGAGGAGCTGACTGTTTTGGGAGAGAAAGAACTGTCTGAAAGCTTCATCCTTTGTTAAGGTGTGGTTAGTCTACTCCCTGTCATATTTTATTTCCAGCTGCCTTTCAAGCATACATCTAAACTCTTGCCAGTAGGAGATGTTGTAAGCCATTTCATTCTGACTGCTTGATATCTGCTGTTGAAAGAGTGGTGATAAAATCCCATGCATTAAATTACAGTGGAAAACTAGCAGCATGATGCAGAATGAACTGCAGTGTTGGATGCATAAAGCTCTTGGCACAGTATTAGTCTTCATCTATGAGGAGGATTCCCACAAAGTAAATTATCAAATTGAACAAAATTTCCTTATTACAAGCATTTGTTCTACCCCTGTCAGCTTTGCAGTGCTTTTTAAAAGACTCCAAACCAGATCTGTACAGGGCACAGCTGAACAAGAGCAACTTGAGTTGAGACCTCTTGTTAATGAAAAAGCTGGCTACTGCTTGAAAGTCTTTGCTTTAGTGCTTGTCTGCAGAATAGATAAAAGATTTGGGAGTAACAGAAGAAATGATGCTTTCTCATTTATCTGCTTTTTTCTGTATGATCAGTGGGGGTAGAAGTGTGTGGCAGATCCACCCTCAGCATGTTGAGGCACCAATAGGGGAGTGCTGACTCCTCATTAACGCCTCTGTCCCTGCTGAAGGAGAAGGCAAATGTACTGCTGAACTGCAGGAAGGGGGGAACTCCTCCTGCTCTGAAGGACTGGGGCTACTCCTCTCTTTTCCTAATCAAGCATGTAGAAAGAGATAGTATTTGACTACAGTCCCTGAGCCTGACCTCTTCTACATCTTAAAATAATGTATTGAAAGTAGAAAGGACCAGGACTGGCTTTCTTGCTCTCTTAACCTGAGAGGCTGAGTTGCAAGTTGCATGGATAGAGGGGCTGTGAGTGACAAAGGATGACTGTTGGTTGGGCTGTACAGGAGCTTGGTAAGAAGCTCCTACTGCAGTTAACCCAGGGCTCTGCTGGCTCCCGCTGGTCTGGTTTGCTCTGGGTGGGTGGTAGAAATTATCTGCACTCACAAGACACAGTGGAGCACAGTAGCCTATTTTAAGAGCAAAAGTCAAATTTTTGTAAGTACAGCTAATGGACTGGATGTTTGATGTAGAGCCCAGGCAGGTCACTCAGTGAAGCTGAAATAGCATCATAAACCTTAAATCTTGACAACTTCCTGGCTCAATAGTGGCCCTAGAAATAAAAAATCTGTCTTTCAGAGTTCTAGTGAGTGCCAGGCTGCAAGCTGAGTGTGCTCTTTGGCAATGGGATGGGGTGTTAGGCAGTGAAAAGGATGGATAGGAAACCTCTCTTGGCCCTGACTTCCTTTCTTTTTGCTGGATCAAACAAGTGACCCTGAGACTTGAGAACACTACAGAAAATAGCAGATGTGTCTGGGTCAAGCCTAACTGTTCTAGATGGAGTAGGGACTAACCTGTTTGACTAAAATGCTTTCATTCTCTCTCTCTCTCTCTCTTTTTTTTTCCTGCTATGGATGGGTTATTTTGTTTTGACTTCAGTTATATTCACATCTGTTTCTCAACAGAGGTGTTTGTTTTTATACCTGGGAGCTGGGCCTTTTTGTAGAAGATGAGTTATAAAGTGCTTAATTAGAAGGATAGAGAGCAGCTTGAAATGAGACGTGCAACTTTCCAGAGAGTGTGACATTGTACTTCTCAGCTGTGGAGGCTGTATTGATTAATTCATGCTGCCTTGGAATGCCATTGTGCTACTTGCCTTAGATCTAGCAAATAGTGTTTTTATAATGAAGTGGAAAGGGTTTGAGATAATGAGGCACAAAAATGATCACTCTGCTGGAGCAATAGAAAACTCTATCTTCTTAACAAATGTACAACATGGTCAGAGCAAGGGTAGAGTAGCAGATCACAGTGACTGCTTTCTTATATCTGAGATGATGGGGAAGCAAATGTCTGAAATGAAAATAAGAACACAATGGGTAGTTATTAATGTTTGCCCCTTACCAATGGGATGGTCTCAAGCCCAGTTAATTTTGAATTGTAATCATCAGAGCTGTTGTCTTCTTACATGTCATTTGAAGACAAGAGTAGCTGGAGGTGCTTCTCCTAAGAGAGGACACACCTGGGCTGGCTGGGGCACGGTGCTGCCACAGGTAACCGAGCTGAGAGCAGGGGTGGGAGACTTTGCCTCTCTCTGCACCTGCATTTTCCAGAAAGCCCTAAATGACTTGCCAGGAATAGAAATCAGGTCCGTGCTGTGGCAATGATCTTTCTGCTCTCTGCGTGTATTTTTGAGATGAATACATGTTAAAACTTACCTAGTAGCCATAAAAACCGGTAAAAATTACCCTACTTGGAATAAAAATATCAGACTCACTTGTGGTTATTTCAGAGGAAAAAGTTATCATGTACTGCATTAGTGATGAGGCCTGTGCAGCAGTAGTTTTTTGGAGTTTCTCTGTATTCTCAGTGCAGCACTGATGGCTACTCTGGAGCACAGCTATTTAAAATAATAGTTTCACTTCATTAAACTCTAGTCCAGAGAGAAGTCTTTTTTAGTAGTACTCTTAAGAAGTCAACAGTCCATTGCTTCCTAATGTATATCCTTGACTGTGGGAACAAAGGGTGCTATAACTATTCTAAGTCCCACCCTTTTTCAAAGAGGCAAAGTATTTCTCTAACAAAAAAAAAATTGGGATTATTTGTCTAAATTTTTCTGTGTAGCCTGAATTAGAGAACTGTGGATTGGGGTCCCAATGTAATATGCATGCAATTGCAAAAATCAATGTATAAAACAGAGCCCAGAAGAGAATTATATTTAATAGGAGACAGAAAATCAAAACAGATTCCAAACAAATCAGGCATTAAGACTGCAGCAGCCTGAGCTGAGTTTGCCTTCTAGGGAAAGGTTATTAATGTAACTAAGGTGATTTTTTTCTTTGCCATGAGTATTATTTGTCCATGTCATGTTTCTGTTTGATGACTTAATACAGCGATACATGTGGCAGATCAACAATGGTAAAATGACAAGATAATTAAAGATTTACTTTACAACATGTTGGAACTTTAAAAGTATTGAAAGGTGTTGATTCAAATTCTGTACCAATATCACCCAAAAGAAGCAATATAACTTTCAGTGTAGAAAAATATCCTGTATTTCCCAGATCTAATAAAGTATATTACATCCTTCATTTGTTTTAGAAAATCATCCAAGTGCTTTGCCTTTGTTTAACCTAATCCAATCTTAACCATTGTTAAAATGAAAGTGCTTTGTCTTACATGTGATACAGAGAAATACCAAATATGTTGCTTTGGAAAGAGAATGGTCACCTCTGCTTACAATGGCAACCAAAGCAATGAGAAGTCCACCCTCTTTCATACGGGGTCAAATAGTTTAAAAACACTACAAGTCTTACGACTGTTTGCTAACTAAAATATTTATTGGAAGAGATGGTTCAGGGGAGACCTTTCTGCTGCCTGCAACTGGCTGATGGGAGAACGTGGAGGAGACACAACCAAAGTGCTCCCACCAGTGCACAGGAACAGCACAAGAGGCAACTGGTGCAAGGTGAAACTTAGGAAATTGTGGTTAATTGTAAGGACAAATTATTTTACCATCTGTAGCAGCTAAAATGACTCCAAGACATTTGATTTGACATATGTATGACAAAATCATTTGCATCTGGGTCAGTATGTGTCAGGCTGTTTTTCATGGAGTTTGTAAGTAAAGAAACAACAATGGGATTGTTTCTGTATTTCCCAGTGTCAACACAGTTGTAGATAATGGGAGTCAGAACACTGACCTGTGATGCTGAAAAATGATAATTGGAAAGATAAAGCTGTTCTAATAAAAAAACCACTGAAAAACCCAAAACAAAACAAAAACCACGAAAAAGAAGATGAAAAAGAAACTAATTCAGGACATAGCAGCATGCTATGAAGTTGTTTATGTGTCAATGCTTTGGTAAGAGTAGGAACATCTTCAATGTTACAGATGGACAGTGGAATGTATTTTACCCTGACTTTTCAATGAAGTTCAGGTGTTACCCCAGTGCTTTCCTTCAGGTAACCTGTGTTGTAATGGCAGGTGTTTTATGGACTGCTGTGTTCCCATGCCCAGTTTTGCTGCTTGCCTTCCTGATCCCTTGCTTATAATGACTGCTAAGCAGCTTGTGCTTTTTTAGCTTTACTGACTGAGACTTTTTTCTGTCTGAAGCAGGTGAAGAAGCTCATACAAGGTCAGCTGGTTATTTACAGCTATCCAACAGTCCATAAAATGTCTGCTCTGGGTACCTGGGTCCATAGGTCCATTTGGATGGACACCTTAGGAATGTATTTATTGCATTGAAACACAATTGCTCCTTTTCTCCCTTGAGTTATTGCAGCATTTTCCTCTCTGTCTAATTCATTTTGAAAAGAAAATGTTTAATGAGCCCCACTGGTGATTTTCCAATTGTTGGCTGAAAAATGTCATTTCCAAGAGGATATATTAATGGTGCTGTTATCTCTTGATCATGTATGTGCTGTTTCTGCCTCATTTCCACATAATTACAAGCCTGCATTTGGCAAATGAGGGTATGTTTGCTTTCCTGATTAAGAAGGTTCTAAGAAATTTTACATGCTTGGTAGGACATAACTTATGAAAAGAGCTCGTTCAGAAGAGCAGCCCAGCAGTACAGATTCTTAGCATTTCCCTAATACTTTCCTCTGCTGGGCAGAAAGCCGTTTGTGAATGCTAATGAAATCAGCTTTGCATTACCCCAGTGAAGCAGCTGTGCATTATTCCTATGAGAAGATGGAGGCACAGCATGATTAAGTGACTTGCCTGGGTTCATATGGCTGCTGAGATTCCAGCATTTGCTCAGGTGTTGGCTTTCAGCACTAGATTCAAAGATCAAACTGGGACACAGTACAGGCTTGGCAAAGTCTTTTTCCCCCTTTTCTTTGTTTCTGTATTTCCTTCTTTCTTTCCTTCTTGATTTCTTTCTGTATTTCTTTCCTTCTTTCTTTAATTTTTCTTCTGGAAGCTACTATTTTGTGTCCTAAAAGCTAAGCTTTTGTTTAAATTAAGATGTCTCTTCTCTTTAGGGCTGGGAAGTTAATATCTAAAACATGACCTGCATGTAATCAATGCCTTATTCCTGCAGGCAGCCTGACATGAATATTGGAGAGGATTGGCTGGTTTCTCCCATGATGAGTTGGTTCAAAAGGTTGTCATGAAGACTTGGATGATGCCAATGAGCTGTTTCTCCTCCAGTCAAATGAGGCAAGGAAGAAGCAGGATGGGCACACTAATGTGCTAGAAGAGACTGCACACATCACGTCTTCTGCATCAGGAGGATGGATATTGGGTTGTATGTGAATTCTCTTTTCTTTCCACTCTGATCCCTGCCTGGGTCACAAAGGGAATAGCTGTCTCTTGGAACTGATCTGTGGTGCACCATCATTCAACCACCTGCTGGAGGCCATCATTTAATGATATTGTTTTCTGATGAGCCTTCCAATGTCCCTTCATAGCTCTGGCATTGCCAGATTGTTTCAGACTGGCTTTTTCTACTGTGGCATTTGAAAGGAGCAGCCTTACTGTGTTGTCTCTTGTTTATACTGCTGAGTGTGTCTTACTAAGGTTGCTTGTGTAGTTTTGCCTCTTTAATATTATAATACTTGTAATATTATAATAATATTTGTCTGTGTGGTCTTCAGAATTTTTAAGGTTCTCTGAGGAACCAGGAAAATTGAAAAGAGTTGGCTATGGAGGGTCCAAGTTCTTTCTTGATGTACTGATGCACTCCAATATTTAAACCGAAGTAAAGTCAGTGAATCTGGTCAGGCAACTTTGTTGACATGTAAGGATGGGAATATGTAATTGGGATCTGTTGGCTAGGTCCATGTTCAATTCAGGAAAGCTGCTGAGATCATCTGTTGAGCAAAACAGAGCCACTCTCTTGGAATCAATGATGCTGCAGCTGCTTTACTAATGCTGAATTCCAGCCAGCTTCAGAGCTGATACTCTTTAATATGCTACCCTGCAGAGAATGGTGTAAATTACAGCCTGTGCAAGAAGGTAATAAACAGTTTAATTTAGTGGTTGGTAAGTACTGCTGATTCCCATGATGCTTCCAGGACCCAATTCTCTGAGCACCTGTGTCAGTGAAATTACTATTAACCCTCATTTCACTGGCAGTGTTGGTGTAGCTGGTAACAGGGAGGTATTTGTGATCCCAGGTATTTTTTGAGTGGACAGCTGCAATCAGGTGAATGAGAGGCTGAATTGTAATGCAAAATAGTCTGTTGTGTAGCTCAAAAGCACCAGCATGCCAGCCAGCAGCAACAGGAGTGTGTCTGATGCTGGATGGCTGCTGCAGGACAAGGAGAGACAGGAGATTGTCTCTCATCTGATGTTGTTGTCCCCTGTATGACAGCAGGGTTCCAACAACCAAAATCTGAAACAGATCATTCCTAATGTTTTGGGAAGGATTTCTGTTTCCCCAGAAAGTGAACGACTTTTGTCAGAGTTAATAAAGTAGCTGTCTTAGACCATGGAATGGAGTTGCTGGGGTTGCTGGGGGAGGGCTCTGCAGTTCCTGTCTCTAGGTGGGAGTTCAGGTTGGGATCAGGTCCTGTGATCCAGTGGCTGACATGCCAACCTCATCCGTCCTGGATCTTGTTTTGCCAGATGGCTGCACACTACTCCACTGCTCTTCCAGCTCACTAAGTCCAGGAGCTTTTTACATGAAACTGTGCTTGGAGCAGTGTCTCAATTACTGTTCATCTAAAGCTGGTATTAGAAGGCAAGCCTGTGCTTGTGTGTGTGTGTGTGTGTGTGTGTGTGTGCATGGTGGGAACTGGAAAGCAGAGTCCAACATCAACTTTAGATTTAGGCTTTGGAGACATACAAACCTCTGCAAAATGTGCTTTTTGTGACAGATAAGCAGTGAGATGCATTTCTATGGCAACTATTATGGTACATAACACAGACTGAGGCAGTACTGAATTTTTTTCCTTGAAAGGCAGCAAGTTCTAAGTTGTACAGAAAGATCTGGGAAGCAGATCAATAATCTGTGGTTGTGAGTGTGTTTGTGGCATAAACCTCTCCTTCCATTTCCTGGCCAGCTGAGCCTAAAATTTTGGGTCAGTTTTTGAAGCCTCAACTACATGTGCACACAAAAGCATTTGACAGAAACTGGGTCGTGTCAGTCTTCTCACTGTTGTAGAAAAATATTTTAGTTGTAGTGTAGTAGTATTAGTGAAAATTGGTGCTTTTTTTTTCTTCAGAAGTGAGGTGGAGTGCTTTGCTGTCTTAACCTCACAAGTAGCAGAATCAGTTAAAAGGAAAAGTTAAGCAGCATGGAGAATAGAAAAAATACTCTGACAGAGTGCAGCTGGTTCAAATCAGCCTTCATTATCCATCCAATCCATCCGATTGGTGGTGTAAAGTTGTCAAGGTTGTTGCATACAGGACAGGGCTGATGGTGGTTATTCCTTGAGGGTCTGGGCTTTCACCCACATTTACACTAGGCCCTAAATGAATAGCTGTCTAGCAAAGACTTATTCCCTTCTTTCTGAATTTAATTGGGCTTAGGTCCTAAAGAAGGCAGTTATGAGACAAATTACTACTTTTGGAACCTAGATGTCCAAAGCTAAAATGCTTATAACTTTATTAACCCTGGAGAAGCCCATGTCTTCAGGTGAATTTGGGTTTTGCTAATGAAGTGCCACAGGTGCCTTTAATTTTGCTGCTCAGCTCAGAGAGGTCAATCCCACCTGTGCTGGATGGGCCAGTCTCTATATAGGGCTGTGGCCTCCCTGTGCTTCCCAAGGGAAGATGTCTCTGTGCTTGTCTTTACTGGGGCTACTGATCTAACAGGTATTTGTTAGGCTGCTGTGTTGTAGAAAGGGAAAGTGTTATCATGGGAGGACTCATGTTTTCTTCCTTTATTTAGGAAGAGTTGGCCCATCTGGGTGAGTGTTCTGGCTGCTAGACCACATTCCCTTTGGAGAAAGGAACAGATGGCTGCTGAGAGAAGAGAGAGTGAGTATGATGTTTTCACTTTGGGATTTGGGGACATTGGGAGAGGGAGAAACTGGGAATTCTAAATCATATATAAAATAGAAATAAGTGGGAAGAGGAAAGAAGGAAGGACTGGTCTTTCTCCTTTGCCCTGAGTGGTCTGTCCCTGGAGCATCCTCCTTGGAGTAGTGTGCTTGAGTTTCCTGTGCCAAGGAGGGATCTGAGCCTCTGCCTTCCTGTATACCTGATCTTGGGGTTAGCTGGGCTGCTCTATAGTAAAGCCTAAAGACACCTCATTCCCAGTGAATCTGTAATTTCTATTTGTTGGCCAGGTCAACAGCTTTTTGTGTATCAGTAGAAAACATTGCAGATTGCTGGGGAAAGTTTAGCACAAAGAATGATTAAAAAAATCAAGAGTGGTGCTTCAAAAAGATTTCTTTCTGCTGAAAAAGTTAATGAGACTTTTTGAGGCATGGGAGAAGGTCCATTTCTGGAGCTGAAAGAGAACTTTGGAGAAAGGGGCTTTTTGTGCTCTCAGCACTTCCTGCTGCCAACCTGAGGAGACTCCTTTTGTGTTTGTGGGAGCTCCTGTTAATTACCACAGGAGTCAGGATCATAACAGAGAGCCCTGATCATCATAGATAACCAACAAATCACAGTGGGGGGAACATGGGAGGGAGTGGTGGTGTTATTTTGCTTCTGGGCTCTGTACTGAGTGATGACCCTGGTCCTTCTGCAGGACACTGTGGTTTGTGTGGTGTGTAGGACTGTGGGAGCGTTGCTCAGATGCTCCTTCAGAAGGCACAACACTACTGAACAGTTGGGATCTACAAAACTCTGCTGAGACATTTCCTGACTGCAGCTTTCATTTCTTTCAAATTGGTGCACTTCAGTGATGTGCTGAAAGAACACAGGGCTGTAATTAGTTGAGCTCTGTTTTTCTGATAACTTCTTAAGCCTTAATGTCCTGAAAAGCAGTATTTTTCTATCAAAAAGGAAGATTTATGTTCTGTAGTTCCATAGAACCTCATCTTTAAGGAGAAACAGTCCGTTACATAGAATAAATTTCCCGAACGTTTTTCCACATTATTTGCTTAATAGAATCATTAGTAACACAATTGCTTATAAAGAAAAGTGCCAACTAACCAGAAAAATGCTCTGCGGGTTTCAGACTGCAATGGGTGTAATGCTGCTGTGTACTTAATAAACAAGGAGATCTTTCCATATTTATTTTGAAAGCTGGTATCATGTTAATAAACTGAAGGCCTTCTTAAAACAAAGCTTTAGGACAGTCAGATCCTACTGAACTTGTAATTGCTGTTTGCTGGCAAGGTCAACAACTTTCAAATCTCAGTAGAATACTGAATGGTTGCAAGACTATGCTGTTCAAATACAGCTGCAAATATATCACCCTTTACCTCTGCTCCACCCACACATCACAAATAGCTCTGGGAGGAAAACATCTACTGCTGAGCAAGAAGATTCCTAAATGATAGGCATCAATAATTTAATCAATTATAATTTATTCCTTCATTACTCACTGCAATGTGGCTAAAATGAATGTTTTTGTGCTTTGCTCTCTTGTAGCAGTACTACTATAAGTAGAGGTTTCTTTTTTTTATTCCTGCAGATTTCAGTGCGTTTACAGGCAACAATTTATCACAGCAGCATGAGCCAGTGTGTGCGAAGAATGGCAGGCTGAGAATTGCTCTGCTTACAAAACCCATGGGCAGGCAATCTCTAGAGCACTCAGCACATGCAAGGGAGGGGGGAAATGTGCTTTTGGTTAGATAAGTAATTACTGTACTGCCCATCAGGAGTTTTATTGTGCATTATCTTTCTTTTTAATCTGTAAAGTAGCTGACCTAAGGTTTGCACCTCGCTCTGCGGAGAACCTGTATAGTTTGCATAATTTGCCCTGAAAGTTGCTACTGAGCCCAAAATGTGTCACTGTAATTATGGCTGTGAAGGAGAGGCAACGTGGCTTGAGGGTGTTGTACCCATCGGACAGTCGACAGTCTGTTCATTGCAGCTTAGTGTGGAGTAAAATCTAATTTAGTTTATGTGAGAAGCTTGATACTTCAACAAAAAAGAAATCTGAATATAGGGTGTTACTCTGGCTGTGCAGGTTTCCATAACCCATGGTAGTAATGTTGCATTGAGAGTATACAAAAGCACAGGCCCCATCCAACTGAGTTTTAGATTTCTCCAAGGATAAACCTTCACTACCCTCTTGACACCTGTACTGCTATTTGATCACCTGCCTGGTGAAAAAAATAAAATAACCATGGAAATATCTGATCAGAATTTCAAGCATTGGTCTTGGTTTGATGTTGTCTGTAAACTTGCAGAGATGGGCTGTTATTGGTGGCAGCAGTTGGATGCTGTTGATCACAGGATTGGGGTTTTTCCCTTAAGCCAGTTATGCTTTGTTTATAGGACTGGGGCAGAATCTGATGTTTTACCCTGGTTTGTGTAGCATGTCTGGATGTAGCTCCTCTCTTCTTGGCTAAGGTCTCCCATGCCCTCCCCACTGAAAAGAGCAAAGCAAGTGGAGTCTTGTCACCAGTGTGCCATTTCTGAGCTCTGCAGTCACAACTGGTGCTGAGATACATCCCCCTGAGCAGCCTCTGCAGCTCAGCAGTGCTGGCCTGAAGGGCCTTTTCCTCTTTTTGTTTCTTTTGCAGAGCCCCCATAAGAACAGATCATTCTGTGTGTTGCATGGCTTGTATTTTGGGAGTAGCATATCCTCTGCAATTCCAGCTTTCATGGGTTTGGGAGCACAGTGTCCCTTGGCTGCTGCTTTGTGGTGTGTAGAGCACCAGTCAGAGTGAGGGCTGGATGGGTGTGAAGCAGGCAGCGTGCCCAGAGTGTCAGCAGTGATGTCCACCACAGCCCTCACTGTTCTGACTCATTGCCTTGACTGTCTCCTGCCTGTGTTCAACCGTTAATGATGGTCTGAGGGTCAGTTGTTGGCCATAGAGCAGGGTTTGGGAATAGTTTGCTGTAGGAGTAATGTACTTTAGTCACTTAGATCCTGTTAATCACTTTGAATACCAGGTGCTCTACCCCATGGTGGGGTAAACAAGCCAGATGTCAGGGGGCAGTGAGGTCAGACTGCTCTGCAAGGGCAGCTGAGCTGGGGAGCCAAGGGTGATGCTGAGCCTGGCAGAGCAGGGACCTCCCAAATCAAGGGCAAGAGGCCCAGCCAAGACCTCTCCTGTAGCTTTCCCCCATGTGGCTCTTCCCAGAAATTGGATCCCAGAGTATCACTGTGCCAGGTCAGGGCAGGGCCTGAGCAGGACCCCCATCACATGCAGAGTTTGAGTGCAGTTGGGTGTATTGATTTCATGTACTGTGCTGCTCTTCATCTTTGCAGGTCAGGATCATTACAGGTGTGCTGAGAGCACCTGTTTCCTCTCCCCACCCCCAGTCCCTTAACTGGCTACAACAATGTAATATGCAGAGTTTTCTGGAAAATTTGGGAAGCAGAGTGAAAAAAAATAGCTTATCACCCAAATAAATGAAATGGGTAATGTTCCCCTGAATAAATAGGATTTATAGTAATTTCAATATGTGAGTATGGGGAGGAAATAACAAGTGTAATAGAAGAAATATTGGTGGGTTTTTTCAAGCAATCACTGTGTAAAATATTGTCCTTGGGACAGAAAAGTTACCTTGATGCTGAAATAATGCATCGGGCCTCTGTCTGTCAGCATTATATCAAAGCCTCAGCACATTTTTCATTCCCCCAGGCATTATTTTACAGCTGTTATCCTCAGTACCAAACTCCATTCATAATGTGTATTTATAGCTGGACATTCTTCATAATATATAAAAATGAGGAAGCTGCCACAAAATGGCTTTTGCTTTCCTCTGAGACTTGCAAAATAGATGTTAAAAGCAAATGATTTAAAACAGCAATTTTATTAAAAATGTATTATTGCCATTTGTAGCTTTCACAGCTATTCTCCAGAACTACCCCAGGCTCTCAAGGATGAAGTATGAAGCTTTGAATCTGCAGCTTTGTTTTTAGTTTATTTTGAGCTTTGAGGCAACAAATCTGCTGGACCAAATATATGCCAAATAACTGTGTGCCAGACTTATGCCAGCAGAGCTTCTGGTTCAGTCTCTCTCTCACACTTTCTTTCTCTCACCATACATTTTTAGCTTTTCTTTCATTTCAGTGGGAGACAGTCAAGGCACAGAGAAACTAAGGACTAGCTATATCTAGATACTTGTATAGATCAATACCTATGGGAATTTAAAATGTCTGAAGAGGTTGTGTTTCCTTGGCACTGGCTTTGGGAGTGAGCCACATGCCTGAGAGTTCCAGTAAGTACTTAGGTACTATTTGGGAAAATCAGCTGTGGGCCAAACGTATGTTTCCAAATCACAGATAAGCTGGGATGGAGCAGGAATGTCCACTTAGATTCCCCTTTTCCAGATGGAGGCTTCTGTTGGGAGGCCAGGCTGTGCCAGCTCTGCTTTGCTGATCCAGGGTCAAAATTTGAATATTGAGGGGGATCAGCCCTTGCAAGTTCCCACAGCGGCAGGAAAAGACTGATTCTTAGCACAATACACTCCCATTTGTGATGTAAGATACCTGGCAGATAGGAAAGACATTGGTAAAGATGGATGATAGTTTTGAAAACTTTAAGATATCAGTGTTTTTTGTGTACCTGTTGTGGTCCATGTGCACATACAAATTAGTTCATGCAGACAGAGCTTTTGAGCCAGAGATGAAACAGACCTCTGTCAGTGGCAGAGAAAGTTTCCACAGTGCAGAAGAACTGCAAGACATAATGTTGTGTCCTGCCTTTGCTTGAAGCGTGTGGGGTTAGGGCTAAAGTGGTTTTCCTGCATGTCTTTCCTTTGCATAGCAGCACAAAGGGTGCTGGGAGAGACTTTCATCTCTGCGGGATGTAGAAGGTGTTTTTTTTCCCTCCCCTCCCAGTTCTTGGCTTTATGTTGTTTTAGGTAGTTCACTTTTACTTCCTCTCTAAAAATTGAGGAGCAAGATAAAATTTAAGTGTAGGAAAGACTTTGACAGTTGAATATCACCTATTGATTAAGTTGACACCTATGAGAGTAGTAGCGGAAGAAATTCAGTTCAAGACAGAGGGTAATGTTTGTGTTGCAAACCCTGCTTTGTGAGGCTATTTAGTGAGAGAAAACACTTTTATTTTATTTCTCAAAAAAAGAGCCTCACTGCTTCATTATGTCATCAAGAAATTCTATCAAGCTACTATTTTTGCCATTAAAACTGTTGGATGTTTTTTAAAACCCTACGCCTTCATAAACAAAGCAAAAGAGAGGCATTTAAGCAGACAGGATATACTTCAAGGTACTGACTAGATAACTATTTTTCCATCTCCTGTTTTTATTATTCTTTGCTTTTGCTACTAATAACTTCTTTAGTGGAGATTTTAAGAAATGGATTGCCCATGATGTTCTTCAGTGCCAGATATAAATAAAGGAAAACTGCTGCATATTATTTTGTTGGAAGCCTCTTGTAGAGCTATGTAATCAGGGCAATTAGAACTTTGCCTGTAGTTTGTCTTGTGGGTTTTCTGTGCATACCAATTACATTAGTCAAGATCTGAACATAATTGCCTGGCCTCCTCATACATCTGGAGACTTGCTCAGAGAGCAGTGGTTTCTAAGCTGCCTCCCCTGGATCCTACATTATTTATGATGGCAATTTTTCTTATCTCTTCAAATCTATTTTGAGGGTGTTTTGCTTTCTTTGTGTTTTTCTGCATTTCTCACTTCATTGTATGGATCACAGTCTGTGGTGAATGATGTACTCCAGAAAAGCCCAGAGCTACTGCTATTAATGGAAGGAAAGGTAAAGAAAGAGGCAGTAGAAGCTGAGTAGAAGAGAATGGCCCATCTGGAGAAGTTACAATGCTTAGTACTTCTGGGAAAGCCAGTATTGCAGTAGAGCAGCACTGCTGGCACTGGTGTTTGTACTTGGATGGGGAGGAATGAGACTCTGTGTCTTCAGATAGTAGTTTATGCTCTGCTTTTCTCTCTCCAATCTATTGACAACGCTGATTTTGTGAGTGTTCTCACAATCCCCTGGATCTTGACATAATGCTGTGCAGTGCATCTTCCTTTGTGCATGCAAACTTGGTTCTCCTTTGGAGACATTTTCTTTGCAGTTCTAAGGTTGTTAATAATTTTATCTAGAATTTGAGTAATAAGGCCATGTATGTTATAAGCTGTAGCCATTTCACTTAAAAAAAAATCCTGTGTCAAAGGATTAACCTCTTGTTCTTGTAGTTGAAGAAAACTAAAAACTGATGCAGCTGCAAAGATGTCTTTTGAGTACATGTAGCAGTCATGGTGATAACAGTATTAGGGTGTATTTTGCCAAATATGCCTCATATTGCCTTTTAAATACACATAAGAAGTACAGATGAATTTCCATTATGCCACTGGTTTACTGAAACTAAGTATTTAATTGAGATAGAGAAGCTGTTAATGCTCCTTGTGGATATATTAAAGAATAGGCTTTCTATGATATTGTTAAAATATTTTTTTTACAGTAGGCTAAGCTATCACTCCAGTGTCAGTGAAGCTTAGGAGGTTACTGCTGCTTTTGGTGAGGTGAGCTCTGGCAGCTGTGCCTGTTGGTCAGGACTAGGGGGCTGTGCCAGGCAGCTTTCCAGGGAGAGTGGGAGGGACTTGGCCATCTTTAGAGCTCCAGGAGTGTCAGTGTTTTTATCCTCTGATATTTCAGAAAAGCAACAATTAATACTCTTCTAGTGTTTTAAACCCAAATGTGTCCTGCAGCATGCAGGCAAAGCTGTGGTGTTTTTTTTAATTCACTCATGGATGTTGAGCTCCATATTTAATAAACACTATTAGAATAACAGTGGGCTGTGAGATCCTATTGAGTCCTAATAGGAGTGTTATCCATCTGCTGGCAGATCATAGTGATGTGTTAGTGTGGTGGCTGGGATGGATTTTGTCACATCTGTTACAGGTTTGGCTGCACTTTTGTGGGTGGGGTTGTCTTCTGGGATGATACTCTGACTGCTGAATAGACCCTTGTGCTGGATTTACACACTTCTAAAGTTAGATGTGGGCAGACTGTCTCAGACAGGTATCCTGAGCAAGACCCTACTTGGTAACCCTTCTTAGGACTTTTTTTAGGGGATCAAATTCAATGTGTTTGCCTTAGAGTATTCACAGTGATAATGGCTTTCTGCACATCAGATCTCAGAAGCTGAGCAGGGTCAGCCCCTGTTAGCATTGGGTGGGAGACCTCCTGGGAAGGCCGACTGAGTGCTGTAGGTTCCAGTCCTGAGGTCTTCACTGTCCAAGCTCGCTCAGCTGTGGCAGATGAACCTCAGGAGTTTCATGTTCTCTGCACGCTGTGACTCATCTAAAACATCCACTGCACAGGTTGGAAGGGCACACCCACGTGGGTACAGCCCTTCCCAAGTCTTCATTTGTGAAGCCTGGCCATGATGATGCCCTGATTGATCATGTAGCCCCCATGCACATGCTCAAGGAGCAACAAGGAGAGGCCAATACAGGTTCTATAGCAATTATTCTCTGACAAACTGTAGACAATGCAGATATCTGGGCCAAATCATGAAAACTGCTGTGTGTGTAGCAAAGGTGAATCTCTCCAAGTGTGTCCAGTCCATATGTCAGCAATCTGTGCTCTTGAAGTATCCCAGCAAGTAGCTTGCTTGGCATATGCTGAGATGCTTGCTAATACAAATCTTGCAAATTAAATGGAATTAATTGTTAGCAGTATTTTTGCCAGTAGTATTGTATCTCATTTGTATGATCTCTAAAGAGAGTTTTGTGTTTTCTGCTCCTTTGACTACTTTTTGAAGCGATGAGGGAGGTGTTTGTGGAGGGACTCAGTGTTGGGCAGGTGAAAAACCTGGGGACAGGAGTGTCCTGACCTTGTTAGTGTCAGGAAATGAAGAAAAAATAAACAGAGCTGGAAAACAATTGAGAGGAAAAACTTAGCTGTGATATAAGACTTGAAGGACAAAGGTATAGACAACTTTGGTCTGGCTACAAATGTCCCCTCCTCAAAAGCAATTACTCTCAGTCCCAAATCCTGCCCCAGTAGTCAAGTGAGAGGTGATGCCTTCCAGGCATCCTGCAGCAGCTTGAGAATTCTTCTTTCTCTAAATAGAAAGGCCTTCAACATATAATGTAATAATATAAGTAGTAGACCTTCACCAAGCATTATTTTCTGGCTTTTAGAGACAATTAAAGCAACTATAATAATTTATAGAAATATCAGGAAAACTCTGTTTTTAAGATCTCCCATGATTTTGTGTTAGTTATTGGTTGAAAACTGATATTTTTTGAAAACACTCAATTTTTGGCAACTTTGTGATTGAATATCCAAATAAACCTGAGATGCAGTAAAAGGCAAGTAGTTTGAGGGCTTTTATCTTCTATAAAGTACCTGAAAATGCTTTGCAATGAAAGCTGAAATGTCATACTAGTAAGTTGGAAAATGGCTTTTTTGGGGGAAGGATGGGGGGATAGTGTCAAAATTCTTCTGCAAAACACTACATCTTATCTTCTTCTTGTTTCCTTTAGTGGGAACAAGTAGTTTGTGTGACTTGATATGCTGGAAAAATGGGAAAGGATGTAATAACAGCTTTGAGATCACTAGTTGTGAGCATATTTGAGCTCTATAATGGTCTCTTGAAACTTGTGTTGTGTGTACTTTTTCTGAAGAGCAATACAGCATTCTATAATTGACTATACAAGTGTAAAACCTGCCACCTCCCTGAATAAATTATAGTGATGTATAAACACCCAGATACATGTTTGCTTCTTTGAATGATGATAGAAGTAGTCCAGGGATTTGCAGTTAAGAGTTTTCCTCCTCTCATCCTTTGATTTCACTCCCTATATACTGGCCTTACCTGAAAGTTTCTTGTTTTCCAAGAAAAACTCTGAAAAATATCTTTCTCTGTGACAGGATATGGTTTGGTGTTAATACAGAAAAGAAACTTGCCTTTCAACTGGTGTTTCAGTGAGTTGCATAACAACTTGACCCAGCACAAACCTTTGAAGAACCAATATTCCAGTACTCAAAGAAAACAGGCTTTATTTTTTTATCCAAAGTAATTCATCATGGGTGATTTAAAAGCAATCATCTGCTTTTCTTGTCAATGATAGTTCTTGAATAAAACCTTTTTAAAGCTGCCATAGTTGGATTTTACGGGCAGCTATTTGTGTCATCCTTCATTTACACACCTAATCCAAAGGTGTGCTTGGCTCTGTGTTTGAGGATGGAAGGATTGGGAGGCTTGGAAACTGCAGCTTCTTGAGGATGTTGCAGAAATGACTTCTTCACTTAAGGTTTGTTTTCAGCAGAAGAAGGTCTATACATGGAAGATGGGGAGAAAGGGGCTCAAAACTGGCAGTCAGGATGAGAAACCTATTTCTGAAGAGATGCTACTTCTAAATTGGGTTTCTCTTTGCTTTATCTTTCCATTCTGTGATATTCTGAGCAAGACATGAGGAAAAGGGTTTAGGATTGCACCCCAAACAACAGCAGCTGTGTAGTGAATGTGGAAATGTTACTTGTACTTATGGCAGAACAGGAGATCACAGTTTTATATTTCAGTGGCTTTACAACCTTCTGTAGATCACTCATTTACTCTGCTTGCTTTGTGAACCCAGGAATCTGCAGCTGGTTACTCTGGAGCCTCCTGCTAATTCATTGCTTACCATCACAGGAGTGCTGCCACAGCATCCAGTCCAGATGGCACTGACTGGGGTGCAAGACTGGTATAAACCCTGTGTGGTTGATAACTGAATGGCAATGCTGGGGGAAGTGGGTGGACAGGGTATGGTCATCTTGGGTGACAACTGGGAAGACCCTTGGGTGTAACAGCAAAGTCTGTGAATGGAAAATCTCTTAATGTGTGAGATGAAATTTTTGGGCAAGGTGTCTATGAACAAAGATCTATCATCATGTAATAAAAATAGGATAACTGATAAAAGTGGGAAAAATAATGGTGAACCCTGACAGAGGTTTCAAGGTTAAGTGCTTCTGAGAAAGGGAAGAGCTGGTTCTAAGTGGGAACACACAGACATTTTGGATGCTGGTTAACTCAACTGTGACTTGCTCTACTATGGATAGTGCAAATTGCCAAGAGAGCAATACTTGTCCTGCATCTAATCAGTGATCATAAGGGCAATGTGCAATAACATCGTTAGGGTGGCCTGGGATTACACGCATGAAAAGAGGCTTGAGAAAGAGTTTCCTGACTGTTTTAGTCAGGAAAATCCAGTCCACCAACAGAGAGCAAATTAAGGTAATAAAACCTTCTGTGACTTACAGTCAAGAGAAAAACAATGAAGCTTGAGGGTCTGAGAGCTGCATTTTTAATAGAACCTTCCCCAATGAGGTGAATATTACTTTAGAATAGATGAATGTCCTCCAATTTGGGAGAATTTAAGGGCTTAACCTCTTCATGGTAAGAGGCCACTTGTAATGACATCTTACTCAATTTTCTGCATCCATCCATGCACTTTTCTTCTCTCCAGACCTTCATGCCTATCTTCTGTTCTCTCTTATATTGTGCTTTCACATAAGAATTACAGCTTTGTCTTCTTTGTATGGGAAACTCTAATGCATGGCATGAGTTTTTTTGTTCCCTTTCCCTGCTACTAACATGAGTTTTGTGAGTGGATCCCTCTATATGCCGCAGGGGTAGTTCAACTGGTTCTCCCTGTTGTGTGTGCTCACATTTTAATTTAGGGCAACATTGAAGAGAGGAAGGAACTGGATCACCAAAGGCTCAAAATTATCCTTGAGGCACTGATAACTTCTGTGTGAGTGAGCATTGACTACTAAAATCAACCCTAGAATGCACAGATGAGGAGATGGCTCGAGGTGTGTGTGTGTGGGCCATGGATGAGCAGCAGTGCAGTGTCAGCTACTGGTGTTTAGCAGGAGTGACTACCTGAGATGCTTCTGTGATCCTTCCAGTAGTGTGCTGGGTTGACAGTGGGGACTGGTGATCTGACAGTGGAGTGGGCATATGGCAAGGGGTGAATGCACAGACCCTGGAAATAGCTGTTGCCTCAGACTTCTTTGAGCTGTTTTTCTTAGATATTTTAAAAAATTGAGAGCTTGTTCTGTAGCAGTTAGAACAAAAGACATATATCTGAGAAAGATTTGTGCAGAATTAGGTGTCTGGTCTTACCTGAGGAAAATTCAAGGCCAAGTCGTCTCATGCAGAGATGTTGCTCTGGCTGTGAATGATTTTATTTTTTCAGCATGAAGTGTTATTAAACTCATACCTGTCATCCAGTTTTGTTTGTTGGCAGCATGTGGCTCAGCTACAATTTGTTATCAAATTAACTTTTAAAATCTCAATTACTAGTCTAATTAGTAGTATAATTACTCGCCTCTCCCCCACCATTTGGAGCAGTGTAAATGGTAAGTTGTTTCCTTCTCTTGTCAGTGCCAGCACAAAGTGAACTTCAGCTGAGGTGATGGAGTCCAGGCACTGAAAAACTGAGCCATGGGCCTGACTTTGAGCTCTGCTTATTTCCTGCCTCCTGCATGTGGTGTTTTTACTGTGTGTGTCTGTCCTTCCACCTTCAGTTACAAACAGTAGCTCTGGCAGGACCCCTGCTCTGTGCAGGGAGTGCCACACCAGGTAGGTATGAATGGGAGGTGCCTGGTGAGTGTGATGGTTTGGTTGGATCCTACTCCAGAGACAGCCTTTTTCCCAAGACACGACTGTAGATGTCAGTGTTTAACTAGCGCAGTGCGACTGCCTGCCCTGCTGAGAGCTTCAGTCAACACTGGATTCAGGTTTTTCACTGCAATGGGAAAAATGTACTTTTCAAACTGGGAGCTGGTGTCTGAAGAAGACAGTCTCCTTCAATGAAATAGTGCTGATTCAAAAAACTATTTTTCCTCATTCATAATAAAATTCCCTTTGTGACCTTGTAATGTCCCACAAAACTCCCCAAAATGAATTATAGACTTATAAATATGTGCTGTAGATTTCAGTTGTGTTTTTTTCTCTTTTTTAATGACAGGTTGCCCTGCTGTTTTGCCAAATTGTATTCGTGAGAAGCGTAGAACAGTTCTGTATGCTTTTGAGTATTTCCTGAGTTTGTAAATAAGTGTTTTTACCAGGGACTTGTATAGTTCAATTAATATATTTCTCAATGGGACAACTGAAACACAGTGAAAGCTTCCAATGACAGCAGAAGGCTATGACTGTAGAACATGGTGATTTTTGAACATCGTATGCAGGTTTCTTAGCATTTTTAATTATATAATCTCACAAAGGCCTGGCTTTTTAAAAACCTGATTTCAAGGGCACTGAGCATTTTAATTAGACTTTTTTTTTTACCAAACCCATAATATGTTTTGAAAATAAAGGTGGAGTAAAATTATCAAATGGAGCATCTGCTGAACTGTGGAGATGCATTTTTTTATGTGAAGGCTACTGGTTGAAACAAATGTAACAAGTGTACATTGTTTCCAAGTTATGCTGCAGCTATTAGTGTGAAACACGGTTAATGTATACTCAGATGTCCGACTTCTCAAGATGGCAAACATTGCATGTTATAATGGACTTGCAGGCAACTGCATCCATCACTACCCAGTGAAATCTTTCAGTTAATAGAACAAGGTTTAAATAGGACTTGAATTCAACATGCTCTGACTGCCCAGTGCCAGAAGTAAAATCTTGTGGAGTGCTTGTTGCTACATACTCATTTTAGAGGGTTTCTTCAGCATTCTAGTTAAAATTTAAACAGGTCAATAATATTGCCAGTTGTGATTGAAAGACATGGAGAATTCTAATAAAAAAATTGAAGAGAAGATTTGCTGTGAAAGGAATGAAATGGTCATCTTCTGGATAAGAAACTCTAGAAATGTTACAGGTGGGACAGTCCTTGAACTTGTCTTGCTATTTCTATGCCTGAGGTGAGAAGAATGTAGAAAAATAATAAAATACATCTAGTTGCAATTTTTTTGCTAAGGATCCTATTTGGGGAACACTTCCCAAAATTGGTCAGACTGTGCACTCAAGCACTGCAAAATTCCAGGTGGGACAGTACTCTACCTCTGGTGTTCTGTCCAATATCTCCGGCTTTTGCAGAATGGGGAATGTTGTCTGGGCATTGCCTTCCCTGAGATCCTCACTTTATTCTCAGGAAACCTGTGCCTTGGGTGTGGTCTCTGCATTTGAGGGGAAAGGGGTGAAGAAAATGGGAATGGAGAGCCTGCAGGAGACTGAGGGGTTAGAATTGGAGAGAATTGGGATGTATCAGTTCAAGCTTCTGCTGGAGAGCATAAATGATACTTAACAAGGACCTGAATTGATATCTTCTGGAATACTGTGTACAGTTCTGATGACCCATGTCCAAGGAAAATAAACTGGTGCAAAGGAAGCTTGCTAGTGTGATAAGGAAAATGGAGAGCTTACTTTATGAGAGGAGACTAGAAGAGGTTGGCTTGTTTGCTTAGCATAGGACTGCAAAGGCCAAGAGGGAGATATGTTTGCCTATAAATATATCTAGGAGATAAATATCAGGCAGTGAGAAGGCTCAGCTGGAGGCCGGGTAAAGCTTAGCTCCTAGTGAAGGCTGCTGCCTTTATGGGGGTATAAAACACCTATTGTTTTGCTTGCTATGAAAGCAAAGGTCCTGGTGCCCATCCATGGGGATGTCTTAACCAGAGTCTTTTAGTAAAGTGTTTCAGAAGCAAGAACTGAGAGTAGCATGTGCTCTGGGAGCTGTGCAGCTGGATTTTCCTGGAGGCTGGGTGGCTATTGAAGGCTCTCAGATACCTGGTCTCTCTGACGATGTGAGGTGCAGAGAGACACAGACTGTTTCTGTATCATGCAAAGCTGCATATGTTTGCTTGGAGGAGAAGGCAGTTGTTGGCTTTGCTGGAATAACTGTCGACTGAAGTCCTTGAAAGTCAGTCTAAATGTCCCTGTACTGATTGGGCATAATAAGCTGGATTTTATAACTTATCAGAATCTTTACAGCAGTCTGTGGAAAACAGGAATTTTGCTGACCATTTAGTTAACTTCAAAGATTAATTTCTAATCTTTTTGCCCTTTCTCATTGAAATGCATGCTAGGAAATGACACTTGTATCAGTAGAAGCTTGAGGCTTTATTAATGTCAACTCCATAAATTTTATCTGCTAACAGAAGAGATTTGTCATAATTTATTTACCTTTATAAAATTTTTTACCATGAAAGAATAAACTGGTATGGTCTAGTCTTGCTTTCTAAATGTGGACAGCTCAAGGATTTCTAAAGCAGGTGCATGTTTCCAAATGGACCATGGGAGGGACCCCACTGTGCAGAGGCTGCTCTCCTTCTGTGCCACTAATTGCCAGCAGTGTGAGTGCGGTGGCCGTGCTCTGTGAGGGGCTGTCTGCACACAGACCCCGAGCTCTGCCCGCACCACTGCTCTGCCACCAGGAGTCCTTTGCAGCTGAAAGCTGACTTAGAGTCCTGTGCAGAGCAGCTCCCAGGGGAAATGCTTCATAGCAGAGAACACAATAAAAAGAAAAGGCTTCCCTCTGGAGAGGATTCTGGATTATATTCAAGTTTGGACCTTTGTAGATCCTGTTCCGTGTAGGAAGCATGTTTCCAAATTCCACGTTGGATTGAGATTTAATTTTGCCCAGAGGGTCATGTGTACTTCAGCACCTTGTGGAATGATCTTTATGCTTTACTTTGCTTTTGTCTCTGATCTGTCCTTGGTTAGAGCACCTTTGTTTGCATCATGGCACTATTTCAGAGCACATAACCTGAATTTCTTTTATGTTCTGCAGTTCAGTTTCATCTGATCCAGGATTATATTTAATGTGCTCAGATGACCAATGGGCTTATCCTTCAGTGGGACCAACGAGATTTGGGCTGAAGGGAAGTCTCTCAGAAATATGTATAATACAATGATTTGGTCTTTAGCACCATCTATTTTACACTATAGTTCTGTTCCCACTATGCTGTGCTACTTGTCAGAGTAGGTGTATAAACTGAGCCCTTCAGAGCTGATGGCAAAGACACTCTTTGAGCCAGGAATTCTTTTGGTGTGGAGAAGATGAAGGTAATCTACAGAATAATGAAAATTGTCAGTAGACTGCTGTTCTTTATAACTCAATAACTCACAGTTAAGACTTAGATATAACTCAGTATTACTGACATATGTTATACTGTTTCACTGCCTATAACTCAAGGTAGCACTTTAATATTTCTTTAATTTGCCTAATTTCAAACAACAAACAAATCTGATTTTGGATCAGCCCCAGTGCAAACAGCACAAGAAAATTGCCCTTGGAAGCCAGATATTCTGACTGGTGAGATGCTCAGTGAAAGGCAGGCACAGGCATCCACAGCAAAACAGAAATGCAGTCATGCTCAAGCACTCCATAGATCTGCTCCTGTTCTGCTCATGAACAGGTCTTCAGGTAGGATTGCATTCCTCTAGAAGTAAGTGTCAAAATTCCTCTGGACTCCATGGAACAAGGCTCATTTATCTGTCAGCTTTTGTCTGACACAAGGCTGTGTTGCAGGAACAACGAAACCTTTGTCCAGGTCTGCACATTTTGCATACAAACCTGAATGTTTTTCTCTGATGTACTTTCCACCTTCCGAACTTCAGGTGTTTTGTTCACTTTATTTTTTTTGTAGCAAAGTGAATTGTTCCTGGAGACAGCAGGAGTTGGTGACACTGATTAGAAGCTTTGTGCTGCACAGTTAAATGAAATAATATCTTGTGCTTTGGCAGTGAGTTTGGGGGATTGGGAAAGTTATGTCTAACTGAATGTGTATGTAGCAAGCTCTGAATCATGATTCCTATGAGTTTATGTAGTACTCAGGGTTGTTCTGGGCAGAGTATTTCCTTTAATTTGATGTAAATCATATCAGATCCCTAGGGTCTGGGGAGAAGAGGTGGGATTCTGTAATTGAAGAGTATTAAAATCTTCAGGCAGGGTTAGTTCAGAATATGAAAACTCAATTACTTGTTCTGGCAATTACTGAGACATCACAGGCTTTCACACTGCACACCACACAGTTTAAGAGTCAGATTCTGAGTTCACAGCATGCTACAGCCTTAGTCATCCCCACTTGCAGCCATCAGGCTCTCAAGAACATCTCTATTTTCAGTAAGCTTGGAATAGTTTTCATTAGCCTCTGTCTGTGGTACTGAGATCTGAACCACAGAGGCTGGGTTGCAAAACACGATTCTTTTAGCAAAAGAACTCATATTCAGACCGAGACACTTGATGCTGCAACTTATTCCTGTACCTTTGTGCATATATTGAATCAGCAGTGGGAGCTGGTGCAGAACAGCAGGATTTATGTGGTACCATTGTTTCAACTATGTCTACCTGGAGGCCTCTCTGTGGAAGATCTGATTGCATGTGACTTTTCCAAGGTTTCTTAGGAAAGGCTTTTTGGTGTTTGAAGTAAGTATTCAGTACACAAGAAATATGGCTCATCCTCAGGAGTTACAGGGGATAGCAGTAGGATACTTGGCAGAGTGCAACACTTGAGCTTACAGGGTACTACCTAAGTGGAAATTGTAAGATATAGTTGCAAACCTTTCATTAATATGAACATCCTGAGGAGTTTCTGCTCCTTGCTGCTGTTTCTATTATTTTTACTGCTTTCAGTGTCAGTGTGGGGTGCTTTTCTGGGGAGAATAAGCTGTTTTGTGGGCTTTAGTAGCAGGAGAGTTTGCTCATGGTTCACACCTCTGGATGCTTCTGCAATATAAGTGGAAATAAAAACTTTCATCAAACAACATAATTATCTTTCTCATATCCTGTTAGTTGTTTTACAGCTCATTCAAGACAGGCCTCTGAGCACCTATCTGGGAAGCAGTGGGTATGTTACAATCTAGGAGAGTGAAGAAGGATTAGGGGGATAACCCAGGCCATAGAGGGGGGTTTAAGACATTTCTGTAAGAATTAAATCAAGAAACACTGTTATTTGTTGTGAAGAGGAGTTGCAGTCCCTTTAAGCTCCACATGCTCTCCTGCAGCTGAGTACCCACTTAAGATCCAGGCTGAATTTGGTCCTCTGTTATATGGCCAAAGGTCATGGGTCAGTGTCACCTGATGCTAATTCCTAGGAGGCACTTTTTAGTTTGAGAGCTTTTTTGGGGATTCAGAGCTTTCCTCTGTATTCCCTGGCAGCAATGTGCTTGCCTGGTGGCAGCATTGGGGTACTTCATGGCTGTCATGTTCTCCATGAAAGATCCTTGGGCAAAGGCAGTTCAGACTCTTCAGTGTGGCTTCAACCTTTTGTGGTTTGGATGGGAACATGCTGAATGAAAACCTGTGACTGACAGCAGTGGAGTACCCACAAGCAGTTCTTTCTAGTTACATGTTTTTTGACTTTCCCAGTCATCTGCTGGAGTATATCCAGTCCCAAAGGCAGGCAGAAGAGGCTGTGAACTCATCCTCCTCCTTTCCTTTGCTGTTCAGGTCCTGTCTGTCACAACAAACATGCTTGAATGTCTTGGCACGTATTGTGTCAAGGCTTAGCAGCTCCTGCAGTGGAAGGCTTCACCCTGTGTGGCTGACAGCAGAGTGGCAGGCAGGCTGTTTGTCGTCTTCTTCCAGGTGTCTCTGCCCTCAAAAGAAGTTTTTCAGGTTTATCTGCAGCAAAGAAGTTGTGCCCTTGTGGGGGTTATTCTCACCCTACAGATCTTGCTGGTGAGAGAACTTGCTTCTGGAATTATTCTCTCTGAAGCCCAAGGATAGTTTGTCCTTTTCAAGTGACAGGGACAGGCTTGAAATACAGCTGTACCCTGGGTCAGCTCTCTGGTAAGCAGGACAGTGTGATGCAAAGCAGTGTTGACTTGACTTCACATAACATTTTTGTCTTTGCTAAGCCTGGACAGTACTCTTGAAATATTCACATGTGATCTCACCAGCTTTCTAAAAAACTGGAGCAATAACTTCAAAAATTAATCTAGTGGATAACTTAAGAGATATGATGCTGATTCTCATAAAAAGAACTGCTAATTACAGAAATAATGTGTTGATTTGACCTTATAGACAAACTTAACAGTGTCTTGTGGCTTGCTCCTAGCTACTTTAGAATTTTTTTCCTTCATATTTGACACAATATTATTAGACTCACTTGCAGTAATCCTTAGAGGTAGTAATTTTTTCCATTAGATCAATAACACTTTCCTCCTAAAGTGCTTTTTTTGAAGGAGAGTCCTCCCAAATGTGATATGCCCATTATAAACCCCTGTAACTGTTAATTAAAAGGGATTGAGGTTTGCACCTTCTGTTATGTAGTTGTGTTTGGAATGATAAAAAATTGATAAGTTCTGCACAGGAAAATTTTTTGCTCAGATTTTGCGAGTGTTGTCTCCCCATCCACTCATTTCCAGAGTTACACATGATGCCTCTTTTCCTCTGCACTTGTAGCTGGCAATAGCTGTGGTGTGTGTCAGAAGTTAATGTTCTAATGACTGCTCTCATGATTGAGAACAAATGCTGCTATAATCAGAGTGCAGGATGATGTGCATGCAGACAGGTCTAATCCAGGCATTATTGAACTGTTAATAATTCAAATCCATTCATGTGCTGCTGAGTTTGTTGCTGGTCATTGGCCAGTAGCAATGATTACATTGGAAAAACATGGCATGCACAGGCAGGAGTTACTCACTCACCAGGTTACCATCACAGTAATTCTCTCTAGGAGTTCTCTGCTTTATTTGCCAGCCCCAAAGAACAATGGCTGGAAGTAGAGCATGAGGAAATATGGTTTCTTGGAGGCCTGGCCTGAAGGGGCAGCCTGCAGGGCCAGTCTCCAGCAAAAGTACTGGGAGTAGCTGGTATTCTGGAGGCTGAGCAAAAGTGTGGAACTGTTTCAAACTGTCCTGAGTTGAGAGAGTTTTGTTTCATGCTGAAGTGAAAATCCTGAACAACAATCCCCCTATTGGATTGTCCCTTCCGTTTTCAGCTTTTTGAGAATTTCAGAGTTTAAATGTTTTGACATATTTGTTCTTGCTGTTAAGTGGGGTTTAAATCTAGGATTTTACCATGGAGCAGCAAGAAAGAGAAATCATTAGTTCACATAACTTTTGTATCTGTCCCAAAATGTCATAAGGTCACATGTGGCATAGGCAGTCTGGTCACCTCGTCTTCTGTCCCTGTGTGATACAGAGTCAGAAATTCAGGCTGAGTAATTTTTCTTTTTTTTCACCTCTAAGAGAAGGTAATAAGTTTATTAAAATCACTGAGAAACAAATATTGAGTTAGTCTTACTGCTTCAGTGGTTACATCTTTTTGGAAGAAGTACTTACTGTGGAATCCTTTCCTTTCAAAGTACATTGCTCTCCAGCCTTTCCCCACTGTGGTGTTTAAAATATGTAGAGGGCTCATACTCTCATGTTTTTAGGGAGTTGTATTGTATTCTTTTCTGTCCAATTTGTGTGTTTCTCTGTCATTGCAAGGAAGTCACTTCCAAGGTTAACTGGAAAGGCTGATGGTGAAATTAAGTTTTGCATGGTGAAAAAGCAAGAACCTTATCAAAAAGCACTGCAAGGACTGAAGCAGATACAGTGTGGAGAGCCTGATAGAGCAAGCACAGCTTTACAGGTGGAATAGTCCAGCAGGAAATGTATTGTGTAGGACCTAACTCTGTGACTTGCAGGTTTAAGTTTGCAACAGTAAATGAAAATGGGGGTGTGTGTGTGCAGCATAGGTGTTAGGACTGAACCCTGTCAAAATTTAATGCTTTAAAAGCAAAATAATTGGAAGAGCAGTGGCTTTTGTGCCCCTTTAGAGAAGAAAACAGCTTGCAATGAGCTTTTTTTATTGTCCTGTACCTCCCTAAACCTTTGGGACAAAGTCCTCTTTGCTGCAAACCTCACATGCTGAGAAACTTGTTTGGGAATGACTCAGGTGGTGGGCATAATAAAAATGTTAAAAGGGGTAAGTGTTGTGGATTGTGGCTTTAGCCCTCTTCTGAGTTCTGCCTTCAGGATGAAAGGCAGCCTCATGAAATGCCACCTTCTGACTCGTTCCACCATCCATCCTTGTGTGTGGTTCCTGTGCCCCACTGACATGGTATTGAATTTCTTCATGGTGTCCAATGTATTTATCTGCTTAGTGCTGCTGCCTCAGGAGCTGGCCAGAAACTTGGTCTGCTCTGAGTGACACCACCAGTCCTCAGTGAAAAAAGGATTTAAGTCTGTGCCTGAACTGTGTGTGTTCTCTTTTTCCTTGCTGTGCCTCCCAATCCAGCTTTTGCTGCACCACAGGCATTTAATTATTTCTTGGTCATTGCTGACCTCAGTAATTGTGTGGAAAATTCTGAAAGAAAAATGTATCTTTAAGTCACTTTAAAAAAGTTCTTTCTTTGATTAGTCACTTCTCCAAGCCTCTTGGGGGAGATGCCAAGTTGTGAGTGTCTTATGGGGACTACTTCAGCTTACAGGCCCCTGTGATGAAGAGAAGGATGCAAATAATCCTGCTGTTTGGTGTTGGCAAATGTTGAAAATGCAGTTTTTCACATGAGACAGTGATATTTTCATGAAGGAAACAAGGTGTTGGAAGTGTTTCTGGACCCTTGTTGATTCAGTGATAAGAAAGTCATTCGGTCTGAGGGTAGTAAACCAGTTAAATGTCTGTGTAGCCATATGTCCCTAAACCACACGTGTCTGCTAAGGGTTGTTTTGGTCTAAATAAATACTAAATATTGTACTAGCTTAATATGCTGTTTGCCTGACTAAGCTCATTGTCTTTTAAATTTCCTGATTGTAAAAGTGGAGAAACCTGTGTGTATGTGTTTTTTATTTCCTTTCTGAAACAGTTTTCTGTGAGTCAGTTCTGGTATTAAAAGTGTTGGGAAGCCTTTGATTACGATTACAGCACTGCTTTAATCTTTTTCTGAAGGTGAGTGTAGACAAGCAGCCTGTTCCTTACAATACAGCCACATTTCCCTGAATGTGGTGGGATTTTGATCTCTGATTGCCATGGATTGCTGATTTGTTGTATTTGGGTTCCTTCTGAGGAACCTTCCAAGTGAGGATGGCTGGAAGGGAATGCTGAGTCCCCACAGGAGCATTAATAACTGCCTGGAGCAGCTCAGGAGAGGATAGAGGGGAGCTGGCATGTCCCTGAAACATTCCTGTCAGAGCTCACTTTCTGTCGAGCTAACAGAAGGAGAATACAGTGCTCTTTACATAACATTTCATTGTTTACTACTAATTAGGAAAGATCATGCTAAAATGACAGTTTATTTTCATATTTACTTTTCATTTTCCTGTTTTTGAAAGGTTTAGATTTCTATTGCGCCTTTTAGGGATTTTTATATATAACCATTTGTGTCAAAAGAGAAAAATGTGTTATTTCATGCTGTTGTTTTCATATCAGGGAGATGTGAAATATTTCTGGCAATGCATTACAAATACACTGGAGTGATTCTCTGTGTTTAGTAGTGGTGATGTGTGCTATTTGCTCTTAGAGGAATTTCTTCCTTAATTTCTCTTCAGCAGTAGTTGAATATTAACTATACTTAAATTTCCTGGAGGTCCAATGGACATGAGACCCCCCAACAGCCATGTCATTATTTGTGCTGTTAAAAATAGCAGAGTCCTTGATTATTGTTTGCAAGCTGTACAAAATCATGAGAAGTCATCATGTTTGTTGTGGTGCTGATAGGATGAAGGTTCAATTTTTATTTTTGAAGACCTATTTATAGTAAAAAAGTATAAGCCATATATTTGAAATAGTTTGTGGGGAATAATGCCACAGTTTCCAACTGTTTGAGTCACATGGCATGTTCCAGGCTATCCAAAGGCTGTAGATATTTGTGCTGCTCTTCAGCTGCTAAAGTCTTGTTCAAGCACTGAGCAAACCTGTGATCTGCTCCAGGGTCCCTTCTTAGTGCTTTTGGCAGACTACAAGAGAATACGATCCTGTGGTTGCACCTCCACTCTGGCTGTAGGTAGTGTTTGATATTGACAAGTGGTGGCTGAGCATGGGTTGGCTGTCACTGGCTCTGCTCACCATGAGTGTTGGTGGAATGGTTTGCTTTGTGGCTGCTCTCTGGGGACCCCCTTGCACCCTCTCTGTGCTGTTCTCTGTGACCATGCCCCAGTCAGGAGTTTGTGCACTCTCCCTTCTCCAAGGACAGAGAGAATTTGCTTAGGTAGTGCTCTGTCCTGGCTCAAATAGTTCTCTGTGCCTGGGGAAGGGAGATGTTCTCATATTTTTCAGTAAATGTGGGGGGCAGCAATAGGAAGGTCTCAGTCCTCCCTCCAGTTAGTGATTTTTATGCAAATGCACAAATATTAATAACACCTGCTTTGCATCTGTGATCACAACTGTAATTTCCAGCCACAAGTTGAGCTTGCTTTTTCCAAGTCCTTGTACATACAGTATAGAATTGAGCCCCCCTGGTGGAAGTGTTTTTGCTTAAAGGTAAACCAGGGTTTTAAAGCTTGCAGACTTTAGGAAATATTCTAGTCAGAGCCCCCACCATGGACTGGTCTCTATTTTCAGGCGTGGCAGTGAAGGAGCTGTCTCATGGATCCCAGTGTGTTTTCAGAGTAATCACAGAATTGTGTAGGTTGGACCTTTTGAGATCATTGGGTCCAACTGTTAATCCAGCACTGCCAAGGCCACCACTAAACCGTGTCCCTGAGTGCCACAACTACACGTCTCTTTAAATGCCTCCAGGGACGGTGACTCGACCACTTCCTTGGGCAGCCTGTTCTAATGCTTGACAACCCTTCTGATGTGTCCAGGGAGGTGAATTTGTGAAGCATAGGAGATGTGCATAACTCTTACAAGCCACAAATAATTAAAACTGCAGCTGATTTAATGTTGCATGAAGCAACAGGCATTGAGGCAGAACGTACAAGATGAGCAATGCTGGCATGGCAGAGCCTGTGCTCTAGAAATGGCCACCTCTGTGGAGAGTCAAACATCCTCACTGTGACGCAGATGATAGTACTTTGCACTTGTATTGTGCTATGCCTATTCAGTGTTGTACAAACATTAGCTATAATTAATCTTCTCAACACCCCTGCGGGGAAGATAAGGATTATTCCTGTGGCAGTGCTAGTGACTATCACAGGTGGGCTACCTCTGGCTGGTTATTGTTGCAGTCTTTCTGCAGAGATTCTCAGCAGCTGGCACTTTAATTTGTACCAGGGTGTCATCAGAAGTGTACTAAGTATCTCCAGCTAGTCCCTGTTTTTGTGTGTCTTTTTGATCAAGTGCATCTTGAACGTGAGTGGCTTTAAGACAGTGAATTAATGTCTCTTTCCTGCTGATGGTTGCTGGGCTAATAATCTGGTCCTTGTCACCTCCCTGCAGCCCACCCTGCCCACTGTACTCCCCAAAGAGTGCTAAGCAGAAACCTGGAATATCTGTATTGCATAGTCATGAGCAACAGTAACAGCCAGGTTTAGATGTTGTTCTGGGGGTGTTTCTATATAAATTTAACGTTATTTCTATATAGGTTTTAAGATTTACTTGGATCACTAAATATGAATGCTATTATAACTTCATAGCAGAGTACTTAACCAAACTTTGAGCCACCCACAGAAACAATGATTGTCCAGCCTGAGATGCACCAACTTGCACACACACTTTTTGCATTTCTACATTCATGGCAACTCTTACTAGTTGTCTTTTGCAGGATTTCTCTTCTGTTCATTCAGGATGTCTGTGAAATGTTCCTCAAAAGTGTCTTGTTATAATGGGTCAAGCTGTGTTAAAGGTATGTTGTTAACTCCCACAGTTCAATCATGAGTTTAATTTTTAGCCTTACTGCCAATGGGCAAGGAACACAAAGGTGTTGTGTGGGTTTTTTTTTGGTTTCTTTTTTTTTATTATGTGGAAAATGTTCAAAACTGATAAGGAAAAATTTGTAGATTATTGAGAGGTTCAAAGAGATGCCTTTAAAAGACTAAAATGAAAATTGAATTTAAGATCTTTTTTCCTTTAAAGGAGAGACATTTTTTGTTAGAGATTTTGATTTTTTTTTTGTTTTGATGGCACTGAAAAGAACAGAGCTCTTGATAGTGGGAAGTTCAGTGTTTCCTGCCTGTTCCCAGCTGGAGAACGTGCCCACTTTCTGCTGTGAAGAGATGGGGAATATACACTGCCCTGCCTTTCTGTAGGTGCTGCTCTTTATATTCATATTTGCTGAGGACACTGATATACCAGAAGAATATTAACACTTATAGTGGTCAAAAGAATATATTTGCTGTTTAAAATTGAATGAGGAGTGCATTTTATACCAGGCAGTCCTGGAGATCCAATTTGGAGTTACTGGTGTTTAGTGGAACCCGGATCAGGTTTTAGGATGAACTTGAAAATTTCAAGGAGTGTTAAGATTTGCTTTAACAGTGGAATAGTTCAAAAGGTGAGTTCTTGTAAAGGCTTTTCTATTGCAAGTGTTCCCTTGTTCTCAGTACAGTTCCTGCCCAGATTTGAACATGCTGAACCACATCCTCATGCTGAGTGACGTGCAATGCTCACTTTTGTTCTGATCTGCTCAAGGAAGAGTGATAACATACGTATCTGTATCATTGGGTGCTGTCTCTGTTGATATATCTGCCTTAATAATGTAGGATTTTCATTATTTTAGTGCCTTTAATATGGTCTCTGTGACACATCTCAAAATGAGCTTTTAAAAATGGTTTTGTTGTAAAGGGAATAATAGAGGGTAGAGATCATTTGCTTGTGCATGTTATAGAATCATTATATTTGTACTTGAATTAATGCAAGGATGTAAGGCAGGGTGTTTTGTTCCTGCACTATTGATTTACATGTGCAAAGACAAATGTACATTTGTGTACACTTCCCGTGCAGGAATCTGTGACCTGCCTCTGAAGCTTCTATAGATTTGGAAAATGTTTGTTTGTGTTGTTTGTTTGCTTGTTCTTCCCCTGAGTTGCACAAAGGTTTGGATGCTTGTTTCGACCACATTTTTACATTTTTTATTTGAGATCTCCTTGGTGGCTTTGGAGATCTTGCACTAAAGGCAGGGAAATGCTAACCAAGCTTTTCATCCAAAGCAGAGTTATTTGGAATAGTGTTTTTTATCAAATTGTGTAAATGAAAGAGGCCCAAAGGAAAAGACTCTGTCTACAAGCAGAAGATAAACATCAGCCTGACTGTAGAAGAGGGGAAGTAGCTAAAATATTTATTTCTACGAGGCTGGAGAACAACATATTTTAGGCAGGCTTGGCTTTTTTGAAGCATGAACTTTACAGTGACATGCT
Source organism: Sakesphorus luctuosus (assembly GCA_013396695.1). Taxonomy (NCBI): domain Eukaryota; kingdom Metazoa; phylum Chordata; class Aves; order Passeriformes; family Thamnophilidae; genus Sakesphorus; species Sakesphorus luctuosus. The sequence goes on from VWZD01012667.1 coordinate 438,186, forward strand.
CTGCTACACACAGCAACAAACACTCCCTAAAGCAGAACATCAGCCTAAACACTCAGTGAGCACAGGGCAGTGGATGCAGGATGGTGTTTGTTTAAAAAGATGCTGACATTTGTCAAAAGCCATGGCAAATATGCCATTATTTTTATTTTCTGCACAACCTGTGAGATATCAGACACGTTCTAATGAGATTCTGAAATACCAAGCTTATAAATATTGATAGGCAAAGTTTGTTCTCATCCATGGAGAGAGATTGCATTTTGCAATTATACAGCTTCACTCATGTGAACTGTATTGCAATTTGTTCTTTTGTCTCCTTCACAGGAGAAACTGTTCAGAGTTACAGTTCAATCTCTGTTCTCAATCAACCCTCTTTTGCCACCTGTATTTGCTAGTTGATGAGATATTTAAAATTGCTCAGTGTTCAGAGGATGCCAAACAGGGAGATTTCAAAGGCTTATGTGCAAAGCTTATAAGAAGGCAGTAGTCTCTTCTGTTAGAAGAATATGAATCTTGTAAAAATGTTGATGTGTTGAAATTCAGGGTTTTTACAAAGATTCATTTATTTAGGCCTTTTATGGATAAATTCTCTGGGAAAAGTCACAGCATGCTCCACATATTAAATGCTATTGTGCAAAACTGAGCTGTAACCCAGTAGTGTACTATGGCTCTTATATCAGATGGAGTAAAAACAGGGAAGGTGTTGTCTGTCTTCAGTTCATCACAGCAAAATCAATCAGAAATTTCCAGGTCTATTTAACTTCAGGCCTAAAACTAGGAAAAAAAACCCCTCAGATTTCCCAAAAGCAAAAGAAACCAATACAAAGCTTAGTTTTCTTGGTTAATAGCCCTCCTGGTGATATTTCATTGGGTGCACTTAACTGTGAAGTCTGTGAACATCAAAATTGGACTTCCTTTCATTATGACGTTGTCTCTAAGTCTGATTGGTGCACTCATTTGCAGGTAACATGAGAGTGCAGAAATTGCTTTTCATTCTTTCAGCCTTCAGTGAGATGTTCTTTCTACTGCATCTAAACTAACATGTGCTGTGAATGATGACTGACAGGCACACAGTCTCCTGTAAGCTGTGTAAGTCACATATGTAATCTGTGCTGCTTGTTTAGTGTCTTAAAAGCTGAAGACAAAGCTTTTGAATCTGATTTGAACTAAAAGATATATCAAGCAAATGCTTCCTGGTCAAAATGACTGATCTCTGCTGCTTATGTGTAACCCTAGACAGGGACACCAAGTTTTGCTTTCCATATTTCAAAATATAGGCAGTAAAATTGCACAGTAGCAGAGTGGATTGTAATACCCCTCCTGTCCAGAAGGATGTTTGTAGGGCAGGGAGGGCTGTTCAGTCTGGTTGCTGCTTGTCTATCTGTAGGGCTGTCTCTGGGGTTTGATCTTGCAGAGCTGCTGGGTACAGGTCTGTCTCCAGCATCAGCCCCTCAGTGTTGCTCGAGACCCTGCTCTTGCTTGACTTGTTCTTTTTTCTCTCTGCTGCATGGGAATCCCGGTGCTGTTTGACTGGGGGCTGCCTTCAAGGGCTCTTGCTGTGGAATAACGAGTCAAAGCTGTTGTGGGGACTGGCTACCCTGTCAAGACGAAAGAGGCTTGTCTTTCCCTGTGCTAGTCACAGGCTATTCACCTGCTTTCCTACAGTTGCTTGTATTCTTGAATCTGTTGACCATAATTTTCTATGATTATGACTTTGCTGTCTAAATAGAAAGTAGGAACAGGTCATACAGTGAATGGATTAAAGCTGCTTTAATACACATTTTGTCAAATGTACATACCCATAGCAGAGCTGTATTCAAACTGAGTGCTGTTAAGCTTTTATTGGTATCCAGTGAGAGCATGTAAATACATAAGATATTGAAGTAAAATTGCATCTTGAAGTTCTTGCCCACAGAATTATGCAGGCATTGATTCTCACTATATATTGCAGTTTCTTCATGCAGAACCATAATGTATTTACTTACTATCTGGTAGAAGGGCTTATGAAATTACCTGCTTCTGGGAGCATGAACCTGTCAGAAATGAGCTAAAAATCAAAAAAGTAAAAAAACCAGATGTCTTCAAGTGCCTGAAGCTATACTGTCCTAGGCTGTGATTTGGCAAAAGCAGCAGCAACATCCCAGTTGAGCTCTTGTGCTTGAGCCACTGTAGAAGTATGTACCTTGTTGCAGAAGGGGATGGCTCTTTAGGTGCCTCTTTTTCCTTAGGTGAGAGCATTGAGACTGACAAGTTCTTCTATTACTCTGCCTGGAGACTTTCCTGCAGGTGAAGGGAGCAGCTTCATGTGATGGCCAGGGGTGAATATCCCAACCAAGCTGCAGAGGGAAAAATCCTTGTGGAAGGAAGGAGAGAGAGGAAGATGACTCACCTCTCCAATTTAGTGGAGCATATCTGCTGGGGCACTGAAATATGAGCTGAAGTTAAAGCCACACAAACTTAGAAATTGTTTTTATGACGTGCAGACTGTGCTGATAAATGTACTGTGAGGGAGAAACCTGTGGTGGATGGGAGCTCCTCTGGGCTTTGTGCCAACCCAAAGTCATATGGCTGTGGCAGGTAACGCACTGAAGCTGCACTAACAAATTCTAGCAAGAGAGTGAACAAATGATTTTTGGCAAGAATCTGGACAGCATGGATTCAGCGATGCATGAAGATGGTTCTATGCATTTTGGTCCTCTTGGACCTGGGCTATGTAAAGTGGATATTATCCTGAACTTTGTGTCAGTTTGGGATGAGCATTCCCCTGGAGGATGTTCCTACCATTATGTGGGGCAGCCCAGGAATATGGAACAGCCGTGTGGCAAGAGGCTCTGCCCTCTTGTGGTTTGTTAAACTGGCACTGTAGCGCTTACAAGAACAGACACTTTATCCTTTGTGTGTAATGAAATTACTTTCTGTGCAATTAAATACAAATACAGTGTTCTTCATTCCTTTTGTGCTCTGTGCTGGCTGTTGCCAGCCTTTTGTCTCTGTTCCTTCTCAATCCTCCCTGTCTCCAGTACTGGTGCATTTTGCCGATGGCTGGATGGTCTCTTCAAGGGTGTGTTCCCTGCTTCAAACTGTCCTTTGTGGTAGTGGGTTTTCTTCAGGCAGATGACTTCAGTATCAGACCCAAGTTTAAGCAGCCTTCAGATTCACTGAATGAAAATGCTGTGAAGTGTAATTAGCTGGAATTTAGAGTAAACTTAAACACCCTTGAAGTAAATGCGTGTAAAAATTACTTTGAGCTTGTGATGGGGAAAAGACCATGATGTTCAGTCATGGATGTAAAACTCATCAGTGTTTCAGTGCTGTGGTTTGTGGTGGTGTAGATAAGTTCCAAATGTGAAGCTCTGCCCAGTGCAAAGCAGCAGCAATGTGAAGCTGTCTGTACTTTGCAAGTCAGTGAATATAAAGAGAGCTTTCCCAACCACAGGCTGTGATAAGACTGCAGCCTTTGGATGTTTCCCTAATGCACTGCAGCATCTGTGGAAAAGTTAAGTGCTTTAGAATGTGTGAAATGTTAGTAGAATATCTGTCGTGAGTGTTCCCTGCTGATATTAAGGGGGAGTGACTAGGCCAGAATAGGGACTAAAATGGATTCCACTCCTCATCAGCGATGGCTGCAAACAGATTTCTTGTTGAAATGTGGTGTTATGATATGCCTCAAGGACACATGCAGATGTGTTCCCTAGGTACTTACCTGTGAAGGTTTTTCACAAGTTGATGCATTAGTTACCTTGCATTTGTTCAAGGACAATTCATGTGTAGGAAGAGAGGAATTTTAACAGCCCTGGGCCATCCTTTTATTAGGATTCAAAATTTGCAGGACCACAATTTTATAATTAGGCAGAAAAGCAGCAGTGACTGAATGACTTCTTGTTATTAAAGAATAACTGAATATTCCTGGCAGATATGTGAATATGAACATGAATAGTGCTTTTAGAGTTTTAAAAATAAGGTAGTGAATCTTTCTTGTTAATGCAGGAGAGACTTTCCTTGAATGATTTGCTTACTTGTGGTGCATTTGCTGTATTCTAGGACAAGAAAAATTAATGTTGTGTGTCAGTGTTTTCTTCCCATGTTTTTGTGGCCAATTGCAGCTCACAAATTCATCTGACGGATTTTAGTGAAATACAAATGGAATAGGGAGATCCTCTGGTTATTTATTACTGTTACTAGCACTGCAGCTTACGTAGGCAAACACCAAGGAATAGAAAATCAATGTTAACAGTTACTCCTACTAAAATTGGACAACACAGTTGTTTGACAGGAGGAAGGAGAGAAAAATATTAGTATGTATTTTGAATGATTCCATAAGGAATGGCATTCTTAGTGAGGTCTTTCCTACCTTTTTTCCTTGGGAGGTAAAGCTGTTGTTTTGAATTACAAGATTAAATTGCTACTGTTTGGTTTAAAAAGGAAAAAAATAAAAAAATGAAAGAGATTTCCTAATTACTGAGCAGGCTACACTTCCAAACTGTTTCCTGCTAGAGCTTCCTGGAATTGTGTCAGTGCTGGATCCAAGAGCAGTTTAAATAGTTTTGAATACCTGGATCAAATGTGGAGTAATGGACCTGTGTGCTGGAAGAGCTGAACTCCTGCTACCTATGGAGCTGGGTCTCCAAGGTGGAGGAGAGTGTGCACAGATACAGAGCAGTTTTCCTGATCCATGCCACAGAGAAAAGCTGTCAGAAGCAGTTTCTTTTTCTGTTATATTCAGCAACTCTTTCAAAATACTGTTTTGTGCACCATCCATCTGTGTATTTCCTGCTGCCCGGGATCTGCCTCCTCCATGGGTTTTGTCCCACAGCATTGGCCGGGATCTGCCTCCTCCATGGGTTTTGTCCCACAGCATTGGCCGGGATCTGCCTCCTCCATGGGTTTTGTCCCACAGCATTGGCCGGGATCTGCCTCCTCCATGGGTTTTGTCCCACAGCATTGCTCAGCCCAAGGTCTGTTCTCCACCAGCCACTTTAAAATTGCACTGTGTGACTTGAGTGGGACAGAGCATGTTTTTTGCAGGTGGATGGTTTAGAGAGGACAATCTTGCTGGCTGGCACAGGATGTTCCACTTTCTAACACAGCATCTGTTAGAGTAGAAAAAGAGCACAAATATCTGACTTTAAGAAGTCCCATGTGGGGAATTCTTTGGTTGCATCTTGTGAGAGAGTTTAACTTGCTGCCTTTCCCATGGGAGTGATCTTGCTATGGGAATAAGCCACTGGATGGGAGTGGCCATTAAGGATGCTCCTGGCATAGCACAAAAGCAGGTATGAACTGCTGCTCTGGGGTGGCCAGTTCCATTATTGTGAGATTTGCCTTCATCCAGGTGAAGATCTTATAAAAGAGAATGGGTTTTTTTGGTATTTACATTCTTATGTTGGACAGCTTTAAAATTTATTTTGAATGTCATCATTAAGATAAGGATGTCACTAGACATAACAGATGACTTATCTCAAGTCACTGCACACCACATGTCAACATATGTACTATAAGTACACTTTAACCTCTTATTTAACCCTGCTTGTCAAGCTACAGTTTTGTAAAGGGATCATGCACTTGAAAAGAAAATGTTCCCAATCATACTGCCAGCTGGGGCAAACTGTGCAGTGCATAGGAGGAGTGGGTGAGATTGAGAAGTATGTATTTGTCATGTTAAAGCAGTGAGACTGTAATCTGGATACTTTATGGCAGTTAATTTTCACTCCTACTTTCTGTTTATTGGTACTGAGGCTTTGATCAGATGTATCATTGTGTTTAACAAGTTACTTGTCTTGTATTAAAATACTGAAAGTGCACAATAAATCCGTCATCACCTGAGGGAAGAGGTTGCATGGACACTACTGTCTCCTGTGCCTCCAGGTTATTGGAAGTATTAACATATCTTCCCCTTTAGCATGTTGGGGAAAAGCAATCCTCTTGGCTAACTTTTTTTTTTCCCCCCCTTAACTCCAGGTGCTTTGGGTATGTGTATTGCTCATCCTTCTGTTAATTTTCACTGTTAAAAGGAATAAAAATGCTTTGTCAAGCCTGGCTGTTTGTAGGCTTTCTACAGCACACTCGCTATTGGGAAGTTTCCTTGCAGTGCCGTTAGCAAAAGCATTCCCCTGGGTGTGTTTCTCCCTTGCATTAGCAACAATTCCTTGCTTTGGTTTGCCCTTTAAGATGAAAGTTTTCATGTTGCTTTTTCTCCTGGAAGAAGAAAACAATTTTCCTCTTGTGAAAATTGTGTCCTCTCTGTCTCTGCAGAGCTGTGTCCCACCCAGGTGGGAGCTGACAATCCCTGCTACCTCGCTGGCATGTGACATAAATAGATTCTGAAAAGGTGAGGCAGGTGCAGCAGCTGGAGATAAGGACAGTGAAGGGAACTCAGCCAGGATGAAATGATGATGTCTAATGGCTGAGAATTTCATGCTGAAGCAAATATTGGCTGTGAAATGGTGGGAGTTGACAAGTATTGCATGACATCTCTTATAGGAAAGATTTTCTAGAGATCTGAGGACAGATTTGACTTTGCTTTCCACCACCTGTTTAGGTAAAGAAAGTTTGAAATTAGACAAAGGGAATAATCATTCCTGAAAGTTCTTTTTCTCTGATTACTGTTGATGAACTGTTATATTAATTTCACTGGAAAGAGAAACAAGTAATTGGTTTGGGCATGTTCATAGGTTTAATGCTATTTTCTGGTGCTTGCCTTGTGTAATCTTAAATTAGCATTGAATTTTATATTAATATGTGACAATTCTGTCTCAATTACTTTGCACTGAATATGTGGTGTCTATGGACCAAATAGAGGGATAAAATAGAAGATGCACCTGGTCATTGCAGAAGACTTGTAATGTAAGTGAACATGTATGTGTTGCCTTTCAGATCCATTGTGGGACATCAAGACTTCCACACAGATCCTATTTTCCATTTAGCACAGTAGTCTGTGGCCAAAAGAGGATGCCTAGGGAAAGAATACATGGAACAAAGCCAATATACTCTAGTCTCCTGCCTATTGCGAATACTCTCAGCATTCAAGAGTTGAAGATTTTTTTTTTTGACCCTCTGGGAATACAGAGATGCCTTAAGGTATTTGAATGAATCTGATGGATGAAATCATGATTTGCTTCCCTGTAAAATGGTTATGCTTGGGAGTGGACCATCCAATTATAAAATTTGCTCTGAGGAGGGATATTAGAAGTTGCAAGGTTCTCAGTCAAAGCTAGGGGAGGCAAACTAGTGTTTTAGTAGATAGAGGTGACAGATAAACGATAGCTGAGGTCTTTGAGAAATGAAAAACTTAAAAACATCTGTTAAAGGACTGGGTAGCTCAGAGACTGGTAATAAATAATACGCTATTTGTCTGTTCAGATTCAGTGCAGACCTGCGAGAATGCAGTTTTCTCTGCTCGTGACTGTCAGAGAGCTGATAATTCTCCTGGACTCAGTATCATGTGTAGTTGGCTGAATATTCATTTGTTTTGTCTATGAATGAAATTTGTACTTTGTTAGAATGATGGGTTATGCTCAGTGCAGATGGGACTGGTGCTGGCCACGACCTCCTCACTAGCTCAGAGAGGAAATTCCCCCTGATTTCAGTGGGAGCAAACTTGTGCCAGTGCTGGAGTGCCTCTGAAAGCTGAGTCTGGCCTGTGGCCTCTCGCAGGGCAAAGGTGGATTTGTCTACCAAAGCAGCAGCATGTTAAGTGTTTGTGCTGTTTGTTTGTGGATGAAACATGAGCACAAGGATACAAACCCTCAATCCTTGTTCATGTCATTTTTCACCCATGACACTGGAATTTGGCACATTGCCATTTTCCCCTGCAAGCACATGGCATTACACAGTCTGTGATGTTGTGTGCAAAGTGCTAGCTGACAGTAAGTTCTGGTTTTTTAATTTGTTAAACCTCCCCAATGCTTTGTGGCATATAAGATAATGCTGTGCAGAAACTATTCTGTCTTGAAAACAGCCCTGTCTAAAAAGAGCAGAGGAACTGAATGGCTTGCGAACTTGCTAATGGGAGCAGTGTGTGGTCCTTACCCATCTTTTGCTCTGTGCAGCTACTCTACTAAATCTGTGCAGCTAAACCAGACAAGATCTCTAACAGAAGTTTCCCAGATCTCAGGAGTATTTGAGATATGTAGTTAATGCTTAGGAATGAACTATTAAACTGCTGTAAACCTTAATCCAGAATTACCAGTATCCAGCATGTTGATTTGAGTTCTCTTTCCTCTTAGCACTGCGAAGTGAGAGTAATTGAATATTTTGCTTCGTGCATTTTGCCGTAGGTGGATGTGGTTAGACACTCTTTGGCTGGAATCTCAGAGTTGAGATGAGAACTGTTTAATTGGCTTTTGCTACAAATCCCAAGTCCTTTTTTCCTGATGCCCACTGAGATTGCTTTTATAAGTGTCTTTGCTGGATGATAGATGTTACATTTGAGGTCTCACAGCTGAGACCAAGGCTGTACAATTGCTTCCCTAATTTAAATCTTCTCTAGATTTTATCAGTCTGAGGAATATCTGGCTGAGGCTTTGCTCTGTCAAATTGTCTTGTACAAGCATCTGAAAAAAACAGTACAGAGAAGGATAGAAAATGAAGTCAGATCTTTCTTCCTGCTTTTCCCTTTCTGCTTTATTAAGAGAGGAGTATGTGACCAATACTATCTGGGTCTGTCCAGATAGTTGTTTGGAACAATGTGTATTCGTTTTTCTGTACTCCATTCTGTACTTTCAGCCAAAGAACTGTTTTGGGGGTGATGTCAGAAGAACCTCAGTGTGGTGGGTATTCTGAGAGGGGACAGCATCTCATTTAAGTGGTAGGTGGACTTTTTTATTCATGCACTTACAGAAGTTTGTTCATGCTGGTTTTGCACTTGATTTTGGGTCACCAGGTATTTATGTGGGCATGTAATCCTGAGAGATAGAGCCACCAAATTCTCACAACTCAGAGTTGACTCCACATTGAATGCAGAATTGTGTTACATCACCAACAATAAAAGAATTGGTTTCCTGTTGGAGACCAGATATCTTTGCATAGCTTATTTTGGATTTCTCAGTATGTCAGGTGTTTCTGCAGCAATACATAAGATGAAGGGATACCTACAGGTTGCTTAAGTTATTCTGTAAGTTGCTTTTGGAGGGAGAAAATACTTGGTGGAATATAGGACATACTGAGTTGGTAAAGAACCAAAAGCTCATATCTCTCTTTTCCAGCCTTTTGCATTCCAGATACCTGAGCACAGGCTGAATAGATGAATCCCAGAGCTTATGACTCAACACCATCATTTAAGCTCATAGAAGCACATTCCAAAAATACACTGAAAAATAAAGCTGTTCAGCTGGTTCTTTCTAGCAGTAGAAAACGAGGCTTCCTGTGATATAGCACTAGGTATTGTGTAGTGATTTAGTAAGCATTTTAAGGATCCGTTTATTCAGGCCTGGAGTTAGACACTTCTGTTCTGAGCAGTATCCTGTTTTGTTGAATCCAGGCACTGCTGACAGCAAGGGGTACTTAGAGGCTGCATGACTAATTCAGTGGTTTTATGCTAACAGTAAATATTTTTGCTTTAATGTTCCTAGGGAAGAGTCTATACATGTATGTTGCTAATTCTGATAATAATTTTTTATTAATTACCTGTTCTGTGGTGATGTCTCTCCCAGTTTACCTGAGCTGGAGCCTTTTACAAGCTTCTTGTCACCCGTGAAGATCTTCTGTCTGAACTGATTGTCTCTGCCAGTTGCAGTGCTTCAGTGAATCTGCTGTGGAGGTTGCACCACACCTCTGCGTCTTAGCAAAGTGCCTTCTGAGCCTTGGCACTGAAATGCAATTGGTTATGCTTCATTATCTCATTCAATAGAAATTCAGTCTGCTGAAGACTGCAATTAAGTTTCCTCTTTGTCTGAAAGGCACAGAATTTGACTGCAATCTTGTTGGTTTTTCCTGAAGCAGAGGAAGGAGGAGAAGGTAGAAAAACACCAAACCCAGAGGCAACATGTTTTGATGGACTGTTTTTTATTTGGTAACTTGCTTTCTTCTGTGTGACTCTGTGTGAGATTTATGGTTCTTTGATCCACAGCTGAGCATGCTATGGGTGAACCCAGCAGTGAGGGAGGCACTGGAGTGGTAGGCACAGCCCAGCCTGCAGCCAGGAGGCTTTGGGGACTTTAGGCCACTCTGCTACCTTTGAGACCCCCATGCTTTGACTCACATGGTTCCTTCTGCTCATACCGACTGCCAAGTCCCTTTGGCAAGCAGCCCCCTGGTATTTATGGTGCTTTAATTGCAGCAGAGGTCCTATATTGTGTTTTCTGTTCAGTAAGGACAAAGGTCTGGTCATAAGCTACAGGAGTATTTTAGGCAGTAGTAAGAGGAAGCAACTACCACTGCCCAGATGGAGGGTATATGGTTTACTTACAGTTGAAGGAATTCATGTTCTAATATCCAGAGTCCTTTTCCTGTCTTAAGATGAGCTAAATGCTTCTATCCTTGATTTCACATGCTTGAACTCTTGGTGAAACAAGAGCTGTGGCTAGTAGTGGAAGGAATGGCTCAGTGGTAGGAATATTTGGCCAATCCTTTACTCTTTAAACTGTGGAAGACAGAACAGGAGGTGCCTCAAGTGCTATGCAAAATCAGTACTGCTGTTCTTCAAAAGTAAAAAAATTCAGATCTGTAAGTCTTAGTTCCTCCTAGTTCCAACTACAGTCCCTTCTGGTTCTTCCCTTTTCAAGTCTGCCTCATTCTGTCCACTGTACCCAGGCCAGGTGAATTATTCGATGCCACTCTTGTGAACTCAGTGGATTTTTGAAGTGACGGCTTTATTATTTCCCTGCTCTTCACAGTCCTGCCAGACTGCCCTGCAGCAAAATGCATTTCAGGTATGAGGTCTCACCAGTCCTTCTAGGAATAAGTCACTACTTCATTTCTCATGTGTAACAGCAATACCTTTCTCTGTCTCATGGGATGCAGGGATGGAAAGCTCATTTATATGAGATGTTGGGACTCAGTAGACTCAAAGCTGTCCAGGTGTTTAGGAGACCTGTAGATGTTATTGTCCAAGGCATTTCCTTTCCCTGTTCTTTTTTTATTTCTTCTGTGGGATAGTCCTGTAAAAATAATTCACTAGTCTACTGCTTTGGCAGAGAAAAACACTGGTTCAGAGAAGAAAACAGTATGAAGAACAGCTCCCCTACTTAGGCACTGTGGCTGTCATCTTCTGTTGGATGAAGATGAATAGTAGCTTGTACTTCCCACTTGTAATGAGAATAAACATTTTTCTTAGGCTGTTTTTTAAGTTCAGACAATTCTACTAGGATGTGATATGATGTGTGGGCTTCATTTTCCTTAAACAAACTTCCTAAATCCCACCAAACAGCAAACATACCAGTGTTTCTGCCTGTTTTCCTTGACTGGGGAGAGAAGGTGAAGTCCTGGGAAAACATGGTGTTTTTCCCTTCACATTTCTACCACCTTCACGTGGGCTCAGCTGTAATACTCAGTCTTGACTTGAGATGGGACAGTCCTTGTTATAGGTACAAATTGTGTCTGTTTTCCTAAAGAAGCTGGGGAAGACTTTCCACTAATCCTTGGAGCTCCAAGGGTACAGTGAGGCACAGCCACCCACTGCTTTGAGTCTCAATGTCTCAGACTTTTCTGCAGCCTTTTCTTATTGCCTGCCCCTTTCACAGATGAGTCTGAATACAGAGGGAACTTCTGAGGTACTCACCTCCTGCCTTTCAGTTGACTTGAAAAGGAGTTAGATGTCTGTCTAATATAAGACTGTGCTGAGGTGACTTGTTCAGGGCTTTGCAGAAATCTGTGTTGGAGCAGAGCGTTGAGTAAGTCCTGACTGGTGTCACAGTGGATCATCCTCCCCTCTGCAGAGCCTGGTCAGTCATGCAGGCTGTCTCTGCCTGTTGATGAGCTATTTTCTGTATCGACTTTGCCTGTTCTTGCAGAGCCATTTTTTGACTGTCTGGTAATAAAGCTTTTGCTACTGCTTGCCCTCTGTCCTGGTTAAACTGTTGATGCATCAGGCTGATGGAAGGGGGTTGAAGAACTCTTTGGTCTCATTGTATTATGCTGTGTTGTAGAACAGCCTGCCTCAGATATGGGCAGCAGAGTGTAGACAGGTGGTCTTACATGCAGAGCTCAACCTTTTAACATCCACTTTGTGGAGAGCCACACTAAGAGCTCACTTTTAAGATGTGAGGGACAGCCTCTGGGACACTCGTAGCATTTTCCTTGCTCTGCTGCTGCATTCCTCTAGATTTTTCTGTTGTTGACAGCATGCCCCTGGCACTCATCACCTGCCTGCTTTCATTAATGTGTCTTCATTTCTTTTTCTAGAGTGCCAGTAAAGATGGCAAAATTACAGCCTGCTTTTTTGGCACACTTCTTGCCTTACCCCCAGTGTGTTCTTCCTTGACAGGTTGGGGCTTTATCTTGTGGTGCTATCCTTTTTTTTAATAATGTTACAGGCAACTGTCAGTAATCTTCTGTCCCAGCTGTTCTTGGTTTAAAGAGTAAAATTTGAGACACTGCAGAAATCAAATATATTCCAGCTGCTTCTGTAATAATAAACAAGTACTTTGGTGAGTAGCAGAACTAATGAAAACTCATTTCCTATAGCTTTGTGTCTCATGGTTGATTGGCTTTTTAAATAAATTATTCCAAAGCTACAGTAGTGAGGTAGAGCTTTGTAAGACATCAGAAAATTCACAAAGAGTGGGAATGAGTTGCAGAGGATTTTGGCCATGGGAAGAGATTTAACTGAATATATAACTAAGAGTGAGCTCTGGAGGATTCATAATAGTATAAAAATGTGAATAAGAGGTAGTATTTGTCCTGTCTAATAACTGCAAACTTTTTGAGAGGTGCTTTTTCTGCAATTAGGACACTCAAAGCAGGGTTTTTCCATGAAGGTTTTTTGATTAATAAAGGCTGAACTCACTTATGTCTTACCCTGTTTATTCATCATAACATCATTTTTTAACACTTTTTTTTTAACTCCAGCAGATTATTTTTAATGAAATTTGAGGGATGTAGTAAACTTGATCTGTCCATGTGGGTTGCTGTCAAAAAGTAGATTTGTATGTGATTGTGGCAGAAAGACACATGCATAAAGGATCCCACCTGATTCAGGGGGTGGGCCCAGGGCAGCCCTGAGGGAGGTTTTGGGGGTGGGTGATTTTTGGATGGGTGTATCCCATTAGATATGATCATTAACGAGCATTAGAAAAATGTAAAAGCTGTCCTGTATGTGTGTGCTAATGTATTTTTTGCACCTTAAAGTGCTTTAATTAAAGACAGACACTCTGCCTTACTATGCTAAAGTTGTCTAGAGAATTTTTCTTTGATTTTAGGCAAAACATCTAAAGTGAAGGCCATAAACTTACAAACTAGTGTTTAGTTGTGTGTGGTGTTTTTAGTTGTGTGGGTTTTTTTCACCAGCCTTTAGTTTATTTGCCTAATACTTCATACTTCATGCCCATTTCCCACAGCCCTTCGTGTTCATCCTCGGCTTCTCAGGGATAGCTGTCAGCCATTATCTCAGAATCCTGGCTGCCCCAGGGAGAGAAATGCTCTAATCCCAGGGAAAGGTAAAATGCAGCACAAAATGTGGGAGGATATCTTCTTCAGCAGCAGGCAAGCCAGTGGCCAATGATGCTGGCACTGTTTTTATTCCCTCCAGCAATTTGTGTTTGTTTTTTTTCTGTTTCTTTCCTCCTATGAAAAGCATTGGTATTGACTCTGAGTCTTACCTCAGGTGTGAAGTGTTGTATAAACATCTTGGGTTGCCTGTCTAATGTCTTTTGAAAGAATTCTGGGCTCCCTGGCAGACATGCTTTGACTGTCTGGCCCTGAATTTATTTATGAGAAAGAAATGGTTTGATGCGATGAACAGCAAAAATCCTTTGTGTGGTTGTGAGTTTTTGTCCTGAATTATCATTGCTTTGTGCTTATCCAGGTGACAATGGTACTTTGTACACAGTTAAAACTGCAGATTGATGTGACCTGTTTCCCTTATTGAAGCAAGCTGTAGACAGTTTGTGGGAGACAGCAGACAGTCTGTCTCTGACATTTCTAACAGGATTCTGGCTGGTTTTTGAGGTTGTAACAAGTAAAATTCATACCTTTATTTAAAAGTGACTGATGGACATGTCTTGAAAGTACATGGAGTCAGTGTCCCCTGAGTACTCAGAACTATGAAGAGATTTAGACATCAAAGTGCTGCATTTACACACTCAACTCCAGAAATGGTACTTTGAAATCCCTGCCCAGCTATTGCCTAACTGTGGGGGCAGCAATGTTTCTTTGGGTGAAGAAACTCCTTTGGTTCTTAGTTTCTGCTTCTCTACTGCCAGGACCAGCAGTTCTGAGGTCTGGGCACAGCTGCACAGTTGGGAACCAAACTTGCACATTAGTCCATGAGGGTCCATTCCCAATCCAGCTTGTGTATGAAGCTCAGGTTTCCCCCCAGTTGCTAATGCAGCACCTTGTACAGCAATGCTCCCTCTGTCTCACTGTCCCAGTGCAAATCTAACTGTTGCTTGTGCAGTGGGGACAGTTCTAGCACCTTGGACTGAGTGAGTATCACACTGGCATCACCATTGCAACTGCCCTGTGCCTTCACACAAGTCATTGTTAAGCACTTATCTAGTGCCTTAGGTCACAGCAAGCAATCTGCTTTGGAACTAGAAGAACTCCCTCTTTATGGAGTTTAGGTTGTTCTTAATTATTTTTTTAATCTACCTTCCTAGCAGTCTTCCAGCCCCTTCCTGTGCTGCCTTGCCCTGTGCTTCACTCAGCCTCTCTGTGTACCTGTGTAAACACCCACGTGTCTGTGGCTTCCCAAGGAAATCACCACTGGGAGCTGCTTTTGGTGAGTTCACACCCGCTCTGTTGGCTGTGATCCTCCCCAACTCTGACTTCCATGGGAATCTCTTCAGATGTTCAGGATATAAGGACTCTCTTCAAGACTTGTATCCCCAGCCTTTTTTAGGGCAAATTATTGCTGTTGTGTGGGGTAAAGAACATCCTTTACTTCTTGAGAGGCTTTGGAGAAGCTCTTTCTTGCTTGTCGTTAGTGACTGCTTCCCCTTCTACTCCTTTTCTGCTGGGGCTTGCCTGGGTTCCATGGGTGTCCAGAAGATTGCATTCAGTTGAAGACAGAGCAACACCTTGCTCTCTTTGTAGCAAATTCCAGATGTCTTTTCAGTCTTCAGAAACACCTGGACAATTTAATCACCTTCCTTACTTGTTAGCTTTATCCCCACAATGTTGAAGTACTGCAGATCCATACGTAACTAACCAGAAAATAAGTTGCTTCACAGAGGTAGAAAATTAATGGTGGCACACTGGTGGATGAGAGAAAAGGAACTCTGCAACAGTTTGTTTCTTCTTGTCCAAAGTCTGCTGTTGTTTCTTGTGGGCAACCACAGTACGGGACCAGCATTGTGGAATTGTTTTCCTTAAAATGTCCTGAGGTTTTCTCAGATGAGCATAACACTGTTCTGACTTTAGAGGTGGGGATTTGACTCAACCCTCACTATACAGGAATGTGGACACACTTGTGTTCAGTGCTTTCCTTTCACATACAGCTGTTGAGGTCAGTGTGGTGCTTCTCTGTGCTCAAGCATGAGAACATGATTAAGATCAGCCTTAATGTTTAAGGTCCTACAATAGTCTCAAGTGAGGCTTGGCACAGCAGATGGTGTTCTGCTCTCCTGAGTCATATTGCCACTTCTTGGGAGCTCATGTGCATTTTTCGAAGGATTTCTTTGTCCTTTAGCCAATCACAAAATTAACAGAAGCAAACACTTGCTAATGTATCTTATAGAACACTCTCAGATGATTGGCTTGTTCAGTCTTTGTACCAAAAGTACAGTTGTGAGGGTGCTTAGTCACCCTTTATAGTGCTGAGTCAGGAATGATGAAGTTTCTGGTAAGCAGGGAGGCGGCCACAACTGATACTGAGTAACTGTTATCATGGAACAGAACAGACCTGTTCACTTTTGATTTACTGTAACTCAGGGGAGAAAATAAAATTATGTTTGCCAAAGGGAAAGAACAGAATCAATAGGGAAAGACATTTGTTTTTCAGGCCTAGTGAGAGGGTATAAAACACGGATTAAAAAATAAAATTAAAAGCTATAAAAATGTCTTGGCAGTGTAACTTTAATCTTAAAGTTGGAAAAGCATACAAGTGGATTATAATGTTTTGCAATAATGGAGAATTGATTCATGACTTGGGTTTTGAGTGACTTTTTGATGTAAAGCACAGTGAATGGAGTAAATACATTTTATAGTGACAATTCACTGCTATCCTTCCTTCTTTGTGTTTTGCCTCTATGGGATGTTTTTCTCCAAGGTGTAAAGACAGGTCAGTGTTAGGTAGAGAGACAGAAGTTCATGCAAAGAATTAAAGTCTAGGAAGAGGCAGAGAAACGTTTATGTGATGTTTGAGACACAGCAGAGCAGAAAAAAAGATGATGATGAAGGAGCCTGTTTCAGAGATGTGCATTGTATAAAAAGTACCCTGGGTAGCAAATTGATCAATTTAATCTTCACATGCTAGGAGGTGGTCTGGAGTTAGACAGGCTTTTCCATATTCTTCAGAGCCCTAAGAAGTCTCTTTTCATTCTTGGAACCATCTTCCTTCATGGAGAACAAGTTAAAAAAATCTCTTTTAAGAAGCTTTTCACCTTTTCCCAAATTGTCACCACAGGGCTGTGCCTTACAAAGGTCTGGGCATGCTGTTCTTTAATATCCCTGTGCCTGCTGCTCTAGATTAGCCTCCTTTCTCCAGCATTTTTCCTGCTCACTGGCAGGTTTAGTACTTGGGAACCCCATTGCTATTACTCTATTGATGCACTTTTTTGAAAGCTGTAATTTCTGAGAATTAGATTGACTTATCCCTGTATTCTTGATAAGGCAGTGGGAGCACTTGATTATGGAACACAGACCACAGCCATCCCCTCAACAACATGGTCTGAGAAATGCAGCATGAAATCTTATTGTCCATCTTGCATGATTTCTGGCTGCTTTCAGCTTCCCAGGCACAAGAGTGTGGGGATACACCTCACAGGAGCTTTTTCAGTGCTTCCTGCTCAGAAGTGAGAAGCAATGAGCCTCTGTCTGTAGGAAGGAGGCCATAATGGGAGCCACTTCTCAAAGGCCTGGTTAGAGCAGATGGATGTGACAGCCCTTCCTGCTTCAGCATCTGTGGGTGAAGCTGTGTCACCCCACCTGTGATGATGGGAATGGAGGAAGCTGCTGTGCCAGGCCTGGGGACATGGATGTGGCCAGGCTAATTCAATGAGACTGAGGGGACTGATGGCAGCAGCCTGGGGATGTATTTCCCTCATGAGAAAAGCTCAGTGGTGAGCACAGCCCTGGGAATAGGTGGAGGAAGAGCATCTCTGGGACTTGGGGCTTCTGGCAAGGACTGAGAGAGATGGAGGGAGCAGCTGGTTATTCATGTTAACAGTGCTCAGGTGAATGGGATTTTATAGCTCCTTTGTTAATTGCAGTGGCACCACATAATCCATTCTTGCTCTGAAAAGGAAGAAACTTAGAAGACCCCGAGTTTTTATCTGAGCATCACAGTTTCTTAGCCCTCTGTCTTGAAAATAATTTCACAGTCCAGGAGAATCGGTCTCATTTCAAACATGTGATGGAATTCTCTGCATTGCTTGTAATGGGTGGGAGGCTCAGATGAGGGGAAACTCATGGGAGATGTTTCATTAGGGACTGTAGACAGGACATCAGAAGCTTCTTCCTGATACATAAGACAAAGAGCAGTCTCTCTAGAGAGGAGTGAAAGCTTTTAAATATTCTGTTATCTGTCCTCCTCTGCTAACTCTACCAGGCACTTGGGAAGGCACATTCAGATCCTCGATCAGCTCACAAAACACTGTTTGTGTGTCTTGTGTTGTCCAAGTAATGCTACCTGTACAAGCTACTAAGAAATGAGCTTGTTTGTGTTCTAGTGCTGAGAACCACTCAACATGTGTTTGACACTGTAACTAATCCAGAAATGTGGAATGGTGATGACAGGAATAACCTCCTGTAAGAGGTACAGTCTGCCCATATGGACATCCCAGTGTTACTGGGGAAAAATGGAGCATTGTGCCTTTTCCCCATCTACTCTGACTTCCAAACATCGATGGATAATCACCAAAAATAGGGAACTAGTGAGTCCAGAAGATCAATAAAAATTAGGCAATGAAAGCACAGATAGAAAAATAATATGTTGTAGCATTTTATACAGTTCTAATGTTGATAGGCAGGAGACCTTTAACATAGAGACTCAAATGGCTTTTAATAGTTTTAACCAACTTTATTTCTCAAGAATGCTTTAGTCATAAATAAACCTTTGTTGAGGATTGGGACTGTTCAGAAGGTTTTGTCATAGTTTAATTAGTCACGATAATGAGCCCTCATTTTGGGGGAAAACTTAATTTAATGGTCTTCATATTGAATGACCTTGATGTGGTTAAGACACTTGTCTATATGTGTGTGGGAAATGCAAATAATGGAGACTCTTTTGGCTCACAGCCTGTGAGCCTCACTAAGGCACTGGATGTTACTTTAAATTTGCTTGCTTTGCAGGTCAGATTGAAGGATGCCTGAGACAAGCAATAAATTTTTTTTCTGCTGTTGGGAAGTTGAGCCTGCTGATTAATGCACCTCTCATTTTTTTTCAAATGCTTGAATTCACCCTCCCTGTGAATTTTCTTTGTGGTGCTAGAGGCTTCCAAGGTGGTTTTTTTCCCCTGAGTAAATGCCACATGAGGACTATGACTCATTGAGGTCTGATAATTGAATCCAAACATGTAATTTATTTTAACTATAGGAGTTACAAATGTGCTGCATGAAATTTCTATAACATCTTGCTCTTGAAAGCAAGATTGCACTTGAAATATAGTAAGGGCAGTTGTTAATGTTTGATGCTCTACCTCTCTTGGCAAATGCTAAAATAAATAGTATGTATAACTACATGCATTGATATTTGTAATATATAGGTACATTTTCTTTCACCTTAAGCTTATTTTTGTGTGTATGTTTTTTATCTTAGACTTAAAATCCCAACTGGAGTTTATTTTAGCATTTTCTCCATATTACTTCTTTGTTTTCAGTCCTAAACTAGCTTTTAAACTTCTTACATGCATTGCTTTTTCAATCTTAATGGAGGCTTGAGCCAAGGCCACCACAATGGTGGTGACTGGAACAGGCTTGATTGTAGACAAAGCTCTTTATTGCATCCTGGACATGGTCTAATTTGTGAGAAGAAAAGGCAAGTTGCTCCTTCACTGGGACAGCAGCCTGAAAACCTGGTACAGGAGCCACTGGGAATACCACATTTCTCTGTCTAGTTTTGCTGTTACTTTGCTGGATGGTGAATGAGTCACTTTTTTCTTCACGATCTGTTTCTTCATCTCTAAACAGGGGATGATGCAAACTTCTGTTAGAAGCTTGGTGATCTACTGATGGAAACCTTTCTTCTAGAAAAGCTACTGTTAGTGTCCCAATACTGTTAATTAGGCAGTGCAGTGATAAGGGATAGTAAGGAAAATGTGAATGGCCTCTTAAAACTGAGCAAAATTGGTAGCAATGTGGGACAAAGATAGAAGGATGGAAAATATGAGGGAAGCAGCTGGAACTATCCAGATTTCATCTGTGTTCTGTTTAAAGGGAGGATTGCCAGTTGTGCCACAGCCCAGATCATTACAGAGCTACTGAGCCTTTGCTAATTGGTCCCATCTAAAGACAGTCATGTCTCGACCTTGTGTTTTGCTTTACTTGAAACTGGCTTTGCACTTGTACTTTATTGCTCTGGAAGACCAGAACAAGCAGCTGGGAGTCATGGCTGAAGGTGCTACTTGAGATACCACTGAGGTGAAAGATGAGCAGGAACCCATCTGTGTCTCACTTTTCTTGTTTACAAAATAGGTATTGGGCCTACTTGTGAGAACACCTTGTGCTTCTGCTTGTTGATACATAGGAAGAATGTTTCCATGAATTTTGGTGGAGCTCAGTTCAGACCAGCAGACCTGGAGCTTTGTGCAGGCTGAGCATGTTGCTGATGCCAAGAATGCTGAATGAGGATGGCTTCTGATTGGTGCGTTCTGTGGTTACGCAGTATTTGTTCCTGACCTCTCTCAAAGTAAGCCTGTGAGGCAGTACGAGCACTTGCAAAGAGTGACATGGACTTGGGGCAAAGGCCCAGGTGAGGGATGTACAGAGTTGATTCGTCATTCTGGTGAGGCCTTGAGCATGTCTTCTGTTCTCTCAGTGCCTTTGAGTTTGAAATGGGTTAGGGTTTAAACCAAAGCCAGGAGAGCACCTAAATAGCCACCTGATGCACTGAGAGCTTTCTTATGGTTGTTATGTCTTCCTGTTAGGTGTGTGTTTGCTCTATTTAACTGGGCATCTACTACATTTGTGCCAGAAGTGGCCCTGTATTCTGGCCATGCTGTTAATCTCCTCTAAACCACTGGTGGTGCCTTCTCTGCATGTGTATGAGTGTGTGGAATTGTGTGATGTGCTATGTGTCAAATGCCTCTGGTACCTGAGCCTTTACCCCAGGTGACAGCATTTCCAAGCACACAGTCTCATATGCCACCCCAGGAGCTGGTGGAACATGTAGTGTTAAAACTTGTCTGTTAAGATGGCTCTTAAGTCCAATTTCTTTAAATAGAAGGTACTTTTCTGCCCCACTGAAGCATGGCTGACATAGCGTTCAGCTGCTAGCACACAGAGATGCTTTGCTGCAGGACAGATGTAGCTGGGAAGCACTGACTAAATCTGGGTTTAAAAAAATTAAAATTGTGTCCAGGTTGCACACTTTAAAAAGTTTTTTTTGGAAGTACATTATCTTTGCTGCTCTGTGTACTTGCCTACTTCCTGGCAGAGGATGACTGCTAATTAAGCTTTTGCCATTATGCATTTGAGCAGCACTTGTGTTGATAGGGAGCAGAGGAATGTACAGCCATGAAGAATATAACATTGCATTTCACCAGCTGGGAATCAGTAGCCTTTCTCATGTATTCATTCTTCCTAATCCTTCTTGATGGGGAAGAGAAAGATAAATAAGAAACTTATGGAATGATCAAGCAAACTTGAGCATATGTTAGAGACTGCACGTGTTCTGTGTGTCTGTTCTCACAGCATCTCTTATTGATGTGCACTGTTACATGCTCAGGCTGCTGCCTTTGAACTTGTGCAATGGAGCAATGATAAAAACATTTTTAGTTAGTGCTATTTTAGTGCATTAAATATTTTCTCCCACTGTAGCGTGTTTTGCTCACATTTTGAATACTGGAAAGTTAAAATGAATAATTTTGTGTCCATAAATTATGGTGCTTAAAGTTTGAAATTGTGGTCCCTGCACATCCATAGCCCTAGATTTATAAACTCATAAAACATTCACTGTGTTTCTTTGTGATTTGTATCTGACTCTGTTTTTTTTCAGATATAATGCATAAATGGAGTACAGTGTTCCCAAATGACATCAGGTCTCTGGAAACCTATGAAATCATTCTTGTGTTTAAGGGACTTTACACTATTGCTGTATAAAATTCGAATTTTATGAAGATGAATAGGAAACTTGGAGTATGTAAGACCTGCTTTGGAGCTGCAGTACAAGCTGTTTACTACAGAAACACAAACAGCTTGACAGTCTTGAGCCTTCCAGTCTGCTCTTTGCCCCATGGATTGTCATGGTGGTTCATTTACACTGACAACAGTACCTGCCACTGATAAAGAGGTGGGAGTCTGGATTTGAGAGGAAACATTTGAATACCAAAAATATTGTATTTATAAAAATTGTCCCTTGGGGGCAGAGCATTGCTGCATATGAGCAAAACCTGGTTTGCTTCTTGTAATCCATTGCTGTTAATTTCTTGTTCTTTTTAGAGGCTTCAGCTGGCCACATGAGAAATTATTTCTCTTGCTGGTGCACAGAGCCCTCTGAACTCTCCAAATGTCAAATGGAGCAGTGGAAATGGAAGGGGAGGGGGATCCACCCCAACCTTGCTTTTGAAGTCAGCAGCTCAGCCTTGGCATCCAAAGGGCAGCTATAGAGGTACTGCCTCCTGCCCATCTCAGTTAAGGAAAAATAATCTGTTAAAGTGACACCATGACAAGATGTTCAGAATTTCTCTGAGCTTATTAGACAGCGAGGCAGTGGATCCCTGATGAAGCTGATCCCTGATGAAGGCTCAGTTGCAGGTCAGGGAGCTCAGACTACAGGGAAGTGGGACAGTAGAGCTGGGAGAAGGATCATGTAGCATTGCAAATAGCCTGGTCACAGCAACTGCTGCAGGGAAGGAAATTCAGGATGCAGGAGATGGGAATGAGGAACACCAGTTATTTAAAAATCCATGAGACCAGTACTGGATGCATTGTTGGATGTCTGTGCAATGAACAAGGCCTGCCTTTAAAGCTGATGCCCTCCCTCAAAACTGAATTCCTGTTCATCAACAGTCTCAAACAAATATGCCACCTGCACGGGAATTGGTTACAGGCTGCATCCCTGGTGATTTGGGACTTAGGGGGCATAAAAGAAGGTAACTGTTTCCATATGGGTGATCCTTCTATTGTGCACTCTGTCCACATGCAAATAATTTGGATAAAGCTGATTGCTCTCTGTCCAGCCCAGCTTGAGTTGATGCAGAGTTTTATAGGACAATGATCCTTGTGCTTCTCTTCTGCATCTCCATTCCAGCAGCTTGCTCCTTGGAGCAGTGCACTGTAACCTTTCATGTTCTGCACTCAATGCCAACAGCTGAAGTCTGTGGAAGGGAGAGGCTGCACTCTGAGGAGAAGCTGAGAAACAGGTTACATGGTCTTGCAGTAAGGAGTAAGCTGTGTGTGTGTCAGAGCCCTGCTGTGCTTGTGGGTGTTTGTTTCAGACTATTGGTAGTGAAGGCAGTGCAGGTTTGTTGGGTTAGTAACAAGAGTAGTGCTGGATGTGTGACATGCAGTGGAAGATGTGGAGTGGAGCACAAAATGGCCACTAAAAGCTATAGGAGAATCAGTGTAGCTGTGATTTTGTTTGGAAAAAAAATGGTTGGCAACAACAAATTCTAGTGACTCATTTTCTCTGTCCCTTGAGAATGTCCCCTAAGAGGTACACTTGCCTTCAGCTGTGACTGGAATCCACACATTTGCCTTGGCTATAATGGTGTTTAGAACTTTTCAGACTTATGGGATTGTGTCTGTAAAGTTTCTATTTCAGGAATTGTGATGTATTTCAAGGTACTTTGTGGAGGTGAGCTCAAACTGTGCAGGTTTTATAACCTGGTGTTTTCTGTATGCCTGGGAACAGCAATAGCCTACCCTTTGGAAAGATGTTCTGAACCTTCTTTGTTTGAGTGAGCCAGGGACAGATGGGAATAGAAGCAAGATGATCTCTATCACTTCTGGTATGCTTTAAACCATGGACTATATAATTGCTTGGGACCATCTGATTGAACATCTTCTGTTGGTCCATCTGGTCTCTCCCTGACTCATTATGGACTAAGTGACACAGTTTTTGGATCAGCCCTTGCAATAATCTCCTTGTGCTCTGAGCATTTACAAAACCTGTCTTTCAGTTTTTGGTTAATGTGGCACAATGTTCAGTGTACCTTTTTTCTGTAGTCTATGATCTATATTTCCTTGCTTCACTTTTAAGACTGTTTATGATGAGCTGATGACTAAACTGATCATTATAGATTTTTTCTTGTATTTAGTGGTACTGTACCTATGACAGGACTACTCTTTTGTAGCTATGTAATAATT
Source organism: Sakesphorus luctuosus (assembly GCA_013396695.1). NCBI lineage: Eukaryota > Metazoa > Chordata > Aves > Passeriformes > Thamnophilidae > Sakesphorus > Sakesphorus luctuosus. The sequence goes on from VWZD01012667.1 coordinate 461,964, forward strand.
ACAAAGCAAGAAGTCTGTTTCACAATATATGAGTGTGGAAATTCAGTTGTTTCTTTCTCTTCATCAAATGTTCTGCAATACAGAATTTAGTGATGTTTCTGCAAGCTGGACTACAGTTTTCTACATTTCTTCTCTGTGTGTGAATTCCTCTTTTAGTTCTTGAGCCTGAGAAAAGTTCCTGACTCATTTTCTTTCTCTCTTGCCCTACTGTAGGTGGGAGGTTTATGGTTAGGAAGTGAAGTTTTCCAGATCAAGCAGTGGGAGGCTGCTGCAGGTGAGAAACTCTGCATGGTACACGGATTGCCTTTCATGTTTAATTTATTGGAAAAGTCAAAGCTGGATGGGAGTGGAGTTCTCTCCTGCTATATTTGCAGAATTTCTGGTGACAGCTGTTCCAGTGGAGGACAGTTGTATAAGTTAGGTAAACAAAAGAAAAATGATTATAGGCTTTATCCCTAATTTAGGATAAAATGTTAAGGCTTATAGAGAACTCTGCAAGCACAAATAAATAAAAAAAGTTGCAGAAACTTGGAGCTAAGGCTGCTTATTGCTGAACTCTTCTCATTGATGTATGGACATAGCACAGAGATTATAAATACAGGATGCAATGCTGTTTCACAAATAACAGTGGCTACTTTCAGATTTGTTTATTCTAGATGTTAAGCCAAGTCTATGAAAGTCATTTATATGTGCAGTGTGTAGAACCTGCTATCAATTAAACTGAACAAAGGAAGCATTTGCAGCCTTCTGTGAGGGTAAAGCAACTGTCTCAAGTTCTCATCCAAACTGCCTTTAGAGATGAACTGCCTTCTCCCCTGGATTGTGCCTTGTAAACTGCTGAAATGACTTGAAAAAAGTGAGCCTTCAGTGAGGTCTCTTCTTGGTACAGCAGTTCTAACTCTGATGACAGTCAGCAACACAGTCGTGAATTACTGGGTGCTCTGCTCAGATCCTGGCTGTGAGGGCAGAGCAGCATCCCAGGGCAGGGGCACAGTGGCACCACTGCCTGCTGCTTACAGAGCTCTGTAGGTGGTGTTTGCTTTCCCTGTCCCTTCTGGATTTCCCAGGACTGATTTGGGTTGTATAGAAGAGTTGGGTGACCTGAGAAGGGATGCCCTGTACCTCTTAGATAGTCAATTCTGCATCTGAGCAAATAAAACAGAGGGGAAGATTCTTTTAATTCTGGCTGTCCATGACAAGGCACAGTGAGGTTTTTCAGCTCTGAGGACCCTCTAGTTCTGCAGAGATCTGCTCTTGGCTATGTGTACCTGAAGCTCCTTTTGGTGGTGGCCATTAGGTATGACCAAACTCTTATGAGCCTCTCAGGTCTGGACCAGAGGAAAAACCACTGAGTATTAGTAAACACTTGGGTCAAGGTTCTGAAAAGTTGAAGGGGAACTGGGGGAGGCATTATCCAATTTTAGCCTGTTCTGACTTCCCTGTGGTCTCTGCTTAGGACCAGTGCTATGTCACAGAAAGGTGGAATATTTGACCTGGCCCCATTTAGCTGCTCTTGTGTTTCAAGTGGAGCTCAGGCAGTCTGCAACCTTGTCTGCTTTGGGAAGCTGCACATCCAGTCCCTTCTCAGCAGTGTGTGTACTGGGCCAACAGATTTCACAGCCAGTGGGGGCTTGTTGGCTGCTTTGGGGTCTGTGCTGCTAATGATCAGTGCAGTCCTGACCTGCTCCCTCACAACAGGCATCTCTTCCAGCTGGTTCCTCAGGCCTGACCTGAACAACTTCACCACACCCTCTTTGCTGTTTGCCAGTGCACCTGTGATAGGAAGGAGTGGCAGCTGTCTGGATGGGACTGTCTCCTGGATTTGGCTTTTCCAAAAGCATTGTCAGGATTTTCTCCTGGACACCAGCTGTCTTAGTGTTAACTGGGCTCTCCCTGTATCTTTCTCTGCCAGTCTTGGTGCAGCTGGACACCAAAACCTCACAAAGCTGCTGAGGTCATATGTGATGGACTGCATTGATTCTGCAAGTTCTGACCATATCTAACAGAGATCAGCTGTGCTTGCTACTGCAAAATACAGCTTTTTCAAACAAAAAGAGTAGGGGTGTGCCTTTTTTTTTTTGGAAGTGGGGAAAGAGCACAAAGGTCTCTCTCTGCTTTCCCCTGGGATTTGCTCTTTCCCTTGCCAGCCTCTCCCCTCCCTAAAAGCTTGTTGACTGGTATTTTGTCTGAGAGGAAAAGCTGCTTGTTCCAATAATCCTGCCTCTCTAGTGTGTAGCAGGCATCCACTCTGCTGTCAGAGGCCATTCTCCTTCACAATCCAAGCAGCCTGAATGAGGGACATGAGCTCTTTGCAGCATTTTACCCCTTCTGCCTTCCCTGCCTGGGGGACTGTTTATTTTATTGCCATACTGTTTTTATGTAAGGTATTGCATCAGGCAGCACAGGGATGTGGTGCTGAATTTAAACAGCTGGAGCTTGTGTTGTGTGGGTTTTTTTCAAGCAGACTTGAAATAGCCACAGGCTTTTTCTTGTCCTTTTCAGTGTGATTCTGTCCAGTCTAAGTGTAATGGCCATCACATATTTCCAGCAGAGCTGTTGAGTTGGTAACCAGGTTTTTATGTGGACCTATTGGAGGGTGCTATTATTTTTTTTTAATCACCACCACACAGCACTGTGTGTTTTAGTGGGATGTATTCTACTCATTTGACAAACTCACCCAGCCTGGTCATGGCTGGCTTTGATTGTTTTGCTGAATTACACTTTCTCTTTTCCTCACCCTTCCTGAAAGTTTCTCTGTTGGGTGCACTGCTGCTGCAGGGTGTGTTCATTGGGTTGTTTTTCTCAGCCCTCTGGAAGAAACCAATGTTAGGGTTTGCCATGCAGGTACAGCAGTGTTTTCCAGATGATTTCTCAGAGCAGACTTCCCTAGTGCTGGTCTCTCTTGCAGGAATCTTGGTGAGCTACTGTCTTAGATACATGCAGGCTTTGTGTGCATCCTTTGTTTCTGGGGAAGAGAGGGTTTGCCAAAGCTTCACACAGGTGGCTTTGCATGCAGGTCCATGGAACCACCCATGTCCTGCATCAGCCTTTTTTCATGACTACTTCAAACTTGTCTCAAAGCTGTTTGTTAGCATGGCCTCTTGGCTGGAATTTATACATATTTCTCTTTTATCTTGTCAAATTCTCCTTTTTTGTTCACGATAGGCTGTTCTTCTTATTTATTTCATAGCATGTATTTATTTTTAATTTTGCTTTATAGTTGGTAGACATGAAGGTGTGATTTAAAACAAAACAGATCATGTTACTGTGTTGGAGTGGGTCCAGAGGAAGGCCACAAAAATAGAGGATGGAACATCTCTTCTATGAAGACAGGCTGAGAGTTGGGGCTGTTCAGCCTGGAGGAGAGAAGGTTCAGGGGAGACCTTATAGCAGCCTTTTAGTTCTCAGAGTAGACTTATAAGAAAGGTGGGGCTTGCCATGATAGAATGAGGGGTAGCTCTTTTATGCTAAAAAAAAGTTAGATTTAGACTGAATAGAAAGAAGAAATATTTTATAATGAGGGTGGTGAAACACTGCCACAGGTTGCCTATGGAGGTTGCAGATGCCCCATTCCTGGAAACATTAAGGTCAGGTTGGGTGGGGGTCTGAGCAGCCTGATCTACTTGAGAAGGTCCCTGCTGATTGCAGGGGGATGGGACTAGGTGACTTTAAAGGACCCTTTCAATCCAAACCATTCTGTGATCCTTAGGCAGAAGGTTTCTGTTAATATAACGGGGGTTTTTTTTGGTCTGTTTATAAGCAAAATCAACCTAGAGGGTTATCTCTGATAGGCTGTCATTTGGAAAACGTGGTTGCCAGTGCTGCTAATATGAAAATAAGCAATTTTCATGCAGGCTTAGTACTTGAGTATGGTGAGAGCTAGAAATTAATTGCTCTGAACCTCATGGCTACTGACCTGTTTCAGGTCATGTTTATACACATTATTTCCTGACTTGGGGCTCTTTTGCTTTCTGGACTGTGAGAAAGGTCTTGGCACAAACTAAAGTTTAGAACTTATCTGTCATCCAAGAGTGTACTAAAACAGAGATGGATGTAACCTTTTCTGTATATCCTTTTTGCTTGGAAAAACTAAACATGAGGGTTCAGGTAGGCAGCAGAAAAGCCCATGTCTTACCAGTGGCCCAGAGCTGCCCACAGTGCAGACTCTGAGGAGTGGCTGGTTGAAGAGGAGCAGAGAGCTGCTCACCACATGGGTGTAGGGAAGCCATTAGAAGTGAGAGAGATACTGCAGTTACACAAATTCCCAGTTCCTTATCTCTGAAAACTGCTAGAATTGTTTTCTCACACACTCAAAGGCTTCACGTTACTGGGTTTGGTCACAGACTGTTCCATATACGTTAATGCTATTTCTCCAAAGTATTATTTCTCTTATTATAATTGATATTGAGGACTCCTGTCCTCAGGAGCAGGATTTGTAAAAGGGTAGATTATCTGAAAAGCACATACATGAATGTATACTGTGTGTCTGAAGTAAGGCAGAGAATGATTCAAGCCTCCCATGTGAAACAAAGACCTCTTTACACCCTCATCTCTATTAAATTTTGTGATGGTGTTTGTCCCACCAGGGCTGGTCCATTTGTGTCCATGATGGTCCTTCTGTGCTGGTTCAAGTTACATGCAGGACAGACCAGCCTGTCTCCTTGAAAGTGAACAAATAAAGCAAAACTCCTACATACAATAACAAAACTATTTCACAAGCTGCAAAAGAGAAATATTGCTTCTATGCAAGGTTGACTCAGGTTTTGAGCCAACAGTAGCTTGCAGATGTGTATATTTTCATAGTACATCATCTTGTGAATCTCAGGGCTCTATTTCAGCAGTACCTTCAGAGAAAAGTAGTATCTGAATTAAAAACATTAGCAGTAATTTTCAGAACTGTATTAATATAATGTATCCAGCTTCTTAATGTGAGGAGAATTTGGAGATTCTCTTCTTTATATTGTCTGTCTGTAAACTGGCTGTCTCTGCATCTTGTGAGGGATGTGGGCTCACAATTTTTCCTCTAGATATTTTTAAATTATTTTTTTGCTGATACCTTTTTGATTAAGACTTGACAAAAAGAAGGGAAGGCTGTGCTCCAGGACTCTCTAGAGGTTTGGTCTGAACCTTTGCAGCTCAAGCTGTTCTTCATACAAGTAAATTAAAACTTTGTGGGAAGGACACTGCATCTTGTAGTCTGCCATAGACTGGCTATAAGTCATGACTTATCTTTGTATCTTGCCTGCAGTAAACATTTATTTATAAAAGTAGCACAGCTGTAAAGGAGTCCTGTCCCTGCCAGACAGTGATAACTGGATTATATTGCTTATCGGAAGGTGTGAGGCCTAAATTCAAATCTCTGGTTTGAATCAGTCACAGCAGAAATTTAAACAAGGGTTTCCAGTGTGTAAGGAGTGTCTCAGCCAAGCCTTGGCTTTATGCAGTTCACTGGTCTCATTAAGACTGAGTGATTTCAGTGATTAATCTGGGACCTCACTCAGGAAATTTCTTATAAACCTTCCATTTCTCCCTTTTCCTTACTATGTGGGGATGCCCTAGTAATCAGACTGAGGGATATCGAGGCTGCCTGTGTGACCCTCCCCCAGCTTCCCCACTTTCAGACATGGCAGCAGTGGCAGGACCTTTTGCCCTTTGACTTGGGCACCTTGCCTTTTTCTGCCAGGCTGGCTCAAAGGCAGCACCCAGTGCCAGTGGGCTGTGCTCCCTGAGGAGAACAGCACTGCAGTCACCATCCCACTTTTGCACACTCCCAAGTCCAGAGCAGCCACTTGGTGACAGTTCTTGTTTTGCTTCCACGTGCAGCAGTCAGCTTGTGTGGCACTGGTGACATGGTCAGCACCTCTGGGATCTGGGCACTCTCATTTCAGCTGAAGTTCACTTGAGTTGGCTGATTTACTGGGGTCAGTGTGGGAGTAATGAACCAGTCTCTGGCTTGAAATTTGCTTGGATGGAGAAATAACCATTTGACCTTATCCTGCAGCACCATTCCCACTGCCCTATTTGCCTCTGGGTAATTCATAGCAAATGGAGGCAAAGAACAGAGTAAAATAACAGTGGTATATTTCAATAGAAGTTGGATAAATTTTGCTGGGAGTGAATAGAAGTAAAAGTAAACAACTATTGTATTGGGTTTGTGGGGCAAGGTTTTACTGGCAGGGGGTGGCAGAGGTTGGTTCTGAGAGCAACTGCCAGAAGCATCCCCCATGTCCAATGGAGGCAATGCCAGTCAGCACCAGCCAAGGCTGAGCCCACCAGTGATGGGATAACAGAACTAGGAAGGGGAAAGAACCTGCACAACAGCAATTGTGGTGGGATAGGGGAGTGAGAATGTGAGAGGAACTGCCCTGCAGACACCCCAGGTCAGTGAAGAAGGAGGTGCTCCAGCTAAGCCTGTGGTGAAGACCACGGTGAGGCAGCTGTTCCCCTGCAGCCCACAGAGGTCCACAGGAATGTAGATAGCCACAAAAAGCAAAGAAATCCTCCCCTGAGGCCCCCAAACATTCCTTTCCAGCCCCACTTCAAAACAATGTTAGTTTGTGATGTTTCCCTTTCCTCTTCTCAATTTTTGAAGAGAGTAAAAGTATGTTGTTAATGCTATATTTGGGTGTACTTGTGATGCTTCCTGTCACAGGTTTACTAATCATGCAAAACAAAACCTAAAAAATTGCAATTTAAGTGTATTTATGGATAATAAAGGCTAGAAAGGTATTGATGTTTCATTTTGTTCATCTGAAACTCCTTGGGGCATACTGTCAGCTGTCCTAGAGGAGCTGTGCACCCTTCTGAAGTCCTTGGCTCTTTATCTGAAGAGGCTGCTGGGCTCAGTCCGAACTTTGTTGGGCATGTGATGTCTTGTCTAGTTCTCAGGTTATATTTTTATTTCTACAAGATGTCTGTTCAATGGTTATAATTCCATTTCTGAAATTCCAGACCACTGAAATTCCAGGTCAGTGACCCTAAGTTAGTGGGAGGTGAGGTTGCCAAGCAAGACAGGGGCCAGGAACTCACCTTGAATGGTGTCAGTGGGTGACTGGGTAATGAGTAATTTAAACTCAGCAGTGTGTTGAACTGCCCTTAAGCTTATTCTCCCAGCTCAGACTGTGAGCAGCCCATGGCAGAAGCTGTTGTAAGACTCAGAGTAGTGTAGCTGAGTTAGGGTATAAGCCTTTATCACGATGCTGGAAAGGAGTCCTAAGGTTCTAGTTCATTATGATCAGCTCTGCCTGCTGGTTGGGCAGCATTGCTGAGGGTGGGCAGGGAGCAGCTGCAGCCAGAGACATGAGTGTCTGGCTTGGAGCCTGCAGGGTGTGGTGAGGGTGCCCACCCTGGGGTAGGAAGGGTCTGTAGCAGTGCCCTGTGTGCAGGCACTACTGCAGCCCCTGCAGAGAGTGGTGAGGGTGCCCACCCTGGGGTAGGAAGGGTCTGTAGCAGTGCCTTGTGTGCAGGTACTACTGCAGCCCCTGCAGAGAGTGGTGAGGGTGCCCACCCTGGGGTAGGAAGGGTCTGTAGCAGTGCCCTGTGTGCAGGCACTACTGCAGCCCCTGCAGAGAGTGGTGAGGGTGCCCACCCTGGGGTAGGAAGGGTCTGTAGCAGTGCCTTGTGTGCAGGCACTACTGCAGCCCCTGCTTTTGGCAGCCACTCCAGGTGCTGAGCAGAAGATGATTATTATTGGCCAGAGATGAGACCTTATTTATTGCTTCTGTTAGAGCCAAACCCAAGTGTTGTATGTCCCTCCCTGTGCCACAGCAGAAGTTTGGATGGGCTGTGGAATTGGGCACCTCTGTTTCCCTCCCACCCAGCAGAGTGGTGTTACCTTGCTGTCACACTGCTGACAGTAATAAATCCTGAGTTGTTCTGTTTCAATAGGATTATAATAACATTTTATCTCATTACAGTGGTGTTAATAATTCAAAAATATCTTCAATGGGAAATTAATTTAGAAGGAAGTTGTAGAAATACAGCAAGCAGTTGTGCTTGTGGACCTCAGTAATTCTCACAGTGTTAAGAGGGCTGGAGGGTCTCATGTGCACCGAGTTCCCTGCAGTGTGGAAGCTGCTGCCTTTGTCTTTACACCATTACAACACACACCCAAAGCTTTTTTGAAATATGTCTAGAGAAGGTGGAGAAAATACAGTATCAAATTTGTCTGAATGACAGTGCAAAGACAGCTTTTTCAGGAAAAGGAGGGAAATCACTATTCCTAAGGTCTTATGATGTAGTTAATGTTTTCAGTTACTTATTTTGCTCTAGGAAAAGTGAGAGTAAAAGTGACTAATTGTAAAAATGGTATTTCTCAACTAGACTGTCCTTCTAACTCATAGGAGGTGATGTCTCTGCCTTGAAAAGAACTCGAAATAGTTTAGCTCTGCTGATCTCAGTGTTGTCTTTCAGTTTCTGGAGGAATATAATGCATTTCTGTTTTTATTAATTTCTTGAGATCGGCAGCTTTTGTGTAAAGGGTGAGCTTGGATAAACACTCATTTTTGAGGTTGTCTGTGGAATCATCTTATATCCTGTTTGAGAAAGAAGACAATGCTGTGGTAATGAAAAATGAGTTTGTGTAAAAAGTTATCTTCCCTCCAAGATACTACGGAAATAGTGTTTCACAGCAGGGTTTATTACTTTTCCCTAAGATATATAGACATGTGTTATCAGTTTAATGCAGCTATTGGACATGCAGAGAAATAACATCACTTCCAAAGTGGCAGATAATAGTGAATAGATCTTAGGGAGTCAAAGAACTTTGCATTAGCTCAGCTTTGTGCTTTGTTGTTGGTGTGTCTTGGCTTCGTGAGAACTTTTGTATAATTATTTTAGTAATTCTAATTTTCTGTTCACAAAAGTATAACAAATATAGGTTATATCCTTTTAAACAAAATTTTCTCCCCAGTGAAATGCCAGGCTATTTAAATGCAAATAGCAAAGGGGAGAGAAGTAGGAATTATCTCACTGGATATTTGAATGCACCGAGTGGGTATTACACAGGTACTTGTTTAGCCTGGGAATCGTGTTTTCTGGGAGATACAGATAAATTTTCATTCAGTGATGAAATTTAAAATCTTAAAGATAAACTTGAAAAGTCTGTGGAAAAAATAGTGCTTTGGAGATTTATGGAATTTAAAACTTGAGATTGATCTTTTCCCATTTCAAGACTACAATAAATGTAATTTCATTCAGTTTTCTTGAATGAAAAGGATAAAAGCTCAACCCCTTTTCCTTCCTTGTCCTTGATATTAGCATTGCCTCACTGTATTTAATGAATGTCATTTTCCTGGGTGTAATAATTTCTGAGAGGGAGAATAATCTTTGGAAGGCCCAAGAAAAATCGAAGGAGACAAGATAATTACAAGGACTGCCACTGTCTGATGCTATGGAGGTGCACACGTTCCCAGCTTCAAGGGAAAATCTGGGCATAATCAGGAGCTCATGCATAAACTCCCACGCATCTGGATGAAGTCAGAATCGAGCCTACTGTTGCAAGTGACAATGGTTATTTAGGGTGGAAAGATATTACTGCTGATATATATATATAGTGCTGGAAACCTCTCTGCTGAGCATCATAAGGCCATCCTTTCCATTCTGATTTGAATGCAGTGAATTGCAAATGCAGAGTTGTAAAAACATCAGCAGTAAATCGAGCATCTCATTTGTTAACTGTAAGGAAGTGTATTACTATTTCCAATATGCAAATTGATAAGCATAAAAAGAGTCTTTCACAGCTACCTTGAAATTGTTGATCTGCAGCTGCATGGCTGATGCCTTTGAGAAATACAAATGATTAGAACAGTAACATTTGTCTACATCACTCTGCATTTAGTAATGAGTCTCAGGGGTATTCAGCCCCTTGGCTGAGTGCAGATTCTGAATCCTAGAAATATAGTACATGAAACCAATCAAAATGCATTGTCTGTCTACTTCCTAACCATAATGTAAATAATATTCTTGTGCCAGCTCAAGGGGAATGCCTGAAGGTGTTAGTAGTAAAAAATAAAATTGTTGTCAGGTGTGCCTGAAGGGCTTTCATGGTATGACTTACTACTTGGAGCTAATAAGAGATGGGACAGCTATTAGTCCAAAATTGCTCCTATGAAGTGAAACAGCAAAACCTAATTTTAAACCTTGACCTTTCTGGTGCTAATTGCTGCTGCAGGGCATGTGTTACCACTGTCCTTTGGAGTCTACTGGCTTGGTTATCCTGCCTGTGAGTGCTGTGCTGAGGCAGTGCCCGTGGAGGGATGCAGAGCTGTGATGGATGCCATTAAATAAAACTGCCTCGAAAATTGGTAATGGTTGTTATAATGATTTCGAGACACATAATAGACAGATCACTCCTGCACTCCCCTGGCCTCAGGCTGACTGATGAGATGAAATTCAAGGCACTCAGCTCAAAACAGTATATCCCTTATAGGAGAACAATATAGAATTTAATAGATGCTTAACAATGGCTGATAGTTCTCACTGCCTGTAAGATTCTTGAGGTGTTTCTCTACATCCTACTGAGCGCTACTAGCTGTGTTCACAGGAGGCTAGATAGAAAAAGTCCATGTGCTGGTTGATTTGGGAATAACATTCTTACACCGCTGTACTTCCAGTTTTAGGTGTGCTCAAAGTGCCAGAATGTGTCTCTGCACTACTCCAAGGAAAGAGCAAAAATCCCTGTGAGCTGGGCTGGTGCATGTCTGCAGCTCACCATAGGCACTCCTGTGGGAGTTCAAACATGCCTCAAGTTCAAGGCAGGCAGAAGGTGATTGCCCTTCTATTTGTCTTGGAGACCCCAGGTCAGAATGTTCTTAATTGTTTGAAGAAAACTCTAGAGAGAAATTCCTATTTTATCTTCCCTTGAGCCATTTAGCCTCATGCTGTACCTTTATCATGAAGATATAAATGAATGCCTTTGTTTTCCCAGATATTGTCTTCCATATTAGACTTTAAAACCATCATTGCAATGTCCTTGGTAGAGCATCACTTACTGGAAAGAGTAACAAGTTTCTTTTGCTGTTTACGGGGTTGTTGCAATTCTTCCTCCTCATGAAGATGCAAGTCACGCGTAGGTGTCTGTCAAACGAAAATAGTTTGCAGGAAGAATGTTGTGGATTCTTCAAAAAAACAAACATATATTTCTTCATTAATGAGCTAATTCCCAACAAGTCCTTATTTGCTCTTAAGTCACATCCAATTTTTGTTCTACTTCAACAGTAAAATAACTTTTTTGACCCATTTCTGACTCCATCCTTTTGTGTCTCTGCTGTGGAAGAACATATCTAGCTTTTCCTGAGAGGAATGTGAACCCATGGAGTTTAGTAACAACCTCATTCCCAGAAAAGATGTAAAAACATCCCTAGTTTCCTTGGAAGATGTAGTGGCTGTCATGGTAAAATGTGCTAATTGGCATTTCGTGTTGACATTGTGTCAACTCTTTGCTCCACCAAGGATTCAAAATGCAGCATTAATTTGTCTGGAAGAGACAGAACACGCTTTGCCCCAGCCAGCAGAGTTTGCAGAGAGCAGCATGTGGTCTAAGTGTCCTGTGTGTTTGGAATGTGCTTGAAGTCCAAGTTATTCTTTTAATTCCCTTGGCATAAAAGGAAGGAAAGCATTTTCCTAAGTTTCATATGTTTATCCTCTTCACTTTAAACACAGAGGTACCTCCAGTCTGTGCTTGGCTGTGAGAAGATGGATGGGTTAAAAATCTCCCAGTTGTGCCCATGTTTTGGGTAGGAATGTTATGACTGGGTTGAATTCAGAGCTATATCTTAAGTCCTTCTGAAGCTTCTGTCAAGGGAGACTTGTTCATGCCAAAAGGAGCCTTTTGGCTGCTGGGACCTGGACTGAGGTTGGTCATCTCAGCAGTGCTTCCCAAACACAGCTGGGAATGTCCCTTGGTCACTGCTGTCATGGGCCTTGGTTAAACAGGGGCTTAAATGCTATTTAAATGTTTTTTCAAACACAAGAAACAATCAAGAAATCATGGACTTGTGTGTGCAGCAGGTGTTGTACTCTACTGTTTCATGTATGTTTTGATAGTCCGTTTTTCTCTAAACATCAGTGGTGCTTTAACTCTCTTGGATTTCATTGTTTTAATTTTCTATGAACTTGCACTTTATCTGGATAATCACCAGTTTTATTATGTGGCCTTTAAATGTTTTAACTGAGATGATACAATTAGAAGTTGACCATCAGCCACTTGTTTTTTTCAGGTCATTGCCATTATCATTGAGTAGCATGTGAAAGATCAATGTGTAAGAGAAGGCTGAAAGATAAGCATTGAACCCCTCAAAGCGAAAAGAGCACGATGTAGGAGGTATAGAAAATAAAATAAAAAAACCGCCAAAACCTCACAATTCCCCAACAAATCCCCAAGAAAAGTCAGTTTCATTTATGAATAAAGAGCTGAAGGAAAATGTGGTATTCTCTTCCAATAGTATGCCTCAGTTCTTGTGTTTCCAGCCAAGGCAGAGTGATTCCTCCAGCAGCTGCCAAAACCATGGGGCCAGAGCATCGCTTGTGTGGGTTGGCAGCCTGCTTGCATTGCATTTGTACTTGCCTTTTGAAGGTGTCCTTGGTCAGTTGGGGCCTGGAAAGGTTCTGTTTTCATGCTCAGCTGGAACAGTGTGTGTGGGCCAGCATAAAGGAAGGTGGGTGACTTTGGTGGGCAATGTACAGGATAAGCAGAGCAGAAAAGCTGCTGTATGAAGAAATATACTGTTCGGAGTCATTCAAAAAGCTTCCAGTTGTAGCTCTGGAAACTCGAATAGAATAACTTGCAAGGCACTTTGATGAATTTCAGATTCTTGCAAAGTTTAATACTTCCAACAGTGCCTTGCTTTTGCTATTTGCTAAGGAATCCTGGGACACACAGCCAACTCATCTGTAGATCAGCAAGAGAATGTGAATTGATTAGGTGGGCTTGGAGGCTGGACATGGCTGTCAGCAATCCAAAGGTACAACACAAGTGCTTAAGAATGTCTTAGCTGGATTAAAATTACTTTTGTGGGGTAATGTGCATATGGCTTCAGGGTTGCTTAATTATCTAGCCAGTTTCTTAATGTGGTAATGACATTAACATCTGTTCTGTCAGTGATTGCCATTGTTAAGCAATTAATTTCTGATTTTTGTAAAGCTTCCTGTAGTGGTAACGAACCTTGGGCTATGAAGAAATTCTTCAACGTGTGCTTTGTGCATCTTGGGTTTTTGCCCTCTTAGGATTACACTTTTTATCATGCACCTTGTAGCAGAAAAGAAATGATTGAACCTTGAGGACAGGCTGTTGATTCCAGTCTGCTGCAGTCAGAGGCTATAGAGCAGATGTTGGATGGAGAGAATTCCACAGAAATATCTGTTGTTCTTAAACATCTCCTGAGCAACTGCAAGCAGGTCATTAAATGGCTCCCAGGTCTATGAAAATAACGAGGTTGTTTAGAACAAAGACCTGAATGACTCACATTCTGTATTTCAAATGCTGCAGTAGGAGAGAGCAGGAGAAAGACACCTCCAACTCCACTGCAACCCAGAGGTCCATGGAAGAATGGGGCTTTCCCAAACTATCCAGATTGCCTTCCTCAGTGTCAAAGCTGTACATTTCACCTGCCTTTAGATAATGAAAGTGCAAATTCCATGAGGGATGATGAACTATTTATGCAGTGTGTTGAAAGGGTCTTACTGCAAAGACTTCAACTTAATCTTTTGCAGCCTGTTCTATCCTTTTAGCTCTAGTGAGGTCACTGAAATCAGAAGAGGGATGAGGTTGCCCATTTCTGTTTTACTGCCATGGGAAACAATTTGATGTATACAGGGCTACCCAGAGTTTTTTCTCCTCCCTCTGAAGTCTCTCATTTTATTAGTCATCCCTGCTCTCCTCCTCCATAACTTCTCCTCATGCTTTTCCTTCTCCGTTTCCAAATTGCTACATTCATCACTGTCGGCTTTCCCTTCTTTTGTAAACTCCTTCAACTTATCTTCTGCTTCAGATAAATGGTTTTAATTTAATATTTTAGATGCTTCCAGGTTTCTTCTGAGTTTTCTTTATGCATCATCTCCAGCTTTTTTTTTTCCTTCTTCAGCTATAAATATTAGATTTGATTTTTATGTTTAGGGCCTTGAAGACTATTTTGCACTCTGATATTTCACGTGCTGAACTTCATGCACTCAGCAGTGCTTAAAATGAGAAATATCTTAAGGGAAGAAAATCTACAGAAGATTTTACTTTTTCTGCAGTAGTGGAATAAACATTTAGCTTGGGACGTGACAGAGAAAAGCGTGGATGGAATATGTCTTCAAAATGACATTTGCCAGAAGTGGACGGAGTTATTTTTGGGTTTGTTTGGACATACTTTGATCAAATGCACAGATTTACATTCTCGTCAGTCTGTTTTTGCTAGACTTGCTTTCACGAAGATATCGGATATAGGAAAGATGGAATGGATCCAGCAAAAGTGAAACCTTACAGGGATTTGCATGTGGGAGCTTTGAGCTGCTGCTCAGTGGGCTGGACACCACCGAGCCCTGTGGAAATCAGTCCTCAGAGTCCTCCTCTGTTCTGCTTCTCTTCTGGGGCTTTTTCAGAATGGATATCTGAGGAAACTGGATATTGGGGAAAATGATACAAACTGCTATGAACTTTCTCAGAATTGCTTTCTGAGGTGCTGGCAAAGCTTTAATAAAACAAAGATAGGACTGTATTAGACTGAATAGAGTGTTTCAGGCTTTTGAGTTCCTTTTGGAGGATGACCTGCAAAAGTTTTCTGCTGCTGCAGAAGTTTTTGCTTCTGGAAATATCCCTATTAATGTCCTTAGAAAGATTCAGTCAAGGTTTTGGTGCTAGAACTGAAAGTTTTTCAAACTCTCTGACAGTGCATGTTGCCATCTGCTGTGGCAGAATGTGTACCTTGTTGTTGTCTTTGTGCTTTTTGTTTGTGTGGGGTTTTAAAATTTAATTTAAATAGGTTTCTTTTGGCACTTTTTTTATTGCATGACATAAACATTGACACTGCTCCAGAAGAAGGCCTGACAAGGCTACTGTGGGTAAGGAACTCTTCTCACAATCTGCAGTGGGAGGATTTGGAGGAAGAAATCTAAGTGGTTTTTATTTTATTTTATTTTAATGTTTAGGAAGGGAAAAAAGTCTGCTTGGAATTTTATTGCAGTGTTTTCCCCTTCATTTTGCAGTCTTCTTTTCCTATTGCCTCAGGTCAAAGCTGGTTGCAACCTGGCACATTATGATGAGACTTCCTGGCATGTGTTTCCTGCACAAACATCTTGCTGTGCTTCCTTCCATGGCACTGTCCCTTTGTCCTCTCTGGGTCGGCCTCCTTTGGGGCATCACAAACTAACCAGGCCCATCAGTGCTGCTACCTCTGCTCTGCACTTCTGCACCTCCATTGGTGGGACCTCAGACAAGCATCTGATGGGGAATTTGGCTGACAGTTTTGGGGCTTTGCTCTTCTTTCTTCCCCTCTTGCCCATCACAAAAGATGGACCAAAAGATTTGTGTTAATTTTCCCCTGACATGCCAATGGTGAAGGAAAAATGCTTTGCAAGTCTGTGGTGAGAATGTTCCTTGGCAATCTGTATCAGCCCTTTCTGTGCTGGCTGCAGACCGGTGTGTTTTCCTGTTTTCAGGATTTTCTACCTAAAACAGTCACTAAAGCTGTAAAACTGACACATTGAGTGTCTTAAATAAAGAGGTTTCAGAGGAATCTGGATGTGGTTCAAAATGCCAGGGAGAAGGGAGCTGAAATGCCATTAGGAGGAACACTTGGGAACATTGGGTAGAATACTTTAAAAAATGCATGGCCTGTTGCAGGCAGACTGAAACAATGTTATGTTTTTAGCGTCATCTTTGAAAGTTTATATATAATAAATGTCATTGATGTGAATTAGAAAATATCACTGGCTTGTAGCAGAACTGTTGGAGTGTGATGTTTAGTATTTTTATTCCCCCACTAAAAAGAGTAATTTTTGGATGCAGTTTTTAATTGTTGCATTTCCCTCAACAGACCCACACTGAAGTTCTAATTTACTGTCTTCATAACTGTGGACAGTGCAGAGTGTTTAGATTTTGGCTTTTGCTACAATGGTCTTATTAAATATGGATGTACTCTTGCTACATAAGGGAAAACTAAATCAGACTAAATTTGTTGCACTTTACATAATTATGCATTGAGAACAATGTATAATTAATAAACTCATTGTAGATTCAGGCTATGGTTGCTATTACCACTGAAATCTAACTTTTTTTTTAAGGTGAGGGCTTCCTGTGTTTTTTTTAGAAAAGACTAAAACCAGAGGTGTTGCCCTAATAAATTAAATTACTGGAATTGTAAATTTCTTTGTGGAGATGTAGGAAATGCTTTTAAATCAAGTGAACCCAGATGATCATATTTTCATTATTTCCTTGGCAATTCCAATTTTTTTTATGCTGTCTCCATAAAGTTGCATAGTTAAATTAATATTGAATTAATACTTTATATCTCAGTTTTTAAAGTGCCTAAAAAAGAGACTCTTCGCCAGTTAATAAAGCAAAATGAATATACTTAAAACTGAGGAAGATGGGAAGTTGTCAAAGCTTATGATACTTAACAGTAGGTCTCAGATACGTAAAAGGAAAGGAATAAGAATGTCTGGTTGATTTTTAGTTTTAAATGTGTGTGGAGTTTCTATTTTTAATAATAATCTCTCCTGTCTCCTATTGATTTGCTGTATTTTAGGGGACTGAAATAAGGAACTAAATCTTGTTTTGCTCAAAGCATGCTGAAAATATGTGAAGGAAATCAGCTGTGCATCCCAGTTCTGCCCAGGTGGTTGTTCTTAGCCAGAAAGCCTGTGAAAATCAGTGCTTAGGACCATAACAATCCCTGACTGTCATCAGTTATCAGTTCTCTTTTAGGTTGACACCTTTTTTTGAAAAAAACAAAACAAAAACAAAACAAAAAACCAAAAAAAAACCCCAAACCAAAACCCCAAGAATTTTTACTGCAATAAGCCAGAATGCATCTTTCCATGCTCAGTTATTTTCCCTCCTAAGCTTTTCCCTGTTCTGTTCCTCTTCTCTGGAAGTTTCCATCATCCTCTGTGCATTTTGCCTGGGACTGCTGATAATCTGGGATTGCTGCTCTGGGTCTGGGCACCAGCACCCTTGGCAGCAGGTGACAAATCTGGAGGATGGTGCTTGTCATCAGTTCACTGCACATCCAGGAAAGCAAAGTCAAAAGATGTTTTTCTCCTTGCAAACAGGGAATAGTTGATTGAATGCACCTTTTAATTACTAAGAATTTCAATATTTTACACTAAGATACAAAGCTGCTTAAATTAATTGCACTTAGAAACTAGAGGAATAACAGACAGAAGGGGTTTAACTTCTCTTCAGGTGCTTCTCTGTTGCTGTTTCTCTGCATTTCCTCCAGGCTGCAGGGAAGGTCCGATCTGCTGAAACACTGTTGGCTGAGAGAACTTCAGGTCATATTTCTTCAGACTAACATTTGATAATTGCATTTGTCCTTCCTCTTGCAACACCATAGCAACGGGCTCGTTTTTCTTGTTTGGGAATCAGTATGGGAATATGTTCTGCCCAGCAAGTGAATTTTGGAGCAGTCCTGAAAGGCGAAGGTTTAGGGGGAATCCTGATGCCCTTTTTTAGCTGTGATTGCTTTATAGCTTCAGTAGCTGGAGCTACTGTGGATTTATCCTGATGGCTGTGGGTGGAACAATGAGAATTCAGACAGAAGCAGAATCCAACTGACAAGGCATTGAAGCAAAAAGTTTTATATATTTATTTTTTATTTCAGTAGTGGGTTGTTTGGTGATGACCTTTTAGTGGAGTTATGTTGGAGTTATAATGGAGTTACTTAAGGATTAAGATGAATTTTTCCTTTAAAACAAG
Source organism: Sakesphorus luctuosus (assembly GCA_013396695.1). Taxonomy (NCBI): domain Eukaryota; kingdom Metazoa; phylum Chordata; class Aves; order Passeriformes; family Thamnophilidae; genus Sakesphorus; species Sakesphorus luctuosus. The sequence continues at coordinate 479,863 of VWZD01012667.1, forward strand.
ATTTACAAGGTCTGTTCACAGGCATACAGTTTTTCTTGCTAGATGAAATGGAGGACATGACTCTTATAGGAGGAAAATTAGATTTCAATCATAAAGATAATTTCTGTCCCAGTTCAGCTCAGGCTATGCCAACAAGGCATGAGGGTAAGCAATAAAATGGTCATTTTAAGTTCCCACATCAAGTGTTGGTTCAAAAGAAAGACTAGAGAGTAGAAATGATCTTTAACAGCTGAAAACAGGGAAGAGATCCTGCTGAAATTCTGTTTAATCAACAGTATGCACCTGCTCCTCTGCTAGTTTTGGCAGGAATAGTTCTGTTATGTAAACTTTGCCTCCAAAATAATATAGTTGATATAGTACAGTGACTGCCTGTTAAAAGCTGGTGAATTTGTAGTGTAGACAAGGATCTCCCTTCTGCTAACACAGAAGATGATACAAAGTTAGAACAAGAATGCACAGTAGTGATGTTCCCCCTTTTTTTTCCTTAGACCAAGACTCAAAGCTTGTCTATGGTTTAATTGCCCTTCAGCTGCTGCATTTCGTTGTGGGAGAAAGTGAATGAAATGTCAAGGTCTTTGTGGGGCTGGATGGACAGTGTGGCCTCCTGCCTTAATAAGTAAAAAGGAAAAAGTAAACCAAGAAAGATGCAGGATTATTGCTAAATATATTCTTCCCTTACAGTGGACTCATTCCTGTCCCTCAGGAGCCCTCCCAAATCAGCCAGAATTTTAAGGATAAAAATTATCTCCCTGAACAGCACTTGGAAGAAAATTGTAAGGTAGAGGAAACTTCAGGGAATTACTGTAATAATTCTTGTGGCTTTACTAAATAAGTAGATGGCCACTTTGTGTATTTGTTAAAGCTTCTGAGTAGTCTTCAATGTTGTAATATATCGTTAAAGTATAAAACAATTACAGCTTTTACTTGGTTGTGCTTGCAAGTCTTTGACCCATTATTGCAGCCTATGAGACCTTAAGCATAAAGTTAAAAAAATGCACACACATGAAAATTTCACATATTATTCCAAATGTGTGTTCCCAAATTATCATTTGGTTGTATCAACATCTATTGCCATGGACTCTGCAATTGTCAAATCCAGTGTTAGGAACTCCAGGTATTTCACAGTATGCAGAATTCAAAAACAAATCTGAATGTGATTAATCTTTCGAAATTAGTTCAAGGACTTTGGCTGAAATTTGAGGCAGGGGAAAAAACCTTTTTAATTTGATTTGTCTCCCTGCAGAGGGCCCTATATGGTTAATGTGTTTAAGACATGGTTTTTCCCAGAGTTAGTGTTCCCACCCCTTGTGTAGTCCAGGCTGTTGCTGGACAGGTGATGGTTCAGTGATGTTATTCCTGGTCTCCAGCAAAGGCTTCTCATGGATTTATCAGCAAGTGCATCTAAAGCTCTGGGCTACTTCATCCACCACCCAGAGTGGATGGGCCTGATGAAATAACCTTGGATGTGACCAAACAAAAGCATGTAACCAAGTGGCAGGGAGTTGCTGCCCTGACACTTACACTGCAGGATGGAGGGTTTTTTCCTGTTCTTTTGCCTTTATACTTACCTGGCTTCTTGGGAGGCAAATGTCTTATTTTTTCCTACTTCCACCACCCCCCTCCCCCTACACACACTCTGGCATATGTTGGGAATATGGCTATAAAATGAAATTACTCTCATACAACAGTCAGTGCTGCAATAGTTATATTAGGCTGTACTAACCAGCAGAAGATTTAGTATCTTCTCTCGGCTTTAGGTCAGTTAATTTATAAAATGAGAACATCTTGCACAAATACCAAGATAAGCTGAAACTTGAGGCTTAAGATCAGTTGCATCCCACGTTTAATTAGGCACATATAATAAATTACAAATAGTGATTATGGAAGAAAGGAGGGGGAGGAGAGGAAGGCCACATATTGGGAAGAAAGTTTCCTGCAAGCTACTTAGGAGTAAATGAGCCCTTTCTTTAATTATCTGCACTAGACTTTGAAATTAGAGTATCTGACTACAGCTCTTCTCTAAAACTAAATTAAAAACTGAAGAAAATCCAGTCATGTTCAGAAGGGGTTTGTTAAGATTTCTTCATGTTCTAAAATGACAAAAACTGAAGTGAAATTTGTGTGGCAGAAATTCCAGTGCTGGATGCTGCCCTCTGGCCTCTTAGAAGAGAGATGGGATTTTTAGGGTGATAAGGCAAACCCTGAGGTCTCTGATCTGATAAGTCAGTTATTAAATTCAATGTACTAAAACATGAGAGAGAGGCTGCCATGCTGAGACTCCCTGTATGGGTTTTCTGGTGTTTGAGTGGTAAAAGCCTCTCTTGGGCTATTAACTCTCTGATAATGTTTAATATGGTGAAGTGCACAAGGTGATAGGAAGGGGACAAAAAGTCACTGAAAGAAAAGATCAGCTACTCTTGCTGCTTTTAATATAGTGTAAAATATGGCACTGAGTCAGAGTGGCTCTTCTGAAAGTTCACTCTTGCTTGGAAATGTTGCTTTTTTCCAGTTCCCAGTGATAACAGGACTTTGGAAATGCAGCATCCACCCTTGATGAAGCACTTAGCAGCACCTGACTGTTATCCTGATCGATGAGGCAGTGTGAGGGATGTTTAATTCTCACAGAAATTTATTGCTGCTGGAGAATCATAATGGGGACCTTGCAGGGTAAAGAGGCTTATAAGAGAGGGCTATTTGTCTTGTGCTGTGTTTGTAGCCTTTTGTGAAACCCTCAGCCTAACTCTTAGGCTGAAGATTGTCCGTGATGTGGAATTTCTCAAGTCTGTGCTTTAATCCATCAAATATTTTTACCTGATGTTCTGTGTTGGATGAGTACAGTTAATGCCATTAGATTTAGGTAAAACAAAATTAGGAGAGAGCAAGAGGAGAGAAGGAGAAAGACCAAAACCAGTGTTAGATGCTTAACACCAATTGAGAACTGAGAATAACATATCCAAACCAGTTGGAACTTGCTGTTGATGAAACTAAGTTTGATATGTTGGTTAATGAGTAATGTTGCCATTTTTCTAGATAGTTGCTGATCATAGACAGGATTACTGGGATGTTGACTCAAGACAGAACTGCGAGTTATAGAGGCCTTAGTGAGGGAGTTTCTGTGCTATGAATGGAGAAGTTGTCTGAGGGAAAAACTTGTGTGCTCTTCATATGAGGGAAGAGTTGTGGAAGAAGACCAGCAGAAATTGCCAGAGACAGTGAGATGAACAAACAGGTTGTTCAAATTGATGCTGGAAAAAACCTTTGGTTTCTGTTTTGATTGTGTGGTGGTTGAACGAGAGCTTTGAGCAGCTGGTGGACTTCAGCAGTGGGCATGGCCTCCTGAAGAAGCAGAGACAAGGTTAAACATCTTCATCACATGCATATAAAAGTCCTCCTTACCAGTGTCCATGCACATCTGTTTCTGTCTGTGCTATCCTAGTCCCTAATCAGCAGGATGGAGCACCAGGTCCCTGCCAGAGAAACCCACTGAGCAGAAATGGGTGTCCTGACTATGAATTGTCCTCCCACGTTTTTGTGCCGCCTCCTCAATCAGGTATAGTTTTCAAAGGCAAAGCTGTGCCAGTGTATGAAAAATGATTTGATTTTACTTCAAATGGAGATAAATTGATAGAAACCACCCCAGAGTGAATGGAAACCTTGAGTGTAAGCTAAAGAAGATCTAAAGGCTTACATATTAATCAAACTGTGACATTTTGTTCCTGACTACTTGTGCAGCTGTCACTTGTCTGCTCAGAAAGTCAGTTTAAGGCCATTCTTAACAGAGTATGACTCTGTCCTAATCCTTGCTGGAATCAACGGTGCCATCAATCCTCATCTGAGTTTGGAGGTTAACGTAAACCCTTTTTCTCTCCTCTTTACCTTGATATACAATTGTGTGTGGGGAGAACACTTTCCAAAGTTTCAAGCCTTTAATATATTGTTGCAAAATGTAAAAATATACTTTTCCAGCTTGTTTTTTTCTGCTAGGTAACTCCCAACCTGCTTATGAACATGCTGCCCTCTAAGGATTCAGTCTGAGAGCCAATTCAGTGGTGATGTTGCTCAGATTAGTAAAGGCATCATTAAGCCCTATAAGAAGATAATCTGTATGAGGGCAGCAAGAACTGTTATCCCTGTCTCGAGCTCAACCCATGCCTAAAATTCTTTGAGATTGATTTAGTTTTGCTGTTCTTCTTTGTTCCTGTTTCTCATGCAATAATTTGGCATGCTGTTATTGTTTTTTTCCTCCTCTGACAGGAGGCCTAGGTGTTAAAAGGCTCATTAACGTGATGAAAAGTTCTGAATTTGAGTACACCCATATTCAGACGGGAAGGTTGCCATCTGGGTCCACCTCTGTACAAAACCATCCCTGGTGCCGCTCACAGGCTATTTGAATTGAAGCAGCACTGGAAATATCAAGATGTTTTTCTCTGACCTCTGTACAAGTTTTTCACTTTAACCATCTCTAATTTCTGTGGCTCTTGCTCCCTTCATCTTTCACAGAGATGTAACTGCATTGCTAATGCCACATAGAGGTTTTAATTTGCTGTAATGTGGCCCACCAAGCATAATGTGGAGGTTCTCTCAGAACTGGTTAAGTAGTGTTGATTTTATTAAGTATGTACTGGTTTATTTGTCAAACTCACTATTTTGCTTCTTGCCTTGAAACTCTGCTTCTGTTTGATTTTTCTGGGTTTGCATTTCTTAGATTGGAATAAAGGAAAATGCTGAATGATTACTGACAGTACTGCCTTAAATGCAAAGAGAAATAAAATGTGATAGAAAGGTGGTGCTGTTTAAAGATGCTGTGCTGGCACTGGGTGGAATATTTTAAGATTTGTTTTCATCTAACATGAGTTAGGTTGAAGACTGGATTCATGAGATAAAATGACATGGAGAGCTCGGTTATGCTGTTCCTATGAGCCTTGCATGCAAATCAGGATGTAGACTTTGCCATAGGAATGACAGCAAAGTCCTTGTAAATGCAAATTCTTTATAAGCAAAAGCTGGCCAAGATTTGCATTTAACTGGACAACTGGGAGCAAGGTTTGCAGAAGATTAGCAGCAGGTAATACAACTTCATAGTAGGGAGTAAACTAAATATTGTTGTGTTATAAGGTTATGTGCTTGCAGAATTCATTTATAGGACTCTCTTAATCATTCTTCCTCTAATCACTGCAGAAAAAAATTGTAATAAATGGTATAGAGAAAGAAGAGTGCTCAGAACTTAAAGGCTGGATGAGCTGGTGGGTAACCTTTATCTGGATTAGTAAGCAAAGCAGGGATAATGGTGAATGAAACAGGTGGTGGCCCCTCTCTAGCACTAAGATCAGATGTCAGAGCAGCACACATTTTCTCCTCCCTCGCTCAGTAGTGTGGCCTGGTCTATACTGTTTCTTAGGAAGCATCGCTTGGCTGAAGAAGGAGGTGCTGAAGTGCACCAGGGAAGGTGTCAGCAGTGTTGGTGGTGTTCAAGCCCAGTCAGTCGCTGCTGTGAGTCTGGTGAAGTCATCTTGTTTCTCTGTCCCTAAATTCCCTGCAGGCAAATGCTGTTATCCCGGGTTTTGTCCCTTGTGTACTTTAGGCATGGCCTGTGCCATGTCTGGTTATCTGGGGTCTTTATAAGCATAGCTTTCAGTTGATACACTCATGAAGCTGATTATCCTGATGATGGTAATCACTGATGCAATTATAGGTATTGCTAAAGGCACATTTGCTGCAAGGATCTGGTTTGTCTTTAACAACCTCAGCCCTAGGGATGGGGGTGCTGATGTTGGGCCCCCTGAAGCAGCTGCTTTTTGGGCTGAACGAGGCCATTGCCTGGGCCCCTCCTGACAGAGCAAGGGCTGCAGAATCAGGTCATCTGCAAATGAGTTAGCACCAAGTTTCCTACCAACACTCAGTTTGAAGGGTGAGATGTGGTGTGATGTGTTTCTTGTGCACTCCAGTCTGGCCAGTGAGCGATGCTCTGCCTCAGGTCTGCCTGTCCTTCAGCTTGGCTGGGGGATGCTGGTGGAGAAACAGTGTCTTGGAGATAATGAAAGGGGCCTGAGCATATTTTTCATATGCTGATGGCAATTAGAAGCAAATATGCAGGCTTTCCAGCAAGGCTGCTTAACGGCAAGACTAACAAGCAGGATGGTGTTGCAGGACGTTTGGGACTCATTAGTGCTCTGAACTTGAAGATGCATTACCTTTCCATCCGATGCTTGGTTTTCTAGTCATCCATAAAAAAATATTCCCCTCCCTCATTCTTTATAGCGGGAAAACACAGCATTGACGATGCAAACACAGATCCTGTGTAGTCAGTTGCAAAATCCAGCAACAAATACCCTCATCAAAATAATCCTGCTAGAAAAAAGTCTGAACAGAGGGCTCCAGTGAATGTTTTTACTCATGCTGCTACATAAACCCCTGTGGTGAAATGGAGTTAAGGCTGATATGCTTGTTAGCATTTAAGAGTAAAAAAATCTCAGCAAGGGATATTAGTTATCCCCCAAACAAGTAATACATGTGAAAAAATAATTTGCTACTAAAGGAAATCTTCGTACTTGAAAATGTGGAAATACATTCTCAGAGTCTCAAGTAACATTGAAAGTAAAAATGCTGGGTGGTAAGAGAACTAAAAATAATTACTATTTATGATATCAAATTAGATAAAAAAAGAATTGCCTTATTATATCCCTTCTCATCTGCTTTCCTTAGAATAAAGTGCTTGATTTAAGGGAAGTTACTATGGTCATGAGCAGTGAGAATGTTTCATTTTAAATCATGTGTAGATATGTTTGAGTTAGAGCTCCATGTGTATGTTATTTATACTGGTTTATTTTTTACATGGTGGTTTTATGCATTAAGCCTCAGTAAGAAACAATGTTCATAACTTATTGTATAATATCAAAATCAGATGGATTAATGGGGGACTAAGTGGATCAGACAATTAGTGCAGCTACATAAAAACATTTCATAGATGGCTTTGCTAGTACATAGAATGCCAAAAAGTCTGCCAGGGTCTCATTCCTCAGCTAATAAGTGATTTTGGATCCTTTAGCAGCCAGTCACCAGTAACACACCTGCTGTCAGTGCCAGGGGAGATTGTTGCAACCTTGTTTATTCCACCAGGTTGTGGGAGGATAGACTTGATAAACCTTTCTTAACCAAAGGACTGGATAATTTTTCTGAGGAGCAGCTCAAATGCCCCTGGGATGGTTTGTGCTCTGCTGCCAGGGAGGAGTTGCATTCTAAATGCAAGAAAAAGTAATTTGTATGTGTGTTAATTTTTTGTTTATTTTTCTCTTCACTGTCCATCATCCTGTTTCATGTGCTTGTCTATGAGCATTGGAAGGTGTAGGTGCGTCAACATCTGCAAAGGTTCCTCATGTCGTGCAGCCCCTCAGGTGTGTCCTGGAGTGAAAGTCTCTGAGGTCCCTTCCAGCCTCCATAATTCTGTACTCAACTTGCATAGTATTTTAATTAATTTCAATGATATAGAAGGTTAGGAATCTCTGTTCGTTTGGGATAGAAAAAGGCTAAATTTCTTTAAAAGAATTCAACTGAAGTAACTAAGCTCAATGTAACTAATGCTTTTGTTTATACAGTCTCAGAGCAAGTAAGTACTATCTTCCCCAATGTGTGTGCATTACTTCTCACACTCAAAACTGTTCAGTTCCCTGCTAAAATAGGGAGGAAGGAAGAGAATGCACAGTTTTCTTGGGTTGTGTGGGTTTTGTGTAGGGTATGAGAAATACAAGCATATTTGTAATGTTTTTGCAGGACAAGAAGTTGATTTAAATCTAGAACAACTATTTGCTTTCCCAGCACAGAGTGACAACGCTGCACAATTCTGTCCCCCACCAACCTGACTCAATGTGTGGTGCTGAAAAATAAACACTTTTTGTGTCTTGACAATTACTGTGAACTGCTTCAATTTATTAAGTCCCTTGAGGCCTGTGTCCAACCAAAAGTGGACAGAAATGGCAGGTGGGCATTTCCCAAAACTAAGAAATAATTGACTAATTTGTGATGGGGGAACAGTGAGTGCATGACAGCTATAATTCTGCAGAGAATGAGAATTTCCAGTCCTTATTGATATGATATTTATATGATGATATTATTGTGATGAGCTCAGGAAGTCATTGCACTCTCCTGTGGTTTGAGGCTTGTGACAAAATGGCAAAGTCCTGCATCGGACAGAGAAAATAATTACATTGGCTTATGTTTTAAGTGTGTGTTCAAGTTTTAAAGATTTTTTTTTTCCAGTCTTGAACTGCCTAATGGTTGATTTCTTTTTCTAAATCTACCAAAGCTGAAAGGATTCCTAGAACAAAACTCTCAAACTTGAGAGTATCTCAGGAACTTGAAGAAAAATGTCAGAGGCTGCAAATGAGCTGGACTGTGACACTGCAAGCATTTCATCCTGCAGCACCAAACAATTAGTTATCTTTTTGTCAGGGAATAACATTTAATGTGAAATGCAGAGTGAGGTCTAAGTAAGGCAGACTATCCAAACTCTAAAAATAATGAAAAAGAAACAACCTTCCCCCTATTTACTTGTCAAAGGCAGCTTCAAGCTTCCCCACCCTTCAATTTCTTGTAGCATACCTCATTCAGCATTTCAATTACAGCATATGTGTCAGGGAAAAGCCTCTGAAGATAAACTAATTTTAATATCTTTCTGTATTTAATATATCAATAATTTTTTGCATAGAAGTAAAGATACTCTGTTAATGTGGTATGGAGAAAGAGATGACAATTGGTGCATTCCAGGAAGGACAAAAATTTTAATTATAAATGCCAGGCTAATTTGTTTCACTCTGAGCCATTGCTATTGTGCTACTGGGCTGTTGTGCAGTCTTGTCAGCTGTTTGCCTGAATATAAATAACTGTAATTTTCACACTTGTCTCTTCCTACTGTTTGCAAAAACAGTTTGTTACAACATCAAATTAAATTGATATCTGCTGAGCAGGTTTTAATACAAAAAAATTCTCGATGCAATTTTTACCTTCTATAAAAAACCCCTGCAAATGGACTTAGAGGCACCCAGGAGCCCTGTTTTCAAGCATGCTGTAGTTATTTGTCAGGGAGCTTTAGGAATGCTTTCTTCTTAAGCTCCCTTCTCCCATTCAAAGCCCCTCCTGCACAGTCAGGGTTGTGTGGGAGGGCAACCCCTTGGGATGCTGTGCAGGTAATCAGCCACTGCAAAGGGAGGGAATCCTGCTGGTATGGGTGTGTTTCCCTTGGAGAATCACCTCCCACCATGGATTGTGCTGTCAGAGGGGAGACCAAGGATGCAGCTTTTCAGAAACGGGCAAGTTTCTTCATGTATTCAAGGATGGCAGCACAGTGTTGCTGTTTTGCAAAACTTGCTTTAAGCACCTTTTCTGGGAGCTGAAGGAAGTGTAGAGTCAAAAGAACAAATGTATTGGTGAGACCAAGGTGCTGTCTGGTCAAGCATCCCACCCTGACCTGTGCTTCCAGTGAATACTTGCAGCAGAGCATGGCAGTGGAGGTGACAGGATCCTATTTTGTTTGACGCTGCCACCCTCCCTTGGTCTGTGGTCTCCCTGAACCAGTGGATGTGGGTGGGTGTTAAGTAGGATTTGTACCTAAACCAAGACACTTGCATGAGTCTGACTTCTGCAGCCCACTATGCTTTTCTTATGGCCATTTTCCAAATGATGATTTCTAATACTGGAGAAATATGCAAAGTTTTGGTTAGGATTTCCTTAAGCCTTTCTTGTACCTCCAAGGGAAGAGTCCTGAGCTTTGCTCCTTGGTTCTAGTTTCAAGGGCAGGTTTAGCCTATGTGTGAGGGGCAAAAGGCCTCACAGGTGTGCAGTCCATCTGGGCCAGTGCTGTGAAAGCCTTGTGTGACTCAGGCACCTCTTTGCGGCTCCCTTGGACTCCTCTTAGAAGTCTTTTGATACGGCTGTTTGGTCAGGCAGCTCATAAAATTGTTAAAGTTGGAAAAGGCTTCCAAGACCATTGAGTTAACCATTAACCCAGCAGTGTCATGTTCTCCACTAAACCAGGCCCCCAAGTGCCACATCCACATATCTTTGAAAATATCTCCAGGGATGGTGATTTCTCCACTTCCCTGGGCAGCCCGTTCCAGTGCCAGTCCTCAGGGGTTGCTTCCCCTCATTGGGCACAGGAAGAATATGGGACCAGGCACAGAGTAATTCTTCCCCTGGTGACAGGGGATAAAGCTTTATCGTGGTTTCTGTATGCCAATGTTTCAGGGCCTTCTGGATTCATTAATCAGCTGACCAAACCAGGAAGACATCTCTTCAAACATGCTGATTTTACGAGGTTTTAAGTTATCACTATTATGGCAGCTACAGCTGCTTTTTGTATTCAAGTGACTGGTGAGAGACTGGGAATTGGACTGGTTTTTGGGCATGTGGCAAGGAAGGGCAGGTGTTGTTGTACAAGAGGTCTGGAAATTTTCAGAGTAATAGGTTGAAGTTTTCCAGGTTGAAAGTACTGTGCATGAGTACAATGACAGAAAAACCTCTAACAATAGTTTATGTAATCTCTTTCATACTCTGAACAGGACAGAATTTAGAAAAAAAATATATTTGACCTGCCTTTGTCCTAATTATTTGTGGAACTGAGTTGGATGAACATACTTGAAAAACAGCAGCAATGTGACCCTTTCATTGCTAATTATAAAAAGAGCTGGAAAAACTTGACTGGACACCAGCAGTATCTGAATGGTATAAAACGCCTTGGAAAGGTGTGTCTTGGCTCCCACCTTCCAGCAAATTGACACCTCTGTCACTGTGCTATTGGGTAATGTCAACTGCCCATGGGAATCATCTGAAAGTGTGATTTTTTTTTTTTAAAAAAACCCTGCACAGAAAAGTAGAACCCTTTGTTGCTCCCTTAGCTATTACATGCTGGATCCTGGAGCAACTTGGAAGGAATTCCCCCTGCCATGAGCAGGAGCTGTGGTTGCCTTTAGCTGAGAGTGAGCAATTTTTCTCTCTGCAAATGGGAGCTTTCCCTTGCAGCCCCGAGCTGTGTTTGAGCCCTGAGCTCTCTGGAGAGCCTCTGGAATCGCAGGTGTGGGAGTTAATCGGGCAGGAATTGGCCTGCGGGAGAAGAACAGGTTTTCCTGAGTACTGCTGATCTTAACTCGCTTACAAGGACTAAAGGAGGAGGCTGTTGGCTGCTGCTATATTTTTACCTCTGCATTTTTGAGTTTTCTAATATCTGTAGGCATTGGGTGTACCTGAAAAGCTGATTGTGAGAGGAGCTGAGCAGTCTGGTCTCGTCCCTGAAGGATTTTATTTATATTTTCTTAAAACACTGACAATTTGACTGTGCAGATTTTCTTTATCTGACTTGAATGTCAAAAACGTGATTTTTGATAATATGGTAAAATTGCTGCTCTCTTCATTATCGACTTGATTACTATCCTTCTCATTCTACAAGTTGCAGACAAAGTGTTTTGGCTGTCCTCCCCTCTGAAATCTTTTTGGTTTTGTTTATTTTCATCCTCGCTAGTACTCCTTTTACATTACTGGGTTTTCAACTGTCTCACATATTCTGTGTTTTCAAGGAAATTTCCAGCTTTCTAATTGCTCCTTGAATATTAGTTTGATTCCTCAAAATGGTTTGTAATGACTTAGAATGAGGTTACACTTCAGTGGCTTGCAAAGGCTGTTTTTGCAATCAGTTTCTACTAGCCCAGGAAAGGGATGGTGGCAAAGCAGGTGATCATCTCCTGGGGCTGTGTGGCTGCTGACCTTTGAGGATATATTCTGTGGGTCACAGGTCTTGGCTTTTGTCTGCTCAGAAGAGTGAAAGATGAATCACTGATTTATCATCCTAGATATGCTTTGTCTAGAAGAACCCACTATTTCAATGAAATTTCTTTCATATTGTGTTTTTCCAGAACTTTCTTTAAACAGAAGCATGGTGTGTTTGTCAGAACTGAAAAGATCTGATAGAAGAATAAATTAAAACAGTGAAAAAAAAATTAAAAAACCCACCACAAAATAATAAGAATAATAAAAATAAATTCACAAACCCCAGAAAACCAACCCCCCAAAGTGTTCCTATCTCATGACACTGCTGGGGTTATTCCTGCAGAACTTATGCTGTAGTTCATCTGAGTCCTTTCAAACCCTTCCCAATGTTCCAGACTCGGGTTCAGAGACCTGGCATTTTTCCTGTAACTGTTCCAAAAGTTGAGCTGTTTTCTCTGCCTTGCTGTGCTGTCAGCTGATCCCTGTAGATATGAGCTAATGTATCAGTGCAGTAATAATGTGATATACCTACGCTCTTGCACAGACCTTTCCATGATAGAGCTCAGAGCTTACCTCGGGGAGGTCAGATGTATTGGTTTAACTTTGTGGACATGATGCTGAAGTTCCTGGACTAGCTCAAGGTCACCCAACAGGCCAGCAGCAGGACTGCAGAACCTGCACCTCCCACGCTGCCTCTGGGGTCCATCTGTCACGTTGTGCTGTTGGAGCTTCTGTTTAACACAAATTGCAAGCAGGTCCGTAACTGTTGATGTCTGGCTGGATCTTCAACATCCTTTTTTACTGCCGAGTCATGGATTGGCACTGCTGAAAGAGAGTAATGGGCATGTTTGTATCCCCTTTTTTAGAAGGTGCGTTGAAAAGCTGATGTTGCTGTCTGCAAAGTAGGAGTGTGTTAACTTGGAGGAATGCGAGATGATCCCCAAGAGCTTGGATGACATCAATACCTGTGGCTAATGCTGAGTTACTTCTGAGGTCCCAGAAGAATCAATTCTGGTTTACCTCCGGCTCATGTCAGGATGGTGTTGCTCATTCCTTGTTTGCTGCAGGTCACTCTCAAGGCATGAAGCCCCATGTGCAGTGTGGTGCAGTCCAGGGACACTGCACTGGTGAGGTGTAGGGAGCCTGTAGCAAATGTGCCCACATTCTCACTTTCAGCATTCCAGGAGAGACAAGGCAGGGCCCTGGGATGCTGCAGCTCCTGCAGTGTGTGCAGCTCTGCCTGGCCTTGCTGTGTGGCTGGGAATGTGGAGAGGCAAAGGGGAGGGCAGGGGCAGCAGGTGTTGCTGTAACCAACTCTCCTGGACTGCAGTGAAGGGAGATTAGAGGTAGGTTAATCAAGTGGTGTTGGGAATTCTCACATCCTGCAAGGAATTCAAGGTTTTAATGTAGAGAGGTAATCATGTGAAATCATGTTGTTATAGCTTAACTACATGCACTGAGGTGCCCCTGTGCTTTTGTGAATTGTAAAGCTTCACAAAGCTTCTGCTTCCATAGGAGTGTTTGCTTTCTTTGTCTCTGTGCCCTTCTGCCATGCCCATCCCATAAATCCAAATGCTGCTGGTCCTGAGCTGTGCAGCAAGTGCTCTGCATTGTTCCGTGGTACTGACAGAGTTATTGCTTCTGAGGAGGAAAAATGAAATGCCTGTTCACTGTGGGAAGAATAACAAAGATGTTGGTATTTACCAATATTCATTTGTAATCCATCTCCAAAGTAACCATTTGCAAGTTATTGTATCAGGTCACTTGTAATAATGGTCACTTTTGTTGTATGACTTCTCAGTGGCAGAGTACATAAAATTTCACAACCTGTTCTTATTTAGTTGTAAGTCACATTTACTTCAAAGCTTCCTGGATATTGACTGAATTACTTTTTTGCTAATACAGTGACATCCCTTTCTAAATCACAGTTTATGGCCTTGACTCATGCTCTTTTTATTTTCTGTTCATCTAAACAACCCACAACTATTTCTACATAAGTATTTGAATGTTCTTCCTGTCAAATATGTGCAGTCACAAAATATTGTTTGACAAAGCAGGTTTTCCAATGCCTTTCAGTTTTCAGCATAAATATATAACCCTAGGAAGTACTAGAGGCACTCTTCCTCTCCCAAGCCATAAACTCCATTCACTTCAATCTTGCATGTGGACAGTAAATTACTGCAATACAGAAAAGGAGTGGGAATCTGGGACATGTTTATGGCACTTGGAAACCAACACCTGCCTTTGAGTCTGGTGCAGAGCGGTGATAATATGACTATGAACAGCGGGAATTGGGGTGGTACTGTGGAAATCTCGAGGTCTGGGTTTATTTTGTCTGTGGTAAACACTGTCTTAAACCCAGCCTGTCCTCAATACCAGCTGTATATAAAACTTAGTGCTTGTTACTGCTGCACCACTTTTATTGGTGCCCTTGGTGGACTGGAGAGCCAAGAGTTACATGTTAGGAGAAGTGCTTTTTCACTGATTTCATTAAAATGAAAGAAATAAACTGCTGAAAACTTTTTGTCTTAGTTTTTCCTAAAGCTTTTTATAAGCCCTGAATTTTGTGTTTAATTTAACTTGGCAGTATGTGTCTAACTTCTCCCTCTCCATAGCTGTCAGAGAGCCCCTTATTTATTAGTGCCTACAATGTAGCTGTTTCTGCATTTTAGGTTTAAAACATGATCTTTGAAAGTGGCAGCCAATATAACACAGGGTGTCAGTAGCACATCCATCATGTCAGAGTGCTGTTGAGGAAGACAAAAACGATGAGATGTTTTAGCAATATTTACATGTCTCCTCTCTCACACCTCATTTCTGTGAAATCCATTGCTGTTTAGAGTCTGTCTGGAGCTCTGCTTCCTGCAGGTGCAAACAAGTGCTCTGTTCAAATGGAATCACAGTGCTGGGTGCGTCAAGGACGTTGCTTTTCTATAAAAGGAAGGTTTTATCTTGACAGGAGTCATGGGTTTTGGGTATTAAAAAGTGTAAAAGTATTAAAAGTCAAACAGAAGTCTTTAAACAACATGAAATCCTTTCCCAAATCTGTTTTCACTTAAACCTTTGACCAGGATTTCATATTTCTCCAATGTATCTCATCAGTTTATTAAGGATATCTGTAAATCTCTTTTCTCACTGTCTAACACAGAAGCCCAGGGTTGGATTCCTCTTCTTTGCTGTGAATGTGAACTTTTTATTCACAGGAGCCATCTGATGAGTCATTCTTTCATTTTTCCAGTGGAAATCAATTATCTTTTTCTGGCATATTTCCATCTCCCAGGATCTAGGATGAAAAGGATAATAATGTTCTTTTTCTGTCACAGATCTGTAGTTCTTAAAGAGAAGTTCCCTTGGAGATGGATGAATTACCTGTAATGATTTTGTTTACTTGTCCTGTACTGTAGCAATAGGTGCATTTACTGGAGCTCTTTTAAAAACCTTATGGTTATATTTTTTTCTTCCCATCAAAGACCAAACCCAGATCCCATCAAAGTCAGTGGGAAACTACTGACTTTTCCAGACTTGCATTAGAGCTATGGGCACTGCAGAAAGCTTCAAGGAAAAGCTTACATCCAAACACCTTTCTTAGGAGCATCTTTAATGTTTTTTTCTCCCTTGGCAGAGAAACAGCATTATGGCTAACCTCAGAAAGGCTTATTTCTTTAGATGGGATCTGCACTCCAATTCAGTGCCAGAGCACAAATCATTCTCAGCAGAGGCCTTTGCTGGAAGCAGAGGGAGATGGTGATGAAGCAATGCTCTCTCTCTGGACACTTGTTGCACTCCCAGCAAGCTGGACCTAAATGCCTAAGAATGGTTAAGTGTTTCTGCTGCACCAGCCCCTAAACTAGGATTCCACCTCTCAGGTTGTGCCTCAGATGACCCTGTGCAGCTTCCCAAGTGCAGCAGCTCATCTTTGGGTGCTGTGGGCAGTTTGGGAGCTCTTTATTGTGAACTGGTTCCTGTACCTTGGTTTGATCACCAGGTGGCCTGGGATGTACTAACAAGGCTATATAGAGTTGATGCTTGCAAAGCCAGAAGGAGGCCTTTGCTCTCCCTGTGTCTCATTTTCTGGGGATGGTTAACAGCTGTCTCTTGTTTGGAAGCTCTGACATCCCCTGAGGTCTTCATGGACTGCCCTGATCCCCTCTCTCCTCTATTCATCCCCACCTTGTGCCCATGACTGGGTGTAACCCAGCTCTCCAGTACTGTTGTCCATCCTTGCTCCCCTGCTCTTCAAAATTTCCTGATTGAATCACAATATAAATTAAGAGTGTTGACACATGCTTGGCTTCAGTTCTGTAGCTGTTCTATGTGTCTTCCTGAATAAACCAGAGTAATTTGGCTTCCCACACTGGTAACTGGAAAGGGTGTTCTGCTTTTTTTCCTCTGCTGAAGTTTTAAATGGTTGAGACTGAAACATCTTACTGTGTCACTGCAACAAGACAAGGTTTGTAGGTACCAGGCTGTACTTATGCATTCAGTAACAGATGAGAGTGCCAGGTGCCATTAGGGCTAAAGATTGTTTAATGATCACCTTTGTAGATATCTAATACTTCTTGTCCTTTCTGGTTTTCTTATTTTTGCCAAAACATAAGCTGTGTGGTTGGTAGCAGAACTTGCCAGGCATCTGTGCACCCCCAATCTGATTCTTCTATAGCTGTTGAAACTGCCTGGTTGCCAGTGGAAACTCAAAAGTGAAATACAGGTTGGTAACATCCTAAGTGCTCAGCTTAACTTAAACCACTGGAATTAAGGTCACGTCATATCTGTGTTTATCTTCAGGTGTACCAGCATTCTGATAAACTCTGACAACAAGAAAAGCCCTGCCAATTGGGACAAACCCAATGATCAGGATAGAAAAATTCTCAAAGCCACCTCTTGTCTCTTTTTAAGTGCAAGGGAGAAAAATCTGCTAAAAACTCCAGGTACTTGACAGTATATAAATGCTGAAATGTTGTGTCTTAAGCCTGTGTCTTGTGTCAATTTGAATTAATATATCCATGGAAACAATTCCACACAACAGCAGTATAGGTTACTTAGAAGTTTTGCTCGAGTTCTTGGATTTGTGAGAAAACTAAAGTTCATGTCATTGGTGTTTTTTCAGCACTGCTACGCACTCCTTATCTAAAATAGGTTTTCTTCCTATGGTTTTTTGCTCCCAGGGTATGCACTTTTAAAAGATACATTTTGATTATTTGTATCTTGAAGGAGTATGTAAGAACATACAATTTCTTTGTAAGTTATGCTGTTTATTCAGTTCTTCATCCAGATAAATATGCCTGGAATACTCCTGATTGTGTTCCCAGGTTCCAGGTGGTTTCCTTAAATGCAGGTTTCTGCAATACAGAGATGGAACTTCAGCTTTAATAACCCTTCCAGTAGCACATAATGATTTTTGGTTGGCTAATATCAGTCACTTAATCTCTTTGACATTAGTATTTTGTCATCAACACTTTATTTTTGAAGACAAACTCTCTGATATGTCTCTACGTAACAGGGAAATTATTTTGTTAGCTGGCATTTGTCCAGTTGACTTTTGACCTTGTAACTTGCCCTGTATCTTGGTGGGTCTGGCCCTTGAGACTGTAGAATGTTGCAGCAGAACCCCTGGGATACATGGGCAGGTGGAAGAACTTAAAGAATGAGCTTTTAAAGGTAAACTGCGTTCAAGGAGAATTTCATTAAAGCATTTATTTTGAACACCGTGCCTGGAAAACCATTTATTTTGATCTGTGGTGCCTTATTTAGATTAACAGTTACCCTAAAACTGTAATAACCATTATAAAAAACTGTGTGATTATTCCCATTCTAAGACTTTGGGAGTAATTGGATTTTTCTGGGCTCCTGTTAGTAAAGTGCTTACCTGCAAACACCTGGGACCAGGGGCTCTTAAGTGGGGCTCAGCTGGTGTGGTGCAGAGCTGCTTCCCTGTGGCTGTGGGAGCGAGCTGGGCTTTGCAGATGGATTACCTGTCACTGTTCCAGTCAATGATTTTCTCTTTCCAGCTATTCCCTGTATTTGCAATGCTGTAAAAGGAGAAAGGAAAAAACCAACCAACCAAACCAGAAAATGCAGTCTTGCTTTAACAAGGGGAGAGTCTGGGTTTTTGGACACTCAATGTTTCTTCTCACTTTTCAGACGTGCAGGTTGGTAATATGGACCTTGAATGCCAAGTTTTGGTGCTAGGAAGCCTTTCTTGAGGCAGATCATAAATCTCTAAAGGGAGTCATGATCCACTTGCTGATGTAACCTGATTGTATCAGTCTGAATGGAGCTGCCAAATTACAATTAAAGAAACTTCTTGTATTCTCTGTCTTCCAGCCAGGATACAATTGTTCATGTCACTGTCATACTTGGTGCCAATTGATCCAATATACTGCTTGGAAAACATACATGCTTATTCTTTCAGGGCTGTTTTATGACATAATGCAGTAGCAAGTTTTTTAGCCATGAAACAGATCCTGTGCAGGATGCTGTGTGGTCAGCATTTCATTCTCTAGGCCCTTAATATTAGTGAATTTGTGTTTGACTGAGAGAATTACTGTTGGCTGCCATTAGATAGAGGTGCATTTAATATCGGTGATGTGTGACATTTCCTTGGCTGATTCTGCTGTTGCATCTGAAGTATGGGAAGGCAGAAAGGCTCATTGTGATTCTGCTCTGTGTTTTCTGAGGGCCCAGACTTGATACAGCCTGTGGACATGAGTGCTGGCTTTGTTGGGAAAGGTGATGGGCTGTGCACGGGCTGGATTCTTGGTGTGGATTTCATGTGGCTCTTCCACATCTGCCTCGAATTTGCCCAAGGGAAATATTCCCTTGTTGTTTCCTGGGCACTTGACTAGGTAGGAAGGGTCTAATCCAGAACTCATCAGAAGTGGTGGGGACAGGGAGGGCAGGTCTGGGGAGGTTGTCTGGGTGTGTTTCAGTGCTTGCCAGGTAGGTATAGAAGGTATCAGTGGATATGAGAGTTCTAGAAGAGAGAGCAAAAGCCTTTGCTCTATTGCCATCAGTATTATTCTTGTTCTCTGCTTATACTTTTAAAATTCATTTTTTCTGAAGGGGGTTTGTTTGATTAACTAGTAAACATTAGAATGTGGATTTTCAATGAAGTCAAGTCATTACCCAAAATTTGGCACTTAGTTTTGGAGTGATGTATCTGCTGTATCAAATGAACAGATGCATAACTCTCATGTGCATTGGATTTGCTCCTTAATTTTACTGTTGTTTTGATAAACAAGCCTGAATAACTTATTTTCTAGATTTGTTTTGACTAAGGTTCAGTCTGCATTTTGAATAGAAATTGGAATTAAGCTTATGCAGAAAACAAGTGCCTTAAAATAAATTAACATTAAATGAACTGAATAATGAAGCAAGATGTAATCAAAATATATTTTCCATTTTCCTTTAACTTGTCATCTAATGTTTTATTAAATGCATATGTTAATATATTATTAAATGCAGTATTATTGGCATTTGGTGAGTTGAAACAATGGTTTCTGGTCAAAATGTCTTTCTTTAGTTTTTGAATTCTTAAGTTAGTTTTTACTAATAGATTGCAGAAAAGAAAGAAATTTCTGAATCTTCAAGTCTTAGCTGCTCTTTTATTTTAGAAGATTTAAAGATCAAACCAAACTGGACTGGGACATGGGGTGTGTAAAGAGAATATATTCTTGGAACCTGTAGGAGAGAGAGCTAATATATCAAGGTGGGATTTATGATATACCAGACTCCAGCTCTTGTGCTTAGACAGTGACTGCCTTGGCCAACTTTTTAAATAAACTTTGTCAATAGCATTATAGTGTTTGAATGTCAACATTTAATTTAATTTACTTTTCTTCAGAAGTTCAGTAACTTTAGTCATTGAATAGTTTCATATTACATTGAGATAGCTAATTAGAAGAAAACATGTATATTTTAGACCGAAGCATTTTAAATGATGATTTTAAATAAAAACAGTTTCCCTTATTTGTTGTTGGGGTGTGGGTGAATTCCTTGAATTGGTAATTACCAGTCATTAGGTCTCCAGTTTCCAGTCAGGATTTGCTCAGCTCCAGGGCATCAGATTGTCCTGCTCTCCTGAACCGGGACATTGATGCCGACATGAGTGGGCAGATGCCCAAGTCGTTGGCTGTGCAGCAGAGCTTGGTGTTTACTGCTATCACTGCTTTTTGTGAGTGCTCTGGGGACAGCCATGGCTGGGCACACTGCAGAGCATCTGCAGAGGGACACTGGCAGCCCCCAGAGGGGTGGCAGAGGGGGAGGATCCATGGGAAGGTGAGAGGCAGCAGGTATTTTGGGGTAGAGCCCTCCTAAAGATCATCTCAATCCAAACGTTTATTTCAGCCTGGTTCTCCTTTCAGTGGTTTTGCATTAAACCTTCACTGCTCCTGTCTGAGTTTGTATGTGATGTCTGGGCTGTGCTACCCTGTCACCCTGAACTTCTGTGGATGCAAATTCTCTACTTTTCAACCTTCCTGTTGTAACTTGTGTATTCTGTCTGCGTGCTGCTGAATACTACTGGAAGTATCAGTAATCCATAAGGATTTATTAAAAGCTATTCTCTCTGAGGCCTGGAAGAAATTTTCTCATGATTTACCAAGCTGAATGTATAATCAGCACTTGTATTGCTTGCTGAATTCCTGGTGATATGTATTTCCCAATGGGTTGGTGGATATCGTTGCAAATCAGCTTCCTTTATGAATGTCTTTGTATCGACTGTCACTTCTAGTTTTGCTGGTTTTGTTTAAGAGCATCACACACATAATGGCATTTAGCCCAGAGGAAAGATGCCTCAAAGAGTAATGGGGATTTCTTTAATGAGGATCATTATTATTTGTAAAGCACTGACCTGGTCATGAATCAGATTTCTATTGTGTCCTATAAAACCACAGGGTAAAAGCAATCTTAGTTTTAAACTAATTTCAATGAAAGCAAAGGTTAAATGTTAACAGAGCTGACTATCAAAAGAACAAAACATGCTAACAAAATAACTTTTGGGGGGTTGGAAGGAAAACAATTATTTCTGATTTAATTAAAGAAGAAAAGAAATCAGCTGTTCTGGATTTGAGCTGGTTGTGAGATAATGTTTCTCTCTTGTACAGAATCCACATTTGACCTTTCAATAGAATACAGTATCTCATGGAAGAGAAAATGTCTTATTAAAAGTGAAAGTGGTAGATAACATCTATTAATCAATGGTATGGAAATTCTTCAGGCCTCGAAGTTGGTGTTTCGATGCATCTCTTGGGAGCCAATGTTGTTTCCAAGTAAATAAAATCAATAGGAGACATGTATTTCATTTTGGTTGCAAGTCATTAGTTTCTAGTGTTTCTGAACCTTAAACTGCAAACAAAATCCTTATAAAATTGCCTTTAAAGAATAAACAATACTCACGAGACCTCAACGTGTTAAGTCATGTGAGATACAGAACCTTGCAAGGATCTAATTGTTTAAGAGCTGCTCGTGTGGTCTTGCAATGCACTGTTATTGGAAATAGGTTGTGTGCTGGTTTTGAGGAGAGAGTTTTCTCCACAGCAGCTGCTGTGGGGCTGGGTTTGGATTTGTGCTGGAAATATGGCTGATAATTCAGAGGTGTTTCGCTTAACACTGAACAGCTTACCCAGAGCCGAGGGCTTTCCTGCTCCTCACCTCACCCCACCAGCGAGGTGGCTGGGGGGGCACAAGGAGCTGGGAGGAGACACACTGGGACAGCTGATCCTGACTGACCCAGGGGACATCCCACTCCATATGGCCTCATGCTCTGCAATTAAGCTGGTGGGGAGAAGGAGGAAAGGGGGATATTTGGAGTGGTGGTGCTTGTCTTTCCAAGTTACCGTTATGTGTGATGGAGCCCTGCTGTCCTGGGAATGCTGACCCCCTGCCTGCCCTTGGGAAGTGGGGGTGAATTCCTTGTTTGCTTTGCTTGTGTGTGCATCTTTTGTTCTATCTGTTAAACCTTCTTTATCTTGACAAGTTTTCTCGCTTTTACTCTTCCAATTGTCTCCCTGATTCTCCTGGAAAGGAGGGAGCAGCCATGTGGGGCTGTTACCAGCTGGGGTTAAACCGTGGCAGGCTGCAGGAAGGATTCTGGTTGGAAATACTCCATCAGTGTCTCGGAGGTCGGTGGTAGGAAGAAAACAATCTGAGTTTTTTCCCCTCAGTTCTTCCTGTGCCTTTTCATTCTTCTACACCTCTTTGGAGTCTGCTCTTACAGAAAATGCTGATATAAACCACAAGACTGTCAACCTTGTTTCAGCCAGTGTTCACTTCTCCATGACACTCCCTTCTTGCATAAATTCATCCCCAAAATGCTGCATTGCATCTGGTATCCTAAAAGCCACTAGAGTAGCAAAAGTGTTACTACAGTTTTGCTTTTCTCTTCTGCTATGACTTGCAAGAGATAGTGAGTGTATTGTGGTGGCTTTCTCAGAAACAAACAACAACCACCTTGAGCAGCTGGGATGTAAAAAGCCCGAGGATAACAAAAATCCTGCTGCTTTATATTATTGATGAAGGCTTAACTCGGACAACAGTTAAAGCCTTAAGAAAACAAAGTAGTAACAGAGGGTGGGGAGAGCAGAGCAGAACACAAACTTCTCTGCAGGGAGCTGAGAAGCCAGTGAGTCATTTTTCCTCAGGGACAGAAGCGAGAGCCATTTGTCACACAAAAACAAGGAAGTGAATTTTGGGACACTGTCTATACTGCAGTGCAGCACTACACAGTCACTGTCCTACGTCATTTCATTGAGTTATTATGTTGTGGAGTTCACACAACCCCCTCAGCTGAGCACCTGACCGATATTACTCAGGTGCTCAGGGAAGAATGGGCTTATTGGGAAATTGTATCCTCATTAGCTGTAACCAGCAGAACATTCATCCTGCTTCCCATCACAAAAAGCCTAATCAGTGTCCTTGGTTTTCTTCTGTTAGATGATTCATACAGAGATGAAAGCATTGTGGTTCCATCGTGGTTAATTGTTGTGTCCCTCCACTTCTGGACTTAGTTTTCTTTGAAAAAACATACTGTGGGAAAAGAGGAATTAAAACTGGGTGATGGAACTTTCAGTCTTCTACCGAAATTCAAGGATGATTAACTCAGGCTTTAAGACTCAAGTTTAAATGAATTTTCATGGAAATTCTTACTGTTTTTGTATTTGCAAACTGTTTTGTTCCTTGCTGTTTTCAAGGTGTGAATCCTCACTAGTCCTTGGTAGTGCTTCCAGTCAAGCTCAGTAGAAAGAGGGAAAAAAATTAAGTCTAACTTCTCCAAACTGTTACTGTGAGGATATGTTGAATGTGCAACTGACATAGAACCAGATTTAATACTAAGAATAACAGACTTGCAACAGGAGTGAAATATCAACATTAAACGCTGTGAAGAGGAAGAGAAGCTGGTGGACGAAAGAAGTAGAGCCAAAGAAACTCAAATTGGAGTTGAGTGAATGCAGCAATAAAGCATTTACAAATGTTCCTGTGAGTAAAACCTGCTGATTTGATTTGCTGCTATTGCCTTCCATTTTAATCACTTGCAAACATCTGGTTCAGCTAATTCTTATTCACAAGAACAAAATACAGAAGACAAAAGCACCATGGATACTTGCTTAGATTTGTGAGATATTTCCACTGGAAGTGACTTAGTCCTTTTGAATTTTTTTCCTCTTAATTTGCACAAAAGACTATCAGTGACATGTTCATTGCATGAACTCTTGAAACCTACAGCCTGTTTATAGAACATTTATGCATTAAAGGAAGGGAATGATTCTACTACATGATCCAGATCATGCAAAGAAAGGAAACAGTGTCTCAGGTGTGACTGTCATGAAGAGACAGGTATGAATAACATTTTGCTACCAGTGAATGAACAGAGGAGACCTGGGGCTATTTCTGCTTTCAGTTTAGTTAAAGATGAATCCAAAGCATGCAGGGGTTAACTGGTTAATTAAAAAACTTGGATATCAATGTATTATATCCCCTCTAAATACTATGATTTATGGTACAATAAGCCCAACTTCTCTAAAGTTGCAGATAATTGCAACCCTTTGGGAAGGGCCACAGGTGTGTGTTGTGCAGCGTCAACTCACAGCGGCTTTGTCACTTCAGATGGATTCAAAGTGTTCTGGTGGTTCAACTAAGAGTTGATGGGGTTTGTGCAAGTTCAAGTTTTGTAACTCTCCACTGTCCCAATTTTATGCCAAATCAAATGGTGTTTGCTCTTCCATAGTAGGCAGTGTATAATAAAGTATATTATAGTGATCTGATGCTGTGTTTCCTGAACAAGTAAGAGCTCTTTCTGTGCTTGGAACAGTGTCCTTTTTTTGACAAAACCACCAGACTATCTTATTTTAAATCTGCCCTTTTGCAGATGCTCTGTGTGGTCTCTAACACCCAGCTCAGAGGGAGAGGCTTTATTAGGTCAACATGCCTTTCATTTTCTGCTGCCAGTTTTAAAACTTGCTGTGTGAGATGTCATCTGCTCACTGTCCCCTGAGGTGTGAGAGCCCTGTGCCCCATAGCAAGGGACGAACACACCAGCCCTCAGTGAACTACCTGGGGGGAAGGAGGCTGTAAGTCCTTGTCCAGGATGGGATCTAAGCCTATGATGTGTGGTTTCTGTTTCATAGTTCCATTTTTCTCTTGTGTTTAAGTAAGTGAAGAAAGATCTAGGTTCCATATCTGCTTTTGAGGCTTGGGTGTCTTATTCTTTGTTTTTTCCTGGTGTGATTTTGTCAGTTGGGGCTGTTGCTGCTACCCCATCTCTCAATGGCATTGCTGTGCATGTGCAGAGGAGTAATTAGAGCAGAAAAAGTCCTTGTCCTTGGAAAACTCATGGCTCTCAGAGCTGCTTTATACCTATATTGGCCTAAGAGTTGCTGGCTGGGGTGGTTTGTTCTTTCTAGATCTCATAGCTAAGCACTCAGAGCATAAACAAGGCCTTGGATGCCTCTCTGATCTTCCTTTTCTTTTGCTCTAAGCACTCTGCTCAGTTGTCCAGCTCCTGTGGAGTGCTGAGGTTTATCACTGCCTTTGAGGCTTCATTAGGTGTGGGGTATTCCTGCTCAAGTCAACACTGTGACTTTTGCTGCCATAAAATGTTAATACACCTAAAAGGAATCTTCAGGTGATTGGCTTTGATGGGTTGGTAGCAGCCTTTTCCAGGGCCAAAACTGTGACCTTTGCTGCCCATCATTTCTTCAGACAAATGCTTTTCCTGCCATTTCTTCCTGCAGGGAGACAGGCCTCTTCTCCCTGGTTGAACTTATCTTATTCAAATGTTGCTCCAGTTTTCCCTATTTACCTGAGTCCCGTGCTTGAACACCCTGTTCCTCAACTTCTGTGGAAACAGAAGTTGTGACTGTAGATATCAAACTGTGGATTCTAAACTCAGCTTGCATCTGCAGCTCCAGCCATTGTTCTTCACTTGGTTTCTACTTGCTTTTTTTGTTCTTGGCTCTTCCTCAAAATATGAAGGGAGATGTAAAATATATATAGAAAACTTTAAGTTACACTTACTGAAACTGAGTAAACAAGCTTAGATCCTGCAAAGATTTTTGTATGTGCTGAACTGTATCTGGTGGATGTCTCCTCTGGCTGCAGGGAGCGGGGTTGGATGTGTACATGGACCACGTGGGGAGGAGATTCCAGCAATCTCTGTGATGCACCATTTGGGATCTCCATTTATGAGTGTTTACACAGGCAAATAAAAAGACTTGCAAAACAAAACCAGTGGGAAAAATATTTTCTCTCCTTTTCCCTCAGACAGTGTAATGAGTCACAGCATTGGTTTTGTATTTGTTCTTACAAGTTCCTTTGCTAAGGCAAAGCTCTTACTGCCAAGTAGTTTATTGCTATAGCTTTCTGTTCCTGTACGCAGATAGAGAGAAGAGGCCTCAACCCACAGTCAGCACCTGCTGGAATTTGATTTTAGAATGGCTTGGGAAGCTTGAAGACAATACTTTAAGTTAATCTGTTCTCAAAGTCCAATCTAATCTACCAAGTGGCAGTTGGAGGAACCTGTTATAGAAAGCTGATGATTAAGTTCAAATGAGGCCACTGTAAACTTCATTGTGGACTTTAAACAAAGGGAGATTACTGAAAACACTTATTTAATGTGCCCTCTTTGAGACCAAAGGTACCAATTTACTGGGACATATTGCAAGCTAAGAGTTCCTTTGTCTGTCAACAACTGTCATACAGGACACATTAGTTCTCTTATGGGCACTCTACCACGGGAATTTTATGCCTCCCATAAATTTAAGAATAAATTATTGTGAAAGGCTCCTACTAAATAATGTGTTACAGTTTAGACAAATAATTTCTTTCATGACCTGGGGAAGCTAATGGCAACTAAATGGTAGGTTGCCTCTTTGGTAGTAATGCAAACATATCTCAGAGGGGGTTTGGAGCCAGAGAGGGAGCATCATGACCTTTGATATAATGTCCAGCTCTGTGCTGCCACTTCACTTGCTATCTTAATCCTGAATTGATCTCAGCTGGAAATTGATTTACTTGAAAAATATTTTAGAATATGCTTTTGTTACTGCCTTTAATCATGTTTTTGTGATCGGGTGAATTTTAGGAGCTGCTGTCATTGATTTCTGAAGTTGGAGATTGAATATCTCTATGTGTGAGTACACATTTCAGCTGATGGGACTTTCCTGGTCTTCAGCTTTATTCTTGCTTTCATGAAATAAAAGCTTTGGTCAGAAGCTGCTGGAAGCAAGTCAGTCAAATAAGAAGTAAAAACCCCACAAAAAATGTTTATATTTTCTTGAGTCACTTCTGTATAATTTTAGATTTAAAAAACTTTCTTTTCCTCACTACTGTAGTAAGAAATGGAAAATACATGGGTTTTTATATTCCACAGACTTTTATTGTTACGTGATAGTGCCATGGAAATCAGCAGAACATTTTCTACTAAATATGTTGAACAAATAGGCCATTCTAAAAGCATTTATTTGTCAGAGAAAGGAACAATGCAACAGACAAATCTTAGCAAGAATAACTTTGCACTTGACTGAGCAGGAGTAACCCATCTAGGCGTGGTTACCCTGACTGAAGCACTAGAGATCTTTTGACAAGGAAGCCTCAAGTTCAAGCCTCAAGTTCATCTTGTCTCATCCAGGACTGGATGTGAGATTCTCAAATGCCTCTCTTGGCTTAAAGTGTTCAGGAAGATAGAACATTTTCAAGAGTGCAAGAAAGCAGAAGAATGGCTCTGCAGGCATGGTAGAAGGTATATGGGCTCTTCTGGGAGAGCACTTGGCCTTATGTAGGACCCCAGTTCTGCCAGCACTGGTGACTATTTGGTGTTAGAGGTTCTGGTACGTGCTCTGCAAGGACACGCTAGAGTTGAAGTTGTCTCATGGTTCTGCTCTTACTGCTTATGCTGGATGGATCTACTTGGCATCCTCCAAATCTGATTTTGTTGCTGTGAGAGGGGAGGTAGGCACTTATGCTGTAGATTGTGCAGGATTATTGATTTCAAATACAATGTACACAGACTTTGATGAACTCCAGAGTTTAGGAGGATTTCCTTTACCGAAGGTCTCTTGTCAGGTTTAATCAGTCTTGAAACATTTTTGTAGGTTATTCTTGAACTCAGGAAGTGGAAGAAAAGAATTATAACAAATTTCCTAAACAAGCCCCAAATTCCTATTGCTTTTACAATCGGTTTTATTTTTATTATTTTATTTTTTTATTTGTTGACAACAAATGTATAGAAGCCAGCCTTAAACTAAAGCTATAACATCTGCCATGGTGCTGTGGCTGCTTTCCTAGGTGGGCATGTACCTACAAGCAGAGGTGCCTCGGGAGTCACCACAGCAGTGATGGTGCTGCAGACACTGCTCTCCATTTTGCCGTAGCAGCAGCTCTGCCCTGCACAGTATCTTCATGCCAGGGATGGCTCTGCAAGTGTTATGGAGGTGACACCTCACACAGAGCATGTGAGTAATTGATTTTGGCAAGGAAGAGGAGAGGTGCCTGCTCTCTTGAGTTCTTCATGGAGATGGTGGGAGAGGAGGAATAATGGGAATTCCTTTTATAGCTGAACAGATGTGTTAGTTTGTCATAATAGCCTCAATTTTTATTTCTTCCACTGTCATACATTTTGAGTAAATGTGTCCTGAGTAACATGTCGAAAATACCACTCAATCTGCAGTTACGTGAACAGGAGTGAACAAGTCTTTGCTTTTAAAGCTTAATTTTTCTTTACTTTTGAAAACTTTCATTTTGAAATGAAAGAGCAGGAAAGGATGGGAAGAGGAATTGAGATAAAGAGACTTGGCTGAGACCATCTGGGAGATCCGTGGTGATGGGAAGGCTCTGCTGTTTGAATTACACACCAGTACCATGTTTGCTGTTGAAAGTAGCCAGAGAAAGAGCCTATTTTGTTATCAGGCTTCTCCTGAGTGTAATTTATTGTTTCCCCTCTTCTGGACTTTTGCAAGGTCTTTAGGAAGCAGTTAGGGCAAAATATTTGAAAATTCTTAATTTTCCCCTTGGGTTTTCCAGGTTTTTACTGTTTTTTTTTTTCTTATGTCTGTGGGGCAAGGCTCCTATTAAAACATTTAGAGACTTCTCCAAATGACAGAGTTCGCACTTTCCATGGCTGAATTGTGTTACACTGGGTGTTCCACACAGACAGTGCAATGATCAATAGCATAAAAAGAAGACACTGCTACATTTCCCACTGAAGGAAGATTAACTGCCTCTATAGACTTCAAAGAGCAGGAGGAGATGAATGGGGACAGGAAAACAGGCCAGTTTCCCTCAAAATGCATGGAATTTACAAAGGGCATCTCCTCTGTGAAATTCCCTGTTGGATGTCTGAGGGAAAGGTTGAAGGAGAAGGTGTGTTGTGAGTGCACAAGTCTGTTTTGTGTGGACATTGATTTGGCCTCTTGCTGTGAATGGGTGTTTATGCTGATCGCAGGGGGTGGTTCATGACAAAAGGATGGATGATTTTGGTGCTACTCCTCAATTCCTGAGCACCCTTGACAAGCAGGGAGATTAATGAGTTGAATGCAGCAAGAATATATCAGGGGGGTATTTGTACTTTGGAAAGATTATGAGTTTAAAATGAGAATGCTCTGGGTGTAGGTATGCCTATGAAGATATTTGCAGGATGCAAAGGTGGAGGAGATCAGTGAGTCCATAAAATTAGAATTGGATGAAAGGGACATCTCAGGATTCCCTTTGGACACTGATGCCATGAGCACTTCACAGCACTGTGAAGCACTTACCTAGAGATCAGAGCTCTATACCCATTACTGCTGAGTCCTCCCATTCTGTAAGCCTGATAAATGGAAAATAGGAATTCTTTCACTCTCTCAAGAAATATGGACCTTGGTGACTGCTGAAAGGTGCACTGGATGCCAAGGAAGTGTGCAGTGTAATCTGTGGGGATGGGACATTACTGAGCCAAACTGCAGCAGAACTGAAGGTAAACACTGAGGCTGGTCATTGTACTTTGATACAAATGGTTGAAAAATTCCTTTTGCAGTGGTGAGAGCTGTCAGGGCCCTGAATACATCAACAGGGTTTTCATGTCTTCTTGCCCGGGGGTTTGGGTGCTCAAGGTAAGTTCTGACCCTTTGATTGCCCAGAAAAGCTGTAGGGAAAAGAGCTGTCAGAAATCTCATCTGGAACTTTTTGGTTCAGGAGGTGTTTGTCAGCTCGAGCACCTTGCCTTTGGCTCTTGCCTGAGCTGTGCTATGGGTATGCCCCTGCCCTGTCGGGTAGCTTGCTCGTCCTGACCTCAGCTTGTTGACTTGACTTGTTGGCCTGACCTGCTGACCTGCCTCTGGTGATCACCGTGGCTGCCACCACAGCTCTGCTCTGCTGCTTTTGCTTGGCACTGTGCCCTTGTTGAGGATCCAAGCCCTGGCAGGTAGCACTGTGTGAATGCAGGATCTGTGTCCTCTGTGGACTTTTGAGAGCTGCTGTTGGATCCTGTGCAGCTTGATTGAGAGAAGGAAACAAAACATGAGCTTTGTGTCCAGCCTGTGTGGCCCTGGGACACCTGGGGGTGCCAGCTGTGATTGCTGTCTTGTACCAGTTGGGCTCTCCTAGGAACTGCCTGCAAGAAATGTTGGGAGACTTGCCCATCCTGCCCCATAGCCTGGGTGTGAAGGGTGGAAGGGGGGTGGAAGAACTGAGCATCTGTCTGTATGTATGGCCAAACTTTGTGAACGACAATTTGGGCAGGGCTCTCCCCCCATGGGCGTGCCCTTCCAGCCTGTGCAGTGGATGTTTTAGGTGAGGCACAGCGTGCACAGAACTGGCCCCACCGTTTAAGTCCCAAGGTCCATCTGCCACGGCCGAGCGAGCTTGGACAGTGACAGGGAAGGGCTCGGGACTGTCACAGCACCCAGTACTGACTGGGCTGACCCTTCTGAGCATCCGAGATCTGATGGGGTGGGATGGCAGGGAGGCTTTAACTGCCAGGGGATGGTCCCACTGAGACTCGAACTCAGGTCCTTGGGAGTCAGAGTCCAGAGTGCTCTCCTTTACACCACGGGACTGCCCTGCATCTGTTTTAATGCACCTGGATTAACCCAGTCTGTGTAGCACTGACCTGGGAAATGCCCTGGCTTTGTGTGAGGATGCCCTTTTTAAGAAGTGACCTTAATGATGATAATGGTGCCATTTTCTAAAATCTGTTATTTTTTTCCTGAGTGCATAATTGCTGAAGGTTTTTTGATTGTTGCTAATGACCCACAGATTTGTTCTGTCTGCCCTTGCACTTCTAATTCTTCAATTTATTGAAAGTCCTACAATTAATTACAATCAGCTACTGTTTTTCTCAGAAACGTGCACATTAGAGACAATTAGAATTACTAAATGTACCATGATGTGCTATTTTGTGTGCCTGTGAACTTTTACTCTTTGCCTGATGCCTGTAACTGAGCAAACATGTATTGTGTGTTCTGCGCCTTCCAAGAATGGGTGTGAAACTCCGTTATCCCTGTGCTTTGGGAAAAGGGCCTCAGAATCTCAGAATGGGTTGTGTTGGAAGTCCTGCCTTTGCTGGTTTTCTCTGATATCATCTGCACTAAAGCTGGATTTTGCAGTTACCTCACAGGGTCTCTGCTGAGGAATAGTCACCACATTGACAATGGCTGTCAGGTTTGATCCAAATAACTGAATATGTGCCCATCTGAGTATGTGTTGAGCTGACACGTGGCTTCTAGTGTGGCTTTGAGAGCTCACCTGAGTTTTCAAATACAGAAAAGCAGTAATGCTTGGAATTGAACAGCCATATCTGACCTGAGCATTAGTTCTGTCACAAATCAAATATATTGGGAAAAGGCTTTGTCACCAACTGTTTCTTGCCATGTAGAGAATGCAAGTAATTCCTTGTGGTCGGGCAGTTTCTTTACAGGAGCTGTTTTAAACCAGAATCAGTAGAAACAGTAGTGTGTGTTAATGGTAATTAGTCTCCTACTACTGCTAAGGGTTCATCATCTACCCTGACATTAATTATTCTGTTTTGGCTCATTGACTTGCAAAACCATGATACAATTCCTTTGTTACAAAATGCCATATTTGAAGAATGTGTTTGATGGAAACGCGTGTCTACTCATCATCTTCAAATCACTACCGAGAGCTTGTCTTGTACCTCAGAATGATTCACTGCAGAGCAGAATTAGAGAGAACAAGAATCTTTGCAAATGACTTTCAAAGGAAATTAAAGTTGGAACATGTCTGCTTGTCACTCGTACTTGGCTGACTCACAGCAGAGGGCAGAAGTGAATTCTTCTCAGTTTGCAATTTTCAAGCTTGTAATTTGAAAAATATCTGTCCTTTTTAGCTTAAGAAGGAGAGATGATAAAAGGTCACATTTTCAAAACAAATGTTATGCATTACTGCTTATTATATCAGTATTTTCAGGTTTTATTTTGGCCACCCACAGTAGTTTTTGAGCACCTTGTAATCATCAAGGTATTAAAGCCTTATGAAAGAGGGAAGCCCCGTTATCTTTTGTTTGTAACTAGAAAACTGGCTTGAAACAAGTCTCTTGGTCTTGTCTGTGGTTGCATAAGATGTTTGTGAAAAAGCTGCCAAGTGACTGTGCAGGTTGTTGGACGCACTGCAGCATCTCTGCAAGAAGGGACTCCACAGCCGATCATAAGGATGGGAGTGCAGGTTTTAACTGCTCACTCTGTGTGCTTTCTGATTCATTGGTGTGAAACTTCTGGCACACCAACATGCATCTGAATGCTTCTCAAGCTTCCTGACTTGAGACACTGACAAAACAAGGAAACTCAGCAAAGACCTGCACTAGATTGGTGCTTGGCAACAAATGTGAGCAGAAATTCTAGAGGTCAGCAGGTAGAGAGAGTGCAAATACTTCTGTCTCTGACCCTTGTGGGTCCTGGATTTGGGCTGCATGATGTTAACTGGACACCTCATTTGCTCTGAAGACCAAAGCTCAAGCTTTTGCCTTGTCTCATTTTAAAGTGCAAGGGGTAGCAATAAATAGTTTTTGGTGGACTGCACTGTCATGGTCTGCAATTAAAATCTTTCTGTGGGATTCATTCCTAGACAACATTCCTGAGAAGAAAAACTCATTTGGGAACACCATTCATACCAGGAAGGAAGAATCTGAAACTTATTACTGAATTGAATGACAATGACAGATCTTAGACTGAAATAATCAGAGAATTATTTTAAAGGCATGAGCATCAAGCAGGAAACAATTATTCAAGATAGAATAAGGGATGAAATTAGGAAATGTAAGATTATAAAATGGGGGAGGCACAATAGAAACAAGAACAGCAAAATTTTAGTGGGAGTACTTTAAAACTTGCAGAAATCCAGCTCACTGGATAATGATTTTGGCTCCAGCAGTTGCAGTTCCTGAGTGTCAGGGAGCTTGGGGTGGTACCTGGTGCTATTCTGGTAGAATATCTGAACAGCTTCAGCTCAGACATGCACTGTGTGCTGAAAGGTGTGTAATAGACAGTTTTACAGGATGGAGAGGATAACCTGGAAATAAAGACACACTGGAGCAAAGGAATGGATAAGAAAGAGCAGGAATTGTGGCTGTGCAGGCTTTCAAGAGATGGTCTATGTCGAGAAGTATAAGTGTGCTGAAAAGAGAGGGATGGGGAGAGATGGTGGTGGAGGAGGAAAAAGGCAGCACCTGAGGGCATGCAGGGAAGTCCCAGCAGAGGCAATCCTGGAGCAAATTTCAGTGCAGGTGCCTCATTTTGATAGAACCAAACAGAGCTCTTTGGAGAGGCCTGAGCTCATGGGCTGGAGAAGGGATCAGGAGAAAACAAAGCTTGCTTCCTAAGGCAGAGGAGGACATGGTACATGGTTTGCAGTACCTGGTACTGGGGCCCTGCCTGAAGTGAGAATTGAGGAACTCCATGCTTCACTTTTCCCATATCAGCAAGTTATTTAATTAATCTGTTTTGGGAAATTGAAACTTTCCTTTTAACTGTAGTCTGCAATTTTCTTTGGCTATTCAACATGTTTCTTTTTAGAAAAAGTTAGTGACATTTCCCATTGGCATGAGGTGATATCAGGAGCTATGTGGATTTGCATAAGCTGCTCTGTGTTTTTGAAGTGTTTAAAGACTGCCTCTGTGCTTTGAAACCTCCTAAACTCCTTGCCTGTTGGTGAAATACCATGTATAGTGTTCCCACCGGGGGACAGTGTGTGACTGGTGTAATTTGAGAGCCTGGTCCTCTTCATATTCACCTCAGTTTTATCCCAAGGCAGCTCCAGGGACTTGTCCGAGTGGGAGCAGACTCAGGCTCAATATCTCTTGGGTTTGTGATGGGAACCATGTAACAGGATTAATAAATCATCTTCCTGGCTTAAAAAAGAAACAAGCCCAGAACCTGCTTGGATAATAAAACTTTCAATAATGAAATAATCATAGATCAGTTGGATTGCCTGAGGGTAAGAGCGTGTCTCCTTCTCTGCTTAATATATTTTGCTTTTTTGCTTAACCAGCCATTCATGGTATTTCTCCACCACAGAAACACAACCTAACACTTCTGCTGCCTGGATGGAGGGTCAGATCAATGCAGGACAAATTCCTGTTAATGAGATTTTGATTCTTTGACATTTCCAATCAATGACTACTTGAAACATGTGGAGGGAGTCTGATCTTACTGGTCCAGTTCTCAATTATTTCTGAAGTAGGCAATCAGAGATATGTCTCATGTGGGTTTGGTTTTTTTTAATTGAGGTCATAAACTTGTGTTGCTCTGTGTTAATTAGCTCCTTAATATGCCATGGTCTGTACTTCAGTGCAAGCTTTCTTTTGTTTGTGTTGTTATTACCTTTCTAGAAAGAACTGTTAGACAATCTCAATGTCTCTTAATTAGTAACTTTTCCTAATTTACTTCCATGGCAGTGACTGTTTGAAAAATGAACTATTCTTGCATGTTTACATAATGCAACCAGAATTCTTATTAGACACCAGAGGTGCACAACTAGGGAACATGAACACCACTTCGAATTTATTGTTTTGCCAACACCTCATTTCTGGGGAGGTTGCACTTTCCTCTTACTCACCTGACTCCTCCAAAGTAGCAGCTTGGAGGTGAAGCTCCTCATTTCCTGGGTGAATGAGCCAGCTATTTTAATCTTAAAATATTCCTTTTCTTCCTTTCTGGGCTGTCAGGAACAGGAACTTTGAGTAATAACCGTCTGTGTATGCCCAGTTAAATGATGTCCTACCTTGGAGTGCACCAAAATGCCACAGTGTGGAGGCAGAACATGCACATACAGATCATTGGCAGGTTAGAAACACTTGCTGTTATTTGTCTCTGGTATAAAATCTTCTGTACTGCTGGACACATTTTGAGACACCTCATTTCTAACAAAAACTATTTAAAGGTGCCTCTCCTCAGGAAAGCCCCTTCTTTGGCTCTAGAGTGTGTGAGGTCATTCAGGCTTACAGGACTGCAGTATTAGCCCCTGCCTAGAGGTTTAACTCTGAGCTTGAGTTTCAGTCCTGGGAATGAAGAGTCTAAATGGTTATCACAGACTTGGAATGCTTGTGTTCTTCCTTGGACCTCATCCTGGCAATCTCCAGCTGGGGGAACTGGGATTGCTGCTGCATCCTCCCTGTTAAACAGGTCTTTTTGAGCCATTTGTTACAGCTACTGCAGCCCTTTGGACGAAGCTTTGTCATATCTGCCTGGCAGTGAAGGGCCTTGGCGTAAGAGTTTTATTTTAGAATAAAGTGTAGCTCAAGGCCTGGAATGATAACTTTCAGTTCATTAGAGAGAATTTTACTGGAGGCCAGTGCTTTCAGAAAAGACAAGGCAGCATTTGAAACTTTGGCCAGCTAGAACTCTTCCAACAAAAAGTCACCCAGAGGTGCAGGGGGAGAGTTGTTTGAGAGGCTCCCTCTGTGGTCTGACACTGAATTTTCTTGACACCAGGGCCCCTCTGCATAAAAAAGACCCAAGTTGTAGAACTCAGCTGACCCTGCAGCTGAACACAAGCTGGGTCAGGCAGCCATAAAGCAACAGTCAGAATAGTCACATAAATTGTAATGAATCACAACTTCTCTTTCTGGAGAGGAAAAATAAAATCCAAATTCACTGAAATTGAAACATAATAAAATAAAATGCCTTTAATGCAGGGTAATCATATGCATTTGCCTCATACATCATGCTTTATAGGGTCTTAAATGTACTTCCAATTTCTGTCCCTTTTATTTTTTTGCAGTCTTGGAAAACTGTTCTGTTGAACTTGACTTTGAAAATAGTGTAATGCAGCCAGCAGAGCTCTGCTCCCAAACAGAGCCATGTTTTTTATTTAGATGAGAATATTCAATAAAATCCCTTAGTGCTGGAATTACTGTCCTTCGGGATAAATAAGTTTCCAGTACAATTAATAGGTAAGCAATAAAGAAGAATACTTCTCAAATCTTTGTGGAGGAAATGAGTCTGAGAATGCTGTGAATTGCTCTGGTAGTATCTTGTCAGAAATGTAATACTGAGCTGCAATTACAGTCGATTATCAGCTTTTCTCTACTATGCTTTGATCCTTATAGCAATTTTTTCCCTTTGGTACTGTGCACACCCCAAAAAGAAATGTAACAAGACGCCTAAATTGCTGACTGTCTCGTGTACACTATTGATTGGGCTCATTGATGCCCTGTTATCTAAGACTAAATTGGCGTCAATTTTTTCCCTCTGAAGCCTGAAGATTTTGTGTTCTATTTAATTGTTAGAGGAAGGTCAGCACAGAGTGTACCCTCTGGCTTTTAATCTTAGATGGAAATGTCCTAAATGAATAGAAAACTGCGTGTCAGCAAAATGAAGTCTTGCTGAAAGCAATGTGTAGGCTTCTCATGTTTAGCGTTTGTGATGACATAAGCTTTGACCTTGGCCTGTATCTTTCTGAAAGAAGAGAAACATTTG
This sequence comes from Sakesphorus luctuosus, assembly GCA_013396695.1. Taxonomy (NCBI): domain Eukaryota; kingdom Metazoa; phylum Chordata; class Aves; order Passeriformes; family Thamnophilidae; genus Sakesphorus; species Sakesphorus luctuosus. The sequence goes on from VWZD01012667.1 coordinate 516,015, forward strand.
TTCCCTTCAGCCCGAGAGCAGCACTGATGGTAGGAGCTCTCTGCTTGCATGAACAGCTCCAGCCCTACTGCAGTTTGTAGCACTGGATGGAGAATGACTTTGTGTTGAAGTGCTGTTCTTTAGAATTTCTCAGTGTAATGACCCCAGCTTCTGTCTTCATACAGTCACAATATGGGTGGAAGAGAGAGGTGGGGTTAGGGCTTAATGTGGTAAATTAATTTCTTTGCTCAGTTGGCTGTTCCTGTGGCCAGTCTGGCAGCTGGAGAGCTGAATGTGTGGGTAGGTCCATTCCTACAGCCTAAGGACTTTCTGAGCTTGTCTGTTTTTTTCCCCAACTATGGCAGTGAGGAAACAGTATTCCTCTGTGATATCTCTGTCTTTGTCCCCAAAAGGGAGAGGAGTCCTGATTATTTCTCCCTGAATACTCACTGACGGCTGAGAAATGGGAGGAAACACAGATAAAAACTGAAATTCCTAAGGAACTGGCAGGATGGAGCTTTCAGAATAGGCTGTGGTGGACATTCCTGCACAAGGGTGTCTGTCCCAGAGAGTCCCACATCTCTGTGCCAGGCAGGGAGTAATCCTGTGCTGGTGGAGTGTAAGAGGAGATGAATTTTAGCATCTGCTTTTGGAAGTATTTCAGGGCACTTGCATCAAACGCTCTGGTTGAATGCAGAGGGCCGGAAGTTTATTCTCCCTCCACCTGAGCTCTTTGAAAATAATGAAAAACTCCCCTGACACCTCAAGCCCATTTCCCTCAGGGCTTTAGCTCACATTTTTTGTCTTGAAACAGATTTCTGAGTAGAAGAAAAGCTGCCCATCTGTTAGGGGAGCAAAAGCAGTGAAATACATCTGGTCCTCTGATTTTCTTCACACAGCCCTCCACCACCCTCCCAAGTTTTGCACATCCTGAGAAGAAACCAATTCAATTTTCCTCTTAAAGCCCAGCAAGGGCAAGAAAAAAGTGGAACAAATGAAAAACTTCTCAGCATATTAAAGAATAGTTGGAGGATGAAACAGGCCTGGGGATATCACTGTGACTTTGAATGAAGCTGGGAAGTTTTACCAGTGTTTTTTGCAGAGATCTGTGTGAACAGTTTCCAGTGGGGTAAATTTAGAGGTTTCCCTGATCTGATCAGAAATTTCACTTCAGTTTTCCCCAGTGGCTCAGGGACACTCTCAGTAAATTACATTTGGGACATTTTTCACATCTTGTTTGACCATCTGCCTTTAACAATAAAATGTGTGCAGCAGTTGAGATGCTGCAAGGAAACACACAGAACACACTGGGCAAAATTCTGGGAGCTCTGTCTTATTTCTCCCTAAGCCTGCAGCCAAGGAAGCTGTGGAGCAGATGTAAGCCTAAAAATGTGTGTGTGATTTTGGACACAGAATAAGTGAAAGCCAAATACCAGTCTTTGAGTGTGAACCAGCTCTGAGAAATACAAGGTATCTCTGCAGTGGGAGTTGGTATTAAATCCACACATAAAATCTCTGAACAGAAAGATTAGTGAAGACTTTACCCACAGTGCTGTTTTATCAGCAAGATGATGTGACAGAGTTTGTGGTTTCTGCACGTGGTTTAGTTTGGAATATCCAGGTAGAGTTTGGGACATCTAATCCATGTGGTGCTGGAGATGGCTGTCATTGAGAAGGACTCTGTATCAAGCAAGTCTGGAAGGTGTGTGTGGTCAGATCTGGTCTTGAGCAAGGGGGCAAGAAAATCCACTGGCTCTAGTCCCCCGTCCTGCCAAAGCGGGCCAGGTCCCTTTCTCGCCCTCCTTCCTGTCACTTTCTCATTCTGTGCTTTCTGTCACAAGGTGTGTTTTTAGCCTCACAACAGGAGATAGAGAAAGGATTACAAAAGAACTGGGTTCCAGTTTTTAGTCAGTGCTCCCTGATACAGTCCCGAGATTTCTGCTGTCTAATGAAATGTAAAAACTGCTGCAAGTCCATCTGTCAAGCTGCACAAATGCCTTGCTGTGTATGTAGCATGTCCGCTTGGCTGCATAAAGGATGGGTCAGAGAAAGTGCAAAGGGAATCTTTAGCTATTAATCAAATGCCTTCACGGTATGTAGGTAGCAAAAACTGATTTATCTTTAGAAAAATAATTTCTGAGAGTGCAAATTTGGAAAGGTCAGCTGAGTTGTTTATTTTTTTCTTTCTTTTTTTTTTTTTTAATGTGGCATGGTTTGTATCAACACTGAGACCAGCAAGTTGAATTTCTGACTTAAATTCACCTTGCTTTCTCCAAGCCACCTTCCTCGTCCCCTCTCTAGTCTGATATCCTTTTTCACCTTCAAGCTCACCCACCTCCCCTCCCACGCTGAGGTAGGAGCCTGGTTGGGGCTTGAGGGCCAGAGGGATGCTGAGGATTCGCAGGTCACAGGGGCTGGTGAGGAGGGTCACAGCTCCCCTTCCTCGTGCCTGGCAGTTGGCTCATCTGGGTGGTCCAGCATGGAGCCAAGAACATTGGAGTTCTGGCTAAAACCCAGGTGCGGGGCAGCCTTGCTTCATCCTGTCTGCTTTTGTTTGCAGGAAATGCTGGTCCTGCTGTGGTTGGGCTTTGGATGGTGCAGAGCCCAGAGCGTTCATAGGAAAATAGCACGTACTGAAGGGGAGGTCAGTGAAAAGAGGCAGACAGTGTGTTTGTATAATAAATCCTGGTCCTTTTTCCTTTCATTTTCCTGGCACAGTTGTTTCCAGAGGGACCCATAACTGTGAGAGGTACCTGTGTGTGCTGCAGCATTGCTGCAGCACTCTGGAGTGGGGAAAGCTGAAGGGTGGCACAAGGTTTCACTGCAGAGCTGAGCCCAAACAGTTATTGTGGCCATTCATCTGCAGGGACGGGGTGTTTCAGGAAAAATGTAATGAAAAAAGGTTCCAATTCCTTAAGAAAGAGGGAATGGCCTTAATTGTTTAATGAAGAGAGTTTTGTTTTTGTTTTTATTTCTTTCTTTTTCTGAGCTGAGCCTCCTTCGTGCATAGCAAGAGTTTCCTTTGACTTATACAGAACTAATTTTGGAGGATGTTTTTCTCTAATGATTGCTCACATTTCTTTAATGTTTTGTTGTACTGTGTTAGAGCAAATGGAATTCTTTTCTACTGGATGAAGAACTAAAAAGCAGATTTTTCAGATAACCCAGTTTAGTGGAATAAGGGAAAACCTGAAGAACTCTGACCATTAGCAGGAACCTCTGGCTGAAGGAGCACACGGGGGGATTTGCTGCTCCTTTACTTTTTCTTGCGATGTCTTCTGTGCCAGGCCTGGCTGCTTCCAGCAGCAATAATGTGCTCCCCCTCTTCCTGCACCACTGAAATGGGGATAGCCATGCCCCTTTTCCTGGAAGATGAGGCAAAGCTTGAACTCTCTGGGTCAGCTCCTGCTCACCTGTTCTGTGTCCCATCTGACCTACCTGGCAGGCAGACCTGCCTTGGTCAGAGCTTGTGGCGCAGCATTTTTGTCTCACTCACTCAGCACACCTGACAATAGATGCTTGAATTTATTGCTGCACTCTGTTAAGGTCTGACATGAGGAATGGCTCTTCTCTTCCCACTTATTCTCTTTGAGGCCATGTTTATGAGAGCTGGATTTATTTTTCTCTTCCTGTATCTCTTTAAATGCTAAGAGTTCCATGTAGAATTATTAGTGTTCTCTTGTCCTGCAGGATTTGGGAGGTGAGATTTTTTTAGCAGAAGATCAGACCTTCGAAGAGACTGCTGTGATGTGTTATGTGAAACACTTTGATTTCTTTTCTTGCAGAGCACATTATGGGTCATATTGCCCTGAACTGTTCTTACACCCACCTGCTGTCTTGAACTCATTTCCTTACATTGAGAAAGTACCTGGGAAAGAATTGACTCAGAAAATAGTTCACAGTGATGTAATCCTTTAAGACTTTTAAAAAGTTGGCAAAAGAGATATTTTAAGTTATATATCGGTTTGTTTTGGACACCTCAACTTGCACATGGAGCTATTTTCTCTCTGGTATGGGCAGATCTGCCCTTGCCATGCTTATTAACTCTGTGCTTGTCTGAGCTCTCTGAGAAACGCTGGACACAGATGTTGGGATGTACAGTAGTGATTTATTATGGAGAATGAAGTGCTGGAGAGCAATAAAGGTTGTTTATGCATTGGCTCTCTAAGCACTGTTGGACTGTTCTTGTATTTCTGCAGTGTAGCTCCCAGTACCTCATCTGCCTGTTCAGCATTCAATACTCAGCTTACTTTGCAGTTCTCTGTTGAGAGCTCATGGCTTGTTAAAAGAAGTGTTGGACCAGTGTTCAACCTGAACATCTGTTTATGAAGTCACCGAGGAGAACTTATAAATCATCTTTCTGCTCTGTATTGTAAAATCCAGTATTACTCCGGGTGAACATCTTGTTTTTACACAGTATGTCTCTCAGGTTTTCAGACAAAACCCATGTGCGACTTTGTTCCTTTCAGTGGATCCCTGTAAACACTAATTTTGGCTCAAAAGCCAATAAGTGCATTTGATTCACACTTAATAATCTAAAGAGAAAGTGTTTTTTTCTGCTGTGTTCTATTTCCTTCCATTAGATATTTAAGAGGATATATTATTGGTACTGTCCCCAGAATGCTTCATGAAAATAAATACTAATACATAATTATTGCCTTGCAAACACTTTGTGGCAGTAATGTAAAATTAAATAGTCTGGGTTTTTTTAAACATATATATTGTTGTCATCATAATTTTGTGATACAGAAAGAAGAAGTAAGTTCCTTGTTAAAAATAAATTCTTACCTATGACATGGTCAAAACTTTAACTGAGTTTCTAGAAGATAAAATGTAGTCAATGAAAGCTTAAAGGCACCTGGTGTCTTTGTTGTCATGTGCCATCATAGTAGTTTGAGGACTGGTAATGGGTTAATTTACTAATTAATATAACTTATTCCAAAGAGTCTCAGGGTAATAAGATTGCAAACCATTCATGGGAATGTAAGAGCACAAGCTAAAGAGCTCAGGCACAGAAAACACTGAGTAGCAGCACAAATTTAACAAAGTAAAATGAAGCCAACTGTGCCACTGTCCGGGTGACAGAGGGATGTGGCACAGCCTGCAACGGGCTGACGTGTCTGAGCCTCCTCACTCTGGGCACACAGCACTGACTGTCTCCAATGCACTGCCAGAGATCCTTCCTCCTTTGCTGTTACTGACTGAAGCTAAAATGTTGTACTACTTGATCTGAGAAGAGTTTACAATGATGTGTTCTCGTTGATACATCTGTATCCTGTAGTGCATATTCCCATTAAATTCAGAACATGCATTTTACGGTGTATAGGACTCATTAAAACCAAGCAGTTGTCAGCAGAGAAACAGTGCTTTTCCCACAAAATACTAGAATGGGCTTTTGATTTGTATAAATTCATATAGAGGCTTGCTGCCAGCTGAGCCTTATAAATGCAAATTATAAACAATTTCTTACTAGTGTCAGGCAAAGTACCATCCAGACATGCTTGGACATCAGAAGAGTTTGTATTTTGTGTTTTATTGTTAATCTGTTGCTTGACAACCTGGTAAAATACAAAATTAATAGACACATAAAATGTAGTTAAGTTCATTGACAACATATTTTTACAGGTTTTGTTGTCACAACCGAATTATGTGAAAAACAGAAAATCCTTCAAGTGAATTTGAATTATTACTTGTCATAAAGCATATATATTAAATAATCTAATGGCACATTCAGTAAAATCTATACTATCCCCTTATCTAGTGGATTGACTGCAATGATAGTTAACCAAGAGCAGACAAAAACCATAATATTGTCTGCTTGAAAGCTGGGCAAATAAAGGTGAAAGACTGTGAATTCATCAGTGGCAACTTGTTGGTTGCTACTTTACAACCAGCTGTTATCAATGAAGAGATTCTCTTAAATGTTGAATAATCCATTCCTTTTCATCCTTTCCTAAAGCACTGAAAATTATTTCTTTTAATAAAAAAAGAAAAAATTAAGATGGTATAACACATCATCAAAAGAGACTAGTAAGTTCTCTAAACTAATTATAAACTGCTGTTTTCCTGATCAATAATAATTGTTCTTTTCTTTCTTGAGACATAGATGTCATTACTTTGGCTGAAACACGTGTTAGGATTATATGGCAGAAAGCTGTTCTGGTATTAAAACACGATGTCACAGTTTACCATGAGAACAATTGCTTGGCGAATTGAGGTGGCCAGTTTGACCCCTGGTGCTCTCTGCTCCATAGCCTGTGCCTTGTCTCTGTGCCGAGTACACAGAGGGTGGGGGAACACCAGGTGCTGTTGGGAATGGGGCTCTGGGGACCTGCTGTGTCTCAGGACCAGTAGTTTATGTGCTAGGTATATAATTGTTTGTGCTGTGGTAGTAGCTGGACACTGAGTTTTGTTGCTAAGATCTTGTTTTTTTCTAAGTGTGTGTTGCAGTGTGGGATCCACAAACTGTGATGCCACCCCTGGCCCAGCTCAGCACTGAATGACCTTGTCCCGGTCTGGCATGCCCTGCTCGTTCATTTTGCTCATGTACTGCCAAATGAAGTAAAGAGCCCAGAAGTTTCCATAGAAGATACAGAAACTGCGATTTCTCAGACTGGTTCAAGGCTTCTCAGCAGGGCACAGAAACCCGTGTTTTCCTGCCTTAGCCCGAGGGCTAGGAAGCAGGATGGGGCAGGGGACAATGAGGGGAGAGGTCTGAAGAACTGGGTCGCTGACTCAATGCTCCCTGGGGTGGCCGGAGGGAGCCGGGAGGCTGTGCCTGCTCTCTAACCCTTGAAACAACCTGCCCTTGTCCGCTTCATTTAGACCACGAGCTGTCCTGAATAAGTCGATGGGAACAGTCTGTTCCCCATTAAATTTTCATCTCAGTTGCCACTACCTGTGGGGTGACTTAACCCAGACAGTTTCTGGAAAGATGCTTATTTTCCCCTCTCCATGGTTTTTTAGCACCATTCATAGGACTGTAGCTATCTGGTGTTTTCTGTGTGTGTATACCCAGATATGAAGTGTTGCTGCCAACAGGCAGGAAAAAAGCATCCGAAGGGGCATAGAAAAGTTCTGCTTTTCTCAATTTGATTACCTGAAGATCTGAAAGGGGTCCTTCCCTGTAAGTTCCTTTTATGTAAGAGATGTTATCTCCCTATGGCTTGCATTCAGGTCTTAAATCATGTAACATCATCATAGGTGAAAATTGCTCTTTTCATGCCTCCCATCTCTGAGCATGTGAATACTTCAGCCTAGTTAAGGATGTGTCAGATACTGTTCTCTTTCCAGGTGGTGTTAGTAACGCACTTCAACTTCCCCATGTTGCAGCAGAGGGCTTTATCCAGATGGTTTTTTTAGATCCTCTTGCTGCTCCCATGCCTTTATATGAAATAGATCACAAAGGAAACCAGGTGTGAAGTGTCCATAGACAGTATGTGGACTTGGGGCTCACAAATCTCCAGGGAAGTGTTCTGTTATCCCCTGTGAGCATAAGCAGTTTTACAGCTGATGTAGAGTAACACAAGGATTCAGATAACAATCACATTCACAGATGCTGTTTCTGGAAAAACAAGTTGCAAAGGACTCTTGAAGATGCTAACCTTACACTGTACTTGCCTGTAATGTCGTGTTGAGACTGAAGCAGAGAGAATAGCAGGGTGAGCTATTAAAATTCAGCTGTACAACTGGCAGGAAAGGGAGCGTGAGCTGACTTCAGAGACACTTGCTACTGTCTTTTGTTCTTGTCCTTCTTCAGGCTTAGCTTGATTAAAGATCACACATCCAACATGAAAATGTCTGCATGAGTACTACTGCATGCTTCTCTGTCTGGGTTTTTGTGCAGTAATGCTAAAATCTATCTTTTTGCAGGTGGCTGTTGTACCAATAAATCCAAGGCAGGAAGGCAGCTCTGTGTTTCAGAGTTCCGATGGGGGTGGGCATGATTAGCATAGACTGCTGGGGAAACAGGACTGAACAACACGCTCAGATCGCTTTCAGGCTCTTCCTCGGGGCCCTGTTTATTACTTCAAACAACAAAACCACCCTCACAAGGCAAGACAAAATGAATTGTCTTTCCTCAGCCAGCACAGCTGCTGGCTGTCTCTCCTGCCTGCCTGGGGCTCATTTCAGGAGTCACCTTGACTTGCTGACCCTGCGAGTCCCTTGCGAAGCAGGGAAGATCTGGCTCCACACCTGGGGTGGGCTGGAAGAAGGGTTGTTGCTGGGCTTTAACATGCCCACCATGAATATACACAATTAATAAAAGTCTATATAGTATATAATCTCTCATTATCTGGCTCTCAACTATCTAGTTGACAACTATTCAGAAGGAGTTATGGGGTTACCGTGTCCTCTTCCTGGGCCAGGAAAGACATTTCCAGCCATTTCATGGAGTGACAGCTCTGCTCCTGGCTCAGGCAGTAAATTATGTTCCTGATGTAAGGCCCTGTTGGTATCTGCTTGAATTTTCTTTTTCATGCAAAAATTGGTTCTGTTGTAAATCTACCACTTTCTGTAGATGAATACAGTGAATTTTGTCAGTGAATGCTATTACGACCATGTCTCTTTAACAAATATAACAGTGTTTAACTAGGCCTGCAGCAATTAATTAGTTGGACTCTCTTACTAATGAATTACCTGAGGGTATTATTAATCTGTTCAGCAGGAGAAGAACTGGCATTATTATTTAAAAAATAGATGTAGAAATGTTCCCAGTATAAAGTGTGTCATCATAATGCTGCATTTCAAGAACAAATGTTAATACAGTTTTTCTTTTGAAATAATTTAATTCCAGCCTTACTGGCTCACAGAAGTAATGCATTTACTCCAAATAAAAATCCCAACATTTTCCATAATGAAATTGTAGATGTCGGAGGTGAAAAGTGTGTTCTTACTCCTGCAGCCTTGTTCCTTTCCCTTGCAGAATTGGTTCCTCTAGAATATATGCTGGTCTTCCTTACAGCAAAGGAGTTTTCCTCTGTATTTTGCACACAGTGCATTAAAATCTGACACCACTGAAATCAGAGGTTTTGATTTTGAGTGGTCATTTTTTTAGCAGGTAATCAGCAATAATATTAAGCATAACGAGCAAAGAATTGGGAATTTTCCTTCCTCTGACTTACACGTGCAGGGAGTTGGGGGATTGGGTCTTTCCAGTGGAAACTTAAATGAATTTAGATGAAAGTGCAGGAAGACCACGTGCTGTCAGTGTGTGTCCTGCTGCCTGAACACCTGTGGCAACAAGTCAGGCACCCGACCAGTAAGATCCGCTGTAGATGTCATTGATTAAGGAAAAGAGTAATTGATTAACATTCAACAGTCATATTTTCTAGGTGATCAAGGGAATATCATACTTTTCCTGTTGTTATTCCTGATGTCTTTTGTAGCTGTGATGATGAGGAAGATCTGAGCCTAACCCAAAGGGTGGCTTAATGAATCACAGCAACACAGGCTGGCAGGAAAGGGAGGGTACAAGAGACTATGGAAGGGAAGAGAGAAACGGTGGAGATGAAATAGTAATTAACTGTGCCGCTTAACAAAGGCCAAGCTCTCAGAGAGGCTGGGGCAGGTGCTGGTGTGGCCCTGCCTGGGGAGCTGCCCTGTGTGCAGCAGGTGAGCTCATGCAATGGCTGCAGCGAGGCAGCAGCATTATGGCTTGGCACCACCATGGGTGTTTTATACCTCTGTCAAATAAACTTATGGCACTCTTCTTGTGTTGTTTCTTCATCATTTGCTATGCAAGCCCCAAAGTGGTTTTGTTTTGTTCTGTAAGCGCCACAGACTCTGATGGTAGTGTGTGAAATGCCACCTGTTCTCACTGCTTTGCCCCCTGTATACCGACAGCAGCTCTGACCGTGGTTTAGTGGATGTTCACATGAGGTCATTCTCTTATTCTAAAGGTGAAAGGGAAATTTTTGAGTCATTCAGGCATTTACTTGTTGGTTTGAATGTGTTTGTCTAGACTTGATAACACAGAAACAATTAGTATCATCTTTCTGGAAACAGGAGTGATCTTATCAAATTTTGGGAGAAGGTTAATGCTGGTGCAGGTTATTTGTGTGGTTTCACATTGGAGAGTTTCAATTTGCAGCATGAATAGTTCAATTTCTATTTAGGGTGCAATTCCAGAGGAAGTATAATTACAGTTAAGGGGTGTCTCAGAACTGGTGAAGTTATAGGTTAGGAAAACAGAGGAGATATTTTGTGAAAACCTTTTAGGGTTATGCCTTGGTAAATACAAAGGAGGCATAGCTAAGTGAAAAACAACTTACTGCTCAGTTCAGCGTGTCACCTTTAATAGTATCAATTAATAAATAATGCTACATGTGACTTTGTTAAGTTCATTTTTGAAATATTCACCTCTGTTAAAGCCAGTATATAAATGTGATTTTCTAAACATACAAAATACAGTTAGTGGCACCTAAACCAGAATTTCTTTTTTACATCTGTCATATTTGAGCTATTTTTAATGAGAAGATTATTCAGTATGATCCCAAAGCATACATAAATCTGCTCACTGGCAGAACTTATAATTCATTGAAATGGGTACAATTGATAGTCATTTAATATGGACAAAATTTGAAGATATGCATTTTTCTTCACTTTTCCCATTTGTTTTCTCTTGCTCAGTATGAACACTTTATAGAGACCACGATCATCCCCTGTACACACCTGTTCAATCATGCTGCTTTCTGAATCCACCCATTTACAGCAGCCCCTGCTTTTAGCAAAATATTGAGATGCAATCAGACAAAGCTGTCAGATTGCTCAGTGTCTGGAGAAAGCTGCTGATTACTGTTGCCACTGTTAGCTGAATTATGCTATTAAAGGCTTTTATGAAGTATTTGTTTGCTTGCTGATACAAATATCAAATCATGGCTATGCCATGGTGAAAAAGGAAACAATGCTCATCTTGTGACACATTTCTTCCAAGACAAGCCAACAGCAGTCTGTGGAAAACATCTATATACAGAACACATTTGAGAGTGGCTTTTGGTTTCTTAATTGCTAAATTGTTCAAACAACAGTCTTCTCTATTGCTTCCAGCTCATCATGCCTCTCTTGGCAACGAAGGCAGAGTTGGTGAGGATGAAACCACCAGCCATGGTTTCATGAGCCATGAGCACATATGTGACTTCAAGCTCTGCCCTGACACGCTTAAGCCTCTTGTTGAATTGGGGCCAGTAAGAAAAATGGTGCAAGATGTGAAGAAAACAGATCAGCCAAGTGATAACTATCTGGGAACTAACTTGCCCAATAAATGTTTCATGGCACTGTCACTGTGTGTCTGTTTATTGTCTGCTGAGGGTCACACACTGCTGTTTCTCTGAGGCCAGGTATTACTGTGTGGAGTCCCAATCCCAGAAAGATGACTGTGGGGTGAAAAGCAGACCTTAGCACTGGATAAAGTTGTGTGGAAGGCAATGCATGGAGACGTGTCAGCATCTGCAGATAATCCTCATGTCACAAAAGTTAGTGCAAGTGGTATCTGTGACAAGAAGGACTAAGAAGCGGTTCAATCCTGTATGAAGGCTCAAGCAAACCCCTCGTACTACTCATTCAGCAGGTACAGTCTTTAGAGAGGTGTCAAGTGCAGGAGCGATTCCTGAGAAGTCCCACAACGGCAAAAGGGCCATGGTTTAGCTTACAATGTGATGACACAGTCCAGCTCTCCGTGCTTTCAGCTGTAGCTGGAAACATGTAAATGAAAACAATTGCAAATGGCCAGGCAGCTTGTGTGCTGCTGAGGCACATCTGCTTGCTTCCTCACTCGCTTTGGTGGTGTTACATTGTTTCTGGCATTCCTTTGTGTCAGTTCTGCTACAAATACTAAAGGAAATATTGCATTATTTAACAAGAGCCATTCACTACCAGCTGATGACAAAGCCTTGAGCAGGCAGGCACTCTGCAGAGTGTGGTAATGCACTGCTGCAAGTTCACCCATGGCAGCAGGGGAAGCCACGACAGTATGGCCAAGGTGTTCTGCATTTATGTTTCATTGCTCAGAGGAGTCTTTCTCAGCTGAGAGAACTTGCCCTGTGTTCACTAAGTTTGATTCACATGGGATAGATGGATGGGGAGACAATGCTTGATGCCTCTCAGATAAGCAGATCTGAGTGGCTTCCTGAGCTCTGCTCTGCTGCTGTGACCAGCTCTGTGCAGAGCACAGGTGCTGGGAAGAAAAATTTTATGGCTGAGGTTGCTGATATTCCTGCCTTGATTGCCCCTGCTCCTAAGATTGTTTTGGGACAGAAGGCTCTTTGGCCTCCTCTTTAATCTACTGCCTTCCCCCTTTGCTTTCCTAGCTGACCTCATTTCCACTGTGACTGGTGCACCTCTTCTGTCGCACGCGAGGTGCTGATGGTGGGGTGGGCAGCTGGCTCTGAGGAGTTGGCCTTGGACTGGGATGTATCAACTGGGATACTTCAAAGTATCTTCATGTGGGAAAAGATGCCAGACATGTGCTGGGATGGGCTTCCCGACTCAACCAGAGTGTCCTTCCTTATGGGTCGCTTGAGTATCCCCTGGACCTTGTGCTCGTTGTGTTTTCTATGGGAGGGCAGGACAGAGCCCTGTGCTGCCCACTCTGCCCCTGGGCACTGTGGTAGGGCTAGGGTGGTCATTTCAGCAATGACAGAAGCAATCTGGTCAGTGACCTTTGGCCCTGATGGCTATAAATGTGTGATTTTATCTGTGTCGGCCTGGAAAGGCAACACGTGTGCAGAGTAACTGCACAAAGCAGAGCTGTAAGAAAGGCTACAAACCCATAATCCTTGGAGTGACCTGTAGCTGCCCCTTTGCACCTCTCTGAAAACTCTCTGTGCTAGAGTAACACACTTGGGAGAAAATTGTCTGCCTTGTCTTCTGTGCTTTATCGCTTGTAAATGTCACTCTGAAATACTTACTGGTGCATTTCTATTATTTAATAGCCATTTAATAAGATGGGATAAAGATTTTACATTTTACCTTTTGCTTTCAATCTAACAGGCACCATTCAGTGTGGTAATGGCTCTGGTAATCAGTTTTCAGTGTCGTGTGACTGAAACTGTGGTGAGTGTGTCTGCTTTTGGCCAGCCATAATCTGAAGTTAGAAGCACTTGCAGAAATTGCCTTTGTGTTTCTCACTTTAATTTGTGTCTGTTATAAATGTGGGACTGTCAAGGGTCTCTGTTGTCAGAAAGGACAAACAGACATCTGGAGTAATTGAATACTGGATTCTTTTTCCAAAATTTTTGACCTAATGACTTTAATAAGAACTTTATAAATTCTCACTATGTATTTTTTGCCTGATAAATGTTTATAATAGAGTAGAAATAAATGCAAACTAGAGCCAAGTTATAACTTTTATGCTCTAAAAAGAGCTGAAAAACATGACAAAAATCCACTGGTCTGGAAGCAAATTTATTGATAATATGGAATAAAATAGTGGCACTCTCAATACCAGGTAGTCCTTGATGGATTTGTGTTGCCCTGTGAAATGTGTCAGAGTGCTGAGCTACTTGAGAAAGAAACTGTGTCCCAGCCTGGAGCAAGGGGCACAGAACTCATGTCCTGGGTTCTGCTTTAGGATCTGCACAAGCCACCACACTGGTGTTGTTTGTGTGGCTTTAACTCTCTGCCTCTGTTTCCTCACCTATCTCATCTATCTGGGATAATTAAAACTGAATAAAATGTTCTTACAGAAACATTCTATAAAAATTGCATATACTTGAATTGGCCAAATAGTGAGTAATTTCACTCCAGTCAGTCTGTATCAGCCTATTTCTTTCTGCCAGCTTCAATTAATCTGTTCCTGAAATTGTTGACAGCATGTGAATGTCTCTGCTGCTTCCTGTCTCTCCATTTAGCACATGAGAGGGTGATGGACTAAAGACTCTTGTCATCCCCTTCTGATGTGGTTTGGCAACAGATGGCAACAGGTCTTTGAGGAGAACTGTGTTGTTGCTGCTCCCAGCACCAACATAATATTTCAGTGCAGTCTGGGGGGGGGAATGACATGAACCTGAACTGGCTTCCAGCCTCAAACATTCTTTTATCAATTAGCAGAACCACAGATGGATTGGACACAGCCTTGGGAGAGCGTTTCTGTGTCCTGCAATATGATCTGCTCTGCATACTGATGATCTGCTCTATGCAGAAACTTGGGGCATATGTTAGTTGAATTTACTGTGGGTTTTTTGGTTCCCATTGGGTACACTGCCTTTTGTTTGTTCTAGGAAGTCTGGATACAAAGCCTGATGCTTTCAGGAATCACAATTATGCACCATATATTGGGTAAACATTACAAATAGAAGCCAACAATGTCTAAACTTCATCCAGGCAAGATTTCCCCAGAAGTATCATCAGTTCAGTGCCATCTAAGTGCTGGTTGGTAACCAGCTGATGTGTTGGGGAGTTCTGTTTTAATTAATGTGGTCAATATTTCACAACATGAGTCACAGCTTCCCTGCTGCTGAATAGAGCAAGAGCTGACACTGGGTCTGGCCACATGGTTTCCCAGATGTGTGGGTGATTCCCTTTCCCTGCCACTGAGCTGCCACAGTGTTTGCCATTCTTGCTGCACCCGTGTTGAGCTTCAAGATGAATAACTTATGGGTGGTTTCACCAAAGGAGAGCCTGGGGCAGTGCACAAAGCCAGGTTGAGGGTTAGCAGCTGGGGTCACGTTCTCATAAGTAGGCAGGAGGGATGAAAGGGCGAGGAGGAGTTGGCACGTTAAAATAAAAGGCTCAGGGAGTGCTGAGATGAAAGGCATACTGAAGCTTAGCTAAATACAAGTGCCGGGGCTCTGTTATGTCAGTATTTGCTCCTCACAACTCCGGCTTATGGGTCTCAGCCAGGTCAAAGTGGTGTGAAAGCCTCAGGGCATCAAGAGCATCCTGGCATACACCGGAGCTGGAAACAATTCCATCAGTGCTCAGGCTCACATTTTAACACGGAGATAGATCCTCACTTTGGTATTGGTGTGTGCATTTTTTCTCCTTTTATTTCCTTTTTATATTCTTAAAAACAGTACCTTGCTGACAGCAATAGTTTTGGCCTTCACATCATCCTCATCTTGAAGGCATATTCACCAGTGTCAGAGTTGTGTCTGGTCCTACTTCTCATAGCTCTTGGATACCTTCAGGAGCCTTAAAAGAGTATGTTTTGGTATTTTGGCCATCTTTGTTCTCCTGTTCACCATATGCTGGGACAGATTTATAAAGGATTACATCTGCATAATCACCAACCTGGTTTGTGGCATCAGCTGTTCCAGTTGGCAGCACCAGGTGCTTTCCCCAGTCTTCCTGCTTTTTTTCATTTTAGTTTTGATCACTGCCCACAAAATCAAATGATCCTCCTACGGTCCCATAAATGGCTGCCATTTTCTTATCACGATACGGCTGATCCCTCAGTGCCACATCCCCAGTTCTGGCATTTCTGAGCCCAGCCCCCAGGCCCTGCTGCCTCTCTCTCCTCACAGACACAGAGGTTTGCACTGTCTGGGGCTATGGCTTGAGCAACTTCTGACAAGGCAAAGTAATCTGGCACTGTGTCCTTCCCTGACACACCTGTGCATTCCTCAGCTTAACATAAATAATTTTTCAATCTTACTAGTTCATTTATCTATCTTCTCTTTTGTGAAATAGGATGGAACTGGAAAAGTAGCTGGAAAAGGGAGTTTTACCTCTTAAATCAGCATTTTTGTCTTTGTAAGACAGGTTTGACAACCTGTTGGCTGTCCCTGACTAGAAAGAAACTTTTATTACTGTCAGAGTGCTGTCTCTGTTAGGGTTTGCAATATTAGTACCAGCTGAATTTGTATCATAGACCTTGTGTTTTGGGATTGGTTTTGTGTTTTTTTCTTTGTTTAGAACAGCCATCTGGGACCTACTGTGTTATTTACCATAGAGATAATACACAGTGATACATTTTAAACTGCTTTTTAATGTGTTTTCTGGCAAATTATGTCTGTTGCTGTGTTAGGTGTGAAATCATCTTAAGGGGGACAAGCGATTTGGCATTTGTGTAGGCTTGTTGATTCTAACTAACATTTGCATTAGATTAGAACAGTAAATGCTGTCTCCAGTGAAGAAATGCTTTGCATTTTCTCAATGGTATTTTAAAATGGAATATTGCTCGTTTGAATGAGTCAGCTGAAACTACAGAAAATGTTTCCTTTAAAATATCATCTGAATAGAAACAGCTGTCATATCACACAGGACCCGAAACAAAGCACAGACAAACTTGGCTGGCATGTAATAACCCTACTATTAGATTCTATAATGTTTTAATTTCTTCCCTGGGATATCTTTTGTGCACTAGGAATAGTACATTTGCATGTGAATGGAAAAAACTAAATTATATTCCTAGTTTCATGCAAAGGAGCTAATTTCTAAAACTATCGATAGAGGAACTTCATTTTTATTTCTAGAGTCATTGTATCAGACTAAAACTGCTCTTGTTGCCATCAGTGTGTTTGTCAGCTGAAGTTCTGAGATCATCTAAATATTGTATGAGATTCAGTGAACAGTGAGAATAATCTTACTAAGACCTGTCTCACTAGTAGATTAATCAATGCAATAGTTTCTTATAGGAAGTCGTTGATAGTCAACTTAGTTTATGTTCATCTTTCTATTCACTTTTGGAACCACCCTCTGCAGCTCCATTAATTCTGGTTCATTTTAATTCAGTGAAAATGTGCAGAAAACTTCAAAGGAAAGATACATTTAATTTTGTTTAGAAAATAAACAGGAAAAAAATCAAACCAGAAATAGTATCCTCTCTTGGTCTACTTTGATGCTATGACATAGTATGAAATATAATTTTGGAAGGGCAATTGAAATCTTGAATGTGTTTGAAATCAAAATTTATCTGGAGGCACAGTAAACACGAGGGATTTTATTTATTGCAAAGAAGTTTCACATAGAAGAAAGATAAGAGTGACTTGGTAAACAAAGTAGCTTTCAGATAGTAGATAAAACTGTAAAATGAAAGCATAGACTGATGGCCACAAAATGTTATATGTGCATTCTCTGAGCTATATTATCCATCTCACAAAGCCAAGCAGCAGACTGACTTTTTCACCTCTCCAGCTGCCTACATAAAATGGCACCCACTGTATTTAGTCAAGTTGTCATTTTAGATTAAATATTTCCAGGAACACCGTACAGAAATATAATCAATGCACTGAAAGCCTTTCCTGAAAGGGGAGAGAAGGGTAGTGGTAAAAAATGAGTGGCATATTCAGAGCAACCTTTCTTTTATAATATTTAGGGCTGGCACAAAATGTAGATGAAGAGGATCATAATCTCCTGCTGCTCTTGCTGGAGGTCTCACTTTGCTTAAGAGGAGGATATGTCTGGATCTTAAAAACTAGCTAATGTTGTGTTCCACCAAAGCATTTGCCTCTAATATTTGAAGTGGAACTCTTTTCTTCCCTACCACCCCCCTCTCCCTGCAGTGCAGTGGGAATTCTCAAATTCAAAACCAAGAATAAAACACAACCTGAAGAAAGAGGGTGGAGTGCAGAACAGCTGCTGTGGTCAGCTCATTACTGTGGACTCACTGTCCTTAAACAAGCTCAGAAAAACACGCTTTAAAGTCTGTACAGATCTTTTGGCACTGAAGCAATGGGGTTTTGCTGAGCCTTATTAAGTGGGCAGGGCGAGCTGTGCTTTTGAACTCAGCATGCAAATTGGAAACCTCAGTTTAGGGTTAAAAGGATGAAGAAGGTAAAAAAAAGTCTGAGAAATAATGTAGGAGTGTATTAAGCCTTTGCCTTGGTTTTGACTTATTCCATTGTAGCTCCATGTTGTAGAGACTATGATCATTGGGTAACCTGACAGTGCGTTGTTCTAAGTTATAGTCAATACTGGAAAAGCGAAATCAAAGATGGAGGGGGAGCCTTTCAGTATCAAGGGTGGAAATGGTTTCATTTGCCCCATAGGGAGTTCTTTATTTAAATAAATAAAACAAGTAGTGTAGCAGGATTGGAGGAATTGTATCAAGACAAATAAAGGCTCCCCAAGCATTTTTTGTTATAAATCTCGAAAGATTTTGAACAAAGATTTTATATGTATATTAACCCACCATACTCAGCTGTGTCTTTGTGCTGGCTCCAAGATGGGCTCTTTGTCACCAGCTGTCAGAAATAGAGGGAGAAATCTAACCAGGTGGAGATGCTTAACACAAGGACCAGGACTGGAATTAGTGATGTTCCTATTGGTGTTAATATTTTGGGTGGATGTTTCCAGAGACAGGGATCTTGCTCATCCAACAGCCCATCAGAAAGTGTAGCACAGCTCAGCTCCAGTGAGGGAAGGGAAATGAACACCTGAGTAGCCCCTCACTGCCCTCAGTGTAACTGCAGTTGTTCTTGGAGGGATGTGAGGGTCACAGTATTGCTACAGCTCGTAGCAGAAGGGCCCAGAATGCTGGGGCCTGGTTATGGCACTTCTGAGGTCCCTTCAAAATGAGCATTTCTTTAGTGCCTGTTGTCAGGACTGTGCTTTGTCTTTGCCTGGTGGGTTGCTTGTCCTTCAGTGTGTGAGAAGCTCTCACCAAAAGTCAAGTGAACCCTGACTTGCCTTTTTTTCCTCTTTGGTCAGGATTCTCAATACTTTTCTTACTGAGCATTTTTGTACTTCTTAACCAATTAAAACTCCCCTTCTGTGTCTAATAATCCACCTTCCTGCCCTTTCACTCCACTGCACAAACATTATAGATCTAGGAGACTTTTTAAGCTCTTATGTTACTCCCTTTACACTCTTGAACTTGCCTAGAGGATTGATTTTTTTAAATATTCTTCCCAGTCCATGACCTCTCCTGACAGTATCAGCCCAAGGCGCATTTTTGCTGTTAAGTTATAACACTCCACACCTGAACACGCTTCTTATGCTTTTGCTGCTGAGGCTGTTGTTAAAGAAAGGGGAGTTTGTGCCTGGCACCCCAGAATGATGCGTTTGAATCTGAAATAAGGGGGCTTGCACCAAGAAGAGAAATTGCATCTCCTTTGGTTTAAATATTTATTTTAAATTTCTTGGAAAAATAGAGAATAGTTAGTGGGTTAGTGCCAGAGAGCAATAGCTGTGTTCGTAGAGTAATGTTTGATCAAAACATTTATAACAACTAAAATCAAGAAAACAGCTTTCATTTTCCCCACACCTTTGAGGCAGATGGATCCTTAAGCCCATGGCAAAACTATACAGTGTACAAAAGAATTATTTTATCTTCACTGACTTGTTGTTGCCTCAGGGACATGATGTAGCAGTTGTTTCAAGTGAGTGTGTGTTACTCGTTGCCATGCTGTGGGGAGTTTCATCTGGAATTTTCCCGGGAAATGTGCCGATAGTGTTTTGCATTTGTGTGAGAGGCCTCAGTACTACAAGAAGTGGATTGATCTTTCCTCAGCCCTCACTTGGGAAGAGAACATCCTGCTCCCCCTTCTCATAGCGTTCTCTCTTAGCTGACAATATATACCTGTATCCATCGTTCTCCTTTCCTCGTTCCCCCTTCAGTCTTGTTGATATGTGGGGGTGCAAATCTGGACCTGTAAAGACAACGTATTATGGACAATAGAATTGCCCATTAGAAAGTACCAAGTATTTTCAGCTCATTTTTCATTTATGTAACAGTTATCTACAACCAAGAGAAATAAACTACAGAGAAACTGCAGTTTCTCGATGAGGGGAAGGTTGGGCTCAGACAAGGGTGCAAAATAAGTTTATTTTGCATTTAAACAGTATATAAAGTAACCAAAACCAGTGCTGGATCACTTGTACTGAGCTTTTAAGAGAAAAATAGCTAAAGTATGCACAAATAAAGGGGAATGTGCTCAAGTGGCATTCACTAAAGTGCCACTGTTTTTGTCTGCTGTATCCTATTACTGTATGAAAGATAGCAACTTTCATAAAAATATGACATTTCCATGGATATTGTGATTCAGAATCAGACACTTATTCAGGAGAAGATAGGACAAGATGTATCATCAGAGAGGTGCAGAGAGGTGTCTGTCTGTATGCTCAGACAGACCAGGGGTTTGTAACTCTGTGGTGCAGTAATGGCTGGTGGGTCCAGTTTGTCCCCGACAGGCAGGAAACACAAAGGCCATACAGGGTCCTGCAGTGCTTGTGGGAACCAGAGAGGAAAACGGGACTAAATGCTGATGGATCACCAGTTTACATGTCAGGAGAGAGCAGCTTCAGGCACTGCTGCAGAGTTTATGCTAAGCAGAAAAGTGAATCCAACTGTAACCCACTTGTAGGTGACAAGAGAGACTCATGGTTGAGAACCAGGCACTCGAACTCCTGATTTGTGCACAAAACAGCCATGGGAGTTTGTACATCCAAAATTTGACAGAGCTTCTGTATGGAATAATATTAACCACCCTAAAATGATTCTATTTTCAATCAAAACTATCTGTATTCTCACTCCTGAAAAGTTAGGAAAACCACATTTTTGTAGTTTTATTTCATGTTTATTTTTTATATCTATGTATTTCACATGCTTATGCTCAAGGGCTTAAAAAACTGATCTGGAAATGATTCTGTGCAAACTAATAAATTGTAGGCACTTTTAGTGTCCCTTCACTGACCTCAGTAGTGATCGTGTGGGCACATTTGCTGGTCAAGTAACAAGTGTTGTAATTCATGTACTTTGTGAATTAATTCAGCTTCAATAAGCAGAAATTGCTAAATGGTGTCAAATTATGGGTAGAGGTTTTATGAAGCAAGAGCTTTTTTCCCTGGAGATGAGACCAGCTAACAAGTTCTCTGGTCTTTTCAATGAGAAAAAAAAAGTAAAAAAGGAAAAACTGGTAGGCCATAAAAGATTTTGCATTCACAAAATCAACTATCATTGTCTAATTTTTACAGCAGAGCCACAGTGTGGGATGCATGTCTCGAAAACTATATCATGTCATGCATACAGTGTATTTTGCATGATAAGTTGTTAGCTCTGTGCTTGCCATGATATTGATTTGTTACTTGATAAATCAGTCTTTTATACAAAGGGTTTCCAAGAGCAGCCCTGAGTTTAAGGTGTTGCTGCCATACAAGTGGCTGGTTTAGATCCACAGTTTGTGGTGCTCACACGGCTTTAGATTACAGTCACTTCTACAGTCTCCAGTTACAATGCAATAGGTTTTGTAGCTGTAATAACTTGCAGTTGTGCATGCTACTTATTTTAGTTAATAAATTCTCATAGCTGCCTTTATCTATAAAAGATTGTTGGTTATAACCAGAATTTTATGATTAGGTGCACATATTTTTGTAATGGATTCCATTACAGAGAACAGTTTGCTGTGCTGCCATGCAAATCCTGCGGATTCCATCAGTGCTCTCCAGCAGTGACACCACTGGAACAGTTTATGAGAGATGCGAGTGGGGCACTGTCTTTCGTGAACTACCTGAACATCTCATTTTCTTTGTCTTTCTCAGATTTTCAGCTCATTTCCATGTCATTTACTTGCTCCAGGACTCAAAGTTTCTCAATGCTTCACATATTGACCCCTTCCCTCCTGCCTCTTCTGACACCTTTCTTCTACATGTGGACTTTTACAGAGATTAGAGCATCTCAAAGATACGCTTTTATGAACTGATTTTTATTATCTATCAAAAGTGGAGCAGCTGCAAAGCAAACTACCCCCNGGCACTGATGACGATTCAAGCCATTGAACACTTTCCTCTGTGTATGTTATTGTACTTTAGGGACAGCAGCTCTCTAAGGCTTCAGTGAAGTGTTGGACAGGAATGTGCCTTTCTGTAAGTTCTGTAAAACCTCACCACAAACTAAGAGCCGTAGAGCTCCTTATTTAAATGGAAAGTTGTCTGAGAAGAAATGAGCCCTGGGTGAAACAGTCCATTAATTTAATCAGCTTACCACACATTCCTGCTCATCCCAATATGGCAGACGTAAAACCCAGGGACAGGACTATGATTTTGCACAGTAGCTGCTCAGGAGCTCCCCAGAGGCTGCTCCTCCTGAGCCTCACTGCAGGATCTCCCTGCTGTGGGATTTTCACTCTGCTTCCACTGGCATTAAATGTTGAGACTTACTAAGTTCTAGTGAGGATGACAGAGCTTGTTCAGTTGTCTCACCACCACGTGTATTTATTGTTTCCTTTGTTTTCTTCCCTTTTTATCTTTTCTGAGATTTTTGAATGATAAATGGGTGCTCTAATTAGCTATTCAGCAAAGGTAAGAACTTCATGAGCTCTACTGGCTACTGAAATTCTTTCTTTTAATACATGTACTTTTAGGCTGAATGTGATTTATGTGCTATAGAATAGTTACTAAAAAAACTCCTGTTTCATGAGAGAGGAAATGTTCTTTTTACTTCAATAGAAAACATTTTTCCTATGTATCTTGCAAAATGTAACTAATTTCTTTTACACTTTCATTGATTGGATTTTGCAATTCAAAACATCTTTCAGCAGTACACTTGTATGTATTAAAGCAAAACAATTTGTCTGAAATGAGATGCTTCATGCTCAATTATATCTAAATTTCTCATCTACAACTCTTGATTTCAATCTTGGGTGTCTGTGCAGCTATTGAGGCTGAAACAATGTAGAAAGGAAACGCTGTTATTTTCAATTTGTAGCAATTATACTCCGAGTGAGGCAGATGTGGTGGTTTGGAGTTCCTGTACATGGTACGGGCAGCAGCTTGTGGAAAGGATGGCTGATTTCTGCTATACCTGCAACTGTCTCCTTGAATGTGGACTGCTGGACAGAACGTGTGAAAACAAACTCCCTTTAACACAGAGCGAACTCTGAGGAGCAGTTAAGGCTTCCCATGCTCAGTTCAGTAGTTAAACATTACCAGAAACAGGGCTTAAATCTGTGTTTAATATAAAAGTTATGGCCCTCATTCAAGAAAATCTTCCTACATCTTAGTACAGGCCTAAACTTTGCTGTTTTAGTATAAGCATGTTGAAGTCATTGGTGTCCTTTGAGGCAGATTAGCAAGAAACTGAGAGCATTAATGCAGTCCAGTACTGGATTCTCCTGCTCCCAGTAAGTTTGATATACCCAAGGAGAGTAAAACACCCTGCCTTGATTTAGTTATGAGAGTGTGGAAATAAGTGTCTACCATAACCTAGAACTGAATAGCTGCACACTGGAGCTGAAATCCTCAGAATGGTGTTGGGAAATCGTAAGTTCATACTGTTTGGCTGAACTGGAAGTTGTGATGCCACTGGTGGCATAATTATTATAGTTGATACTCTAGTAGAACTTGGAGGACTTGGGAAAGTTCCGGAGACAATTATGTAGATTTTTTTCAAGATATGGGAAAAATTTCTTTGTCCAAATAATATTTGCTATATGATATTTATAAGTAGCCTTGTAATGGGGCATAGAAAGTATAGCCCTCTGTGCTTAGTGCCATGATCCTGCAGAGTGCCCCATGCTGTTCTCTCTAACTGATTCTGAAAACTTCTGGTCCACAAAGTAGAACAGCTTTGAGAGAAGAAATAGAAAGCAAATGTCATCATCACATGCTATAGAGGCACAGTGGGAAGGTGGGCTTGCAAAATAAAGTTGGTAGGGAGATTATTCAAAGCATAAAATCAAGCTTAATATGCCAAGGCTCCCTGCACAGTTGAGGTCCCACAGTTCTTCAGGTCTCACCTTAAAATTAAAGGTGTTTTCTGGAAGGAAGGCATGTTTGAGTTGGCATCAGGAGACTGTGGAGCTGAAAGCAGTTCACCATGTCCTGGCAAGTTCTCTGTCTGCTCTGTTCCTGGGGAGAGGGGACAGGAAGGCTCTGACCCTTCCTATCTGCTTTTGTGACCCTTCCTACCTCCTTTTGTGAGCCTGTATGTGCTCTCTGGGAGAGCTGACGAGCTCAGGCTGTGCCTTTAGCAGAATGCTTGTCTCTATTTGAGAGTCTGGTCAAATCCATGCTTTGGGAATAACTCTTGTCTGCTTTGAAGCAGAACTAGTCAAAAGGAGATTCTACAGCAAATTATTTCTTGCTCTGGGAGCTGCAGAGAGCAGCAATGAGACACAACACAGACAGAGCATTGAGCAGCCTTGACCTCCACACTGTTTGGGAGCATCTGGGCTGAGGGCAAAGTCCCCTGAACATTCCTTTCTTCTGTGCTCTGTTTCTTCAGGCACCTGGAGTCTTGCCTGGCTGATTTTGCTTCAGGTCAGCTTAACTTTGTACCAAGAGACTTCTCAATTTATAAGGCTCATTGCTTTGCTCATATGGCATCCTTTTCTACTCTTGGCCTTCTCATGAGTTCTTTGGCCAAGTGGTTTTTGTTTTAGTTGCTGTTCTACACAGAACTGAAATTTTGAACAGAAAATAGATTTGACTGCAATAAGAGATGATCCCCAGGTGAGGAGACACCTGAGACTATCCTCTCTGTGTCACTGATCTTGTCCCATCCCCCTTTTGAAGTGTAGCTCAGAATAAGGAATTGCAAGGATGAGCTGTTCCATGAAAATGGAGTTTGCAGATTGGCTCAGACTGTACAGAAACTTTATATGTTGTACACTGATTCCCAGGCCACAATCCATTTTTGTTACTCTTCTGAGTGCTCATTATGTAGGCAACTGTGAGCATCCATGAATCACTTTAAGATTACATTTCTTTTTGAGTATAAACATAATGTAATATAGGCTGTTAAATTAAGCATTGCAGATTGTAAAGGTAGCTATGGACCAGATTCAATTAATACATTTAGTAGATAAAAAAAAGTTTCACAGAAGTAAACTCCTGCTGATCAGGTAATGCTGAGTATAATTAAGCCTCGTTCTGTTAAAGGAAACTGTCAGCAAAATAAAATGCCGGCTAAGGTGAAGAATACAAAAACTGCACTGCACTACTAAACTGAAAACCTGCCAGCTTACCTGCAGCTTGCTTGTTCCTCAATCATTCTGAAATTAGATGAGTAGGAGAACTGGGCTTGGAAAGAAATACAAATATGTTATTACCTTTCATTTTGGGATGCTCAGGCTTGTATCTATTTGCAAGCTCGAGCTTCGAGTCCATGCAGTGTGAAAAGCGATTGTGCTTTCTAATCCCTGCAGAAGCAGAGAGGAGTCATGTTTTAAATTGCATTACAGAAATACTAATAGAAAGTTTTCAGTTTCTTTAGTCATACCATTCAGAGGAAGCAAAGTGCTGAGAATGTGAATCAAAGCTTTATGAATGGTGTTCTGCAGAGTTTGATTTGGATGTTGCAGATTCTCCAGGACTCAATGTGTCTTTTGGATAAAAAAACCCCAAACCACCACCACCAAAAAAAAAAATTGCACAGTTGTATTGTCACTAAGATGCTCCAGAGTTTGAAATTATCAGTTGCTTTTCTGTACTGTAAATTTGTTTCTGTCTCATCTCTAGAAATACAGACATTTTGTATGTTGTGAATAGGAAACTGTTGGGTTGTGTGGGGAATTTGGAACATGTTCAGAACTTTTAATTCTTTTAACTAAGATGTTCTAATAGTATTTCATTGTCATAAATAATTTCATGAATGTGGATAACCCTACCTTGCACAAAGCAGATGTTGGATTACATGGAATTAACTTTTAAGACCCTCTTAATTCCCAAGTGTGGTTGCTGCCATATGTTATTAGGAAGAAAACCCAACCAACGGAAAAATTCCCCCATCCCACCCCCAAAACTCCCCAAACCATGAAACACTGTAAGTAGTTTAGGCTGATAATTTGCTCACAGTTTCCCTGGTAAAGGCTTAAGTTAGAATAGTTTACTCCAGAATTGCCTCTCATCCTTGGTGTGTGCAGAGGTATTGCCTTGTCTGGGTCTTATTTGAAGGAAAGCTGAAATGTGGTGGAAGGCTATGAAAAGATATTATGTTGAGATATATCTCTTCTCTGGCAACACTCACAAAAATAACAGCTGTAAAGGAACTGTTTCATGTGTTTACTTCAAATTCTTATGTTTTGGATTAACGTGTTTTTCTTAGTGAGGACTTGCTTTGCTGTCACAGATGGAATGTGTGATAAAATATTATTGTATCTATCATAAAATAGCAAATTTGGCACTATTTTAAATCTGTAAATCTCATAAATATCTGGAGACAAATTTTGCCTAGGAGTTAAATCCCACTGATTCAGCTGTAGCGAAGTGGGAAAAATACATGAAGAAGATTCACCCTTATTTTACTAAGGAGAGAAAGCTGGAGGGACCTGAGGAGAAAGGGGAGAGGAGAGGGGCAGAAAGGGCCAGTCTGGGCTGAGGGAAGGCTATGGGGATGTGGGTAAGGGAGAAGAGTTACTGAAGTAGTGCTGGAAGAGCTATGAAGACACATGACAAGAAAGAAGGCGAGTGTGAAGTATCTGTTTTGCTCAGAGGTGGCTTTGAGTTTCTTTCTAAGGCTTTTTCAAGAAAGTGCCCAAGCTGGATGCTGTGACTTTGTCCCAGGCCCAAACCTCAGTAGCTGCTTATGTAGTACACTGAGAACCATATATTTGAATTACATATTGAATTATATATTATTATTATGTTTAATTATTAAGCACAATCACACATACTTAAGTTTATATGTGAGAAGTAGGAATTGAATGGATGTGAAGCCAGGGATGACACAGCAGCCTGTCCCTGTCCCTGTAGTCCCTTTGGTGTGTGGAGGTGTGTGTGGGGCTGGGGCACAGCCCTGCCAGCCCTGCTGGCCCTGGTAGCAGATGTGACTCGTGGGTTCAATTACCAAAATAAAACTTATCTGCTGTATAAAGCTTGAAAGCTTATCCTCCTGTGGAGGTGTCTGTCAGTCTGCTTTAAAAACAATGCCCTGCAAACTGGAATTTACCGAGCTAATGAAATGCCTTCAGGGAGGTTATGATGAGCCATTAGAAGAAAGGGCACTGTCAGATAATTTAAGAAACTTTGAGAAAAAATGCTGCAAATGTGTGTCTCTTTTGTGTGTTTAAGGGTGAGAGAACACTGGTGCCTCTCTTCTGGCCCAGAGCATTTCCCTCCGGTGGGGCCGTGCTGCTCTGGGGAGGTGCGTTCCTGCTCCCAACATGAGATTATCTGTGGCTTTGTTGTGGTGCTCAGGCTGAGGCTGCAGCTCCTTGTGCTGAGGTTTCTGCACCTTCCAGACATCCCCTACCCTCTATCCCACCCCCTCCCACAGTGCTGTGATGTGTCTTAGCTGTTCTCCCAGACCCCTGGCAGGTGCTCTCTCCTGCCTGTTTAAGGCCGTGTTCAGTGGACATTGGTGTCCATTTGTCTGTCCTTCCCAGGGCAGCTTTGTTTGATGATTGAGGATGTGACAACACACCTTCCCCCTCTTCACACTTGGTGCCAGTGCAGGGGTTTAGCTGCAAAAAGGTGGTGGTGGAAATAATTTTTATCTTACCTATTAGGGCCACAGTTTGACCAGTTTGACTTTGCAATATTTAGAACTGGTTTTAACAGAATTTCTGTGCAAGTTGAAATAAAAGCCATAATTTATATGTCCCTTTTTAACAAATAGATAGAAATAGAAAATATGTACAAGTTGGCTTCTATTTTTGGAGATATTCCTTTCATCAGCATCACACCTTACCAAACAAAGCAGAATTTCTTACATTTTCTGAGCTGAAGATTTCTGATACTACCAGGAGAAACTGAAATCTAAACCAGTGAAACCATTTTGCTGTTATGGTAAAATCCAAGGTGCCTGAATAAAACAAACCTGCTTGCTCTTTTGTCCATTGCTTTCAAAAGAGACCTTAGTTAAATGTAAACATTTAAGACCTTGAAACAGAGAAAGGCTTAATACCAGCAGTTTACTTTCCTAACAATTTAAAAAACCAAACAATTTTGTCCCAAGTTTTGCTGTTTTGCTGGGGGCTGAAATTAGTTACCAGACATTGACAGCAGAATTCAAGTTCTGTTTTCCTGTTTTTCTCATGACTGTTGTCACACTGTCATGGTTTTACCAAGTAGCTGCTCCTGCCTCTTCCCCTTGTGTCAGTGGGATGGAGAGAAATGGAAAAGGGTAAAACCTGTGAGTTCAGAACAATTTTATAATTGGAATAAAGTAAGATACGATAAAAATAAGGGGAGAAGGGGCAGAGAGAGATAGGAATAAAACTGAAGAAACACAACTGATGCACAGTACAGTTGCTCACCAGCCCTGACTGATTCCCAGCCTGTCCCTGAGCAGCTCCCCCAGTTTCTGTGCTGGGCAGGATGTTCTGAGGTTTGGCCAGCTCGGGGCAGCTCTCCTGGCCTCACTCCCTCCTGGCTCCTGGTGCACCTGCTCGCTGGCACAGCACGAGGCACTGACAGGTCCTTGACAGAGGGAGCACAGCTCACCATAAGTGTGCTGACACTGCTCTCAAACAAAGCACAGCAAGATACCAGCTACTCTATCCTAGAGAAAACCAGGACATGTACTTTACTTGCTCAGTTGTCCAGAATTCTGAAAGAGATCCCCGAGCAGTTTGCTGTTTTTCAAAATATTTCTTTAATATCTTCCTACTGCACATCAGTGATGCTTGATGAACTGCATATACCTGTGTTGAAGAGTTTGTTTTCTTGTATTTTATCAATACAACATATCCATTAATTCTTAATGTTCATTTTTTTCTCATAATTTTCTTGTGAAATTCCAATATTTATAATTGAGATAGTGCTACTATTTTATGTATTTGATTAACTGTGTTTCTCTGCTGGGCAAGCTGGAAAGATTATCCTGTTCCTCTTAAAACTTTAAGTATTTTCTCATTCTGCTGCCTTCTGTCCTTCATTATCTTATATTAAGCCTGTAACCAAGTGTGTAGGCTATCTAAGGTACAGACTGCCCTCACATAACCCACTTGACTGCTCAGCATAAATGAGATTTTTAATGGTCTAGTTACTTGTCGTTAATTGGCTTAGACAGGCTTGAATTTTGTCACACATCTTGACCTTTTTTAAACCAACAACTTTGACAAATATAAAGGTCAAGAAATTGTGGCCTGAACACCTCTTATTGAATTACTTTGCCTGCATGCCAAAATCCAAATCTCTGGTCCCTAAAAGTGCTTTTATAAACACACATAATTATTCTAGTACCTGAGTGGAGCTTGAGCATTAACACTGTACGTTAACAGTGGTTTAAGTGATTCCTTCTCCTTAGTCTGCCTCAGTCTTTGAAGGGAAAAACAATTAAAAACCTTAAAAATACTCTGTTTTAATGTTTAGTGCTGTCAAAAATTACATACTTTGGTTGCCTAGTGTCCTTAGGCAGGCAGGGTTCTTTAGGAGTTAAGGGTTGCAGAAGACAGAGGTCAGGACTGGCTGTGCCACCTCCATGCTGCCTGGTCCAGCCTTAGCTCTTCAGCCACCCTCATGTGTCTGTTTGTGTGCTCACATCCTAATTGTGATGTGATCTGAGTAATGCTTGGTATTTAAAACATGAAGTAAAATCTTACCCTGTATTAAAGTGAATGGTTTCTGTGGTTTTGCTATTTCTATGGGATTCAAGATGAGAAGGAAAGTAAATGAGAATCTTATTTAAATATTGAATTTTATACATTTTCTATGAGAGCAGTCATGTTTGACCTGCGCTTCTGTGTTACTGATGCAACATTTAGTGCATTTTGGTTCAATAGTTGGAGAGAATAGCAACATTTTTATCGCAAAGAAGTTAAACTCCCACCCCCCAAACCCACTTATTTGTGCAGCAGCCCTTCTATTTGTGAGTGATTTGTGGCCTGCTGGTGCTCTCTGTAACCTTTCTGTGAATGTAGGTCACTGTTGTCTACCCATGTGTGCTGCTCCCCTGGTCCCATGGTCTGTACCTATTAATAGTACCTATTTCCAGCCTTCCTTGAATGGTACTTTTCTTTCCCTGCGGTTCATTTGTCCTGGGTGTTTATGAGTCTTGTAGCTCTGACTTTTGTGAGCTGTAATTGGGGCCAGACGCTCCCCTCTGTCAATATTCTCTAAAATCTGTGAGGGTAGAGGGTAGAGGAGTGCAATTTACAGTTGTGCTTGTAAATGGCAGAAGCAAATGTACTAATGAACCTGACATATGGCTTTACACGAGGAAATTCTCAGTGGCATCGCCCTTGGTCTCAGTTGCAGCCCTTCAAAGCTGCTCAAGTTGCACGAATCTATCATGAATATGTTTCCTGCCTGTAAATAATTGAAGCATTTTATATGTGCCATTTCAGGTGTCTGTCTTTAATTTTACAAGTAAAAGTAAGTGATCCTCAGTCCCGAGTAAGTGAGCTGTTGAAAGGTTACAAAATGTTCAAGGAGTGAAACAAGGAGAACGGCAGTAATTCCAACTCCTGCCCTTACAGTGGGGCTTCTCCCCCAGTGCTTGGGGTTCAGCATTCCCAGCAAAGGCTGAAGAACAGGATGTGTCAGGTGAAGGCAAGAATTGTAGGGGACAGGGAGATTTTGTATTGCAGGCACACATACAAACAATCTGCTTTTATTATCCATGTATGTACCATCTACCCCAAAGGAAGACAATCAAAATCTGAAACTTCTTGTGTTGGTGGTGCAAAATTGTAGATCATCCTGATTTGCTTCAGAGTCTGGAAACCCCACGGTGCCAAATACAGGTGTCCTAGTTGAGGTAAAATGAATGAGATTGTTTTAAGTACAGATGCACTATATGCTCAGCTTAACAAGACTATTTATATTCCTTCATCCATGTCAGACATTTTACACTTTTCTAGGATGAACAACAATATTTAATAAGTGAAGAGTCAGAGCTGTGAAGCAGATCAGCTTAAAGAGCTTCTTAACTTACCTGTAGACATTGAAGGGCAGCACTTAGCTGTCCAGAGAAGCTGTGAAACAGGCCTGAACTGTTTACTATCCCATTTTAATTGTGAAGTGGCTAATTGCCCTACTTTGCTATTTAGTGCTCTAAACCAGCCATCCAATTTGATGTATTTTTGCCATTGACAGAATCCTGCCAAGTCTTTAATTTTAGAGTAAAATCAAAGTGTTTGGAGACAGCTGCCTTCAATGGATGCTGTAATTCTTCATGTCTCAATCATTGATACTTCTACCCCTTGTGTGTTTTCTGCTCAATATATATTCTTTGAATATCATAAGACCCTCAAGAAATTGAGAAGTGTATGGGTCTCCTCCTAAACTGAGGGTTTGTATACAGGATTATTATACAACCACGAGCTTTACTGACTCCAATAACTGTTAATTTAAGTGCTTCTTTTCTGCTTCAGGTAATCTTTGTTAGTGTAGTGTGACAGTCACTATCCACTTGCTATTTTAACACGCATAATACAACCGGATTAAATCCTGACATGAAGTCCCTGCTCTGTTTTGAAGGTCAGCAGGCAGGCAGGAGAAAGGACAGGAGTAGTCAATAGCTGTGCCAGAGAAATGATAAATGTAGATCTGCTTCTTCATTTAATCCCATCCTTTCAGGTGATGAAGAGCTCTCAAAAGGAACTTAACAGTGTGCCAGCTGCCCTCAGCCTCTTTGCCCCCTTCCCTGTGGCAGCTGTGGCCACATGCAGCCCATCAATGACAGTTCTGCACTGGGCAGGGTTCCTCCTGCAGCAGCTCAGCACAGGAGCACAGCGTGGATGAGAATGCTCTGAGTTCTCTGACTGTAAGTCCTCCAGGCCAGAGGCTGTAACTTCTTGTGTTTATGCTACTTAATATAAAGAGACATTGATCTTAAGAGAACAACCAACTGAACACAAGCACTGTGTTATCATTAATCTCAGAAGGGAGTTGGAAAGTAGCATCTCATACCTTAGACATCTATCTCGGCATGATTTAAAATCAGATCTCAGTATGCAACAGTGGATAAAAAAATAAAAAATAATTACTTGTGTTAAATCTCAGATTCTAATTGACGCCCACACCAGGGTCAGTAATGTTTTGCTTCTTTTAAAGGGTTTTTACTGTGCAGAATAAAAAAGGTGTCAAAATCTTCTCACAATTCAATGCATAGTCACTGTACCATCATTTTTATTGTCTTATAATTTTTCTGGGTGTCTTGAAAGTTTTTAATGCAGTAAACACTTTCCTTTCACTTCTAATCAATATTGACTTCATTATGCCATCTTATTTCAAGGTTAATATTCCTGTGTTGTGTAAGGCTGTAATTTTAGTGAAATATCCAAAATAACCTGTAATTTCTTGTTTTAAGAAATCTGATAATTGTTTTGCCTCATGGCACATAATTCTCATTCTGCTACATTGAAAAATACATTATTATTTTCTTTTCCAGTTACTGCTAAGATGGATATTTTTCAACATATTAGAAGATCATTACTAACTCAAAATAGACTTATGAAACTGGTGATTTGTCTGTCAAAAGCAGGCCACAGATGCAGCTGAAAGAGGTACACTAATGGAATGGCACTAATGCAATTTCGCAAATAGCTTAATGAAGCATATAAAGCATATTTCTTCCATTAAGTACACATAGTGTGGAGTCACATCTTGCTCATTCGGTGTGGAAAATATTTTTAATCAGCTTAAAAATGAAGAAACTCTTCAAGGTTAGGCTACTGAAAGCCATAAAAAAGGCAAAAAATCAGACAAGACTGGTAGGAAAAAGCAAAGCAACAGCATCAGATGAGCAGAGCACTGAATGATAACAGAGATGAAAGCAAGGCAAAGGAAGTGAATAAGCACTGCTATAAACCAGGGAGTCTCACCAGGAATTTATTTAAAGTCATTATGTCTTAACAAGAATGTGTTTAGAGGAGTTAAATACCAGACCCAGGCCTATTCCCATAAGCCTTCCAAATCTTTCCTTTCCTAAAGGTCAGTGTGATGGAGCATGCACTTGGCTTCTCACACTGAGAGAGTGAATTGCTGAAAATCCATACTCCCAATTACCCTTTTCGCAGCTCAGGGGGAGCTCAGCCCTCGGTGCCTGGGTACGTTGGTGCCATGGGCTGATGCCACCAGTGATGAATGCACTGAGTGCCAATACAGTGTCAGTCTGGGCCACTCAGGGTGACACAGCTCTGCAAAAAGAATTTAACATCCTTTTAATCTGTTATTTCAAGGTGGAATACTTTTGTTGAGTATAAAAATCATTCCCACTGTTTCCTATGATAGATGCCAGTAAATTAGTCTGTGTATTTTCTTGTTTAGAGTGCCAGATATCAAGGAAGTAATGCCTGTAGTGCAACTGTCCAGTACAGACAGAGGAAAAAGGTTATCTTTTTTATTTTAGTTATGATTTTACTTTTAAAGCTTTGAGTTAGCACAAACTATTCATCCAAGCATTTTAGCATATACTCACATTCCTAGGTAATGACAACAGGTAATGCAATTGGTTTTCCTTTTTAAGTCACTTTGCTGACGCTTATTTGAGTTCTTCAAGTCACCTCAAATTCATAAAAATAGGGAAAATGCAATTTTAAGTTGAATTAAAATAAAAAAGTCAATGTTTTAATGAATTTGAGAGTAAAATGTGGATACTGTTAAGTAGAAATTTTTATTCTTGATTTTATCAAATATCAAAATATAAATTGACATTTGCTTCTTATTTCCAAGTGAAATTCTTTCAGCTAAGTGTGTAGTGCAGATTTAGAAATACCAAGATACAACAAATCTAATTTTTTAAGGAACTTAGGAAAAAGTACCACTGAGAATAAATTTGAATGTTTCCCTTCAAGGTTTTATGATCCTAAATAAATGGTTTGAGTTCAAAACAAATTTTATCTGAAATGTTAAAAAATTAAAATTCAATGTACTAAGAAGCAGTGAAGCACCTTTCAAATGACAGGACCTGTAGCCTTTATTAGAAATGTTGGAGGTGGCACTTTGAGTTTACATCTTTGTCTCCATAGGAAATGGAATTTATACAGTTACTTATGGTCTTTCTTCTGACTTTCTTCCTTTCTTATGGTGTTCAGAAATGAATTTGAACACGTACCAGCTTATTACAGTCAATTTTAGCAGACTGAGTATCAGAGGTCACTGTGGTGTGCCTGTTTCACTGCTGGGTGCAACAATTGTCCTTCCAAAATGGCAGTCATGGACAAATGCTGTATTCCAAACCCTCCAAATCATTTTTCTAGCTGTGAAGGAAAAGGCTCTTTAATTCATTCATAAAAGAAGGTTCCTTCTGTGGAAAGTTCCCCTGAAAAACTGCAATTCTCCTCTATAAATGTGAGAACCAGTAAAAGAAAATTGCAGCAGTTCCTTTCAGTAAATGACCGTAAAACAGGGTGAAGTTTTAACTAATCTTAGTGATTTCTTACCTTCTAGTTCTCTTTAGTCATCTCTACCAACACAACTGCTCTGGAAAGTATTGGCTGGTAAAGTTTTCAGAGTTTGCAAAAGATTTTACTGACAAAAAAAATTGTACTTGCCATGTTTTCAAAAAATAGTGTTCACATTGTAGCATAATCTGGCATTTCATTGAAAATCTTTTGGAATATATACTCCTAATTACAGCTTTATTGAAGAATACTGGGAAAATTATTCATGGATTTGCCTAATAAAATCTCTGAGGGAGTTTAATTTATGACATCTGTAATCATGATTAATTCCTATGCAGATGTTTTGTGTGCAGAACTGCTAAAGTCAATGGAAATTTGCAATGAAATGCTGTAGATTTACCCACCTAATTTTCCCCCCAAGGTAGTCCATCAAGTGTGAAGTTTTGGAAATCAGATTTACATGCAGTTCTCAACTACAAGGTTAATTTCCCTCTGGCTGCTGCCTGATAGGAATCAGGCATTAATACCACTGATTTCAGCCGTTACACTCATATTAAACCAGTTTAATGGAAGTTCAGGTATTTAAAACACTGCAGTGATGTGGAACAAACAGCGCAGTGAGTGGTAGCAGAGAAGGTGTGTTGCTGTTTCTGGTTCCTTTGCTGTAGGACAGCCTGGGAAAGAAGATCTGCTGTTCCTTATGGAGTCCAAGTTTTGCCAGAGATCCAAGCTTGTGTTGAGGGAGAAGGACAGTCCTGCCATGGGATCTGTCAGTAGAGGCATTTTAGTGGACATTCTTTTCTTATAGCTAAAAGAATGAGAGTCCAGAGATTATGCAGTTTTCATTCTGTTTAGTATCACAAAATGACACAGTGGTGAGGAAATGGCACTTCTTAAAAGTCTGGTGTGTTCTGAAGCAAGGAGAAGAGTTAGCAGTGGTTTATTTGCTGAAGTTGAGGGAGGAGAAAAAGATGAACCACAGATTGCTGATACAAGTAGTTTGCTTGTTTCATGGATTACTCATGAACAGTTTTTCTAATTACGGATAAAGTCTGCAACTTCTTATTCTTAAAAAAGCTACTGAAGCAATTACCAGGACAGGCCGTGGTGTGTAGTTTATTATTCTTTCATGAATGGTTTCTTTCAAGTTTAGCCTTCCAGCTCCTACTTTCTCCAACGCTTCAGAGGCTGAAGGAAAATAAGTAATATTTGAATTCTCAGCAAGCAAAATGAAGGTAGAAAATTAGCTGATACTTGTTCACCCATCCATAATAGTAATTAACCCATGTCTATCTTAAGGGGGTTTTCACAACTTGGTCTGTGTGATGAATTCATAAACCCTATTCGAAAGGAGAAGAAAATCTAATTAGAGTATAAATGATATGAAATAAAAACCACCAATCAGTAAACAGAAACTACTTTACATAAATTGGAGTCAAAGTGTCTTTACAGAAATTGAGTGTTTCTCAGACTGAATTGGAGAGACCAAGAATGAAATTACTAGTAATTCATAAACTCTAACACAGGAACATGCTAATAAAGAAAGTGTTACTGAGAGTTTATGAATAAATATTAATTTTAAAAATATAATATGCAGTTTTAATAAAAAGATAATATTATGTGTGCATATGCAAATAAATATGAATTACTAAATTTTATACACCTTTTTAAAAATTTTTTGAATTTCATTATAGGCTATGGGTGATATATAATAAATCTTTCTCTGTATTAGCATTTACTTGCCTTTTAAGTAATTGACTCACCTGGAGAATACATATTTTTCTTACTACTGTTATTGATTTATAAAAAGACAAAGCCTGGTCCACTTTCTGCATATTATCTATTTGTAATAGACAATGATTTTTAGGGAAGAGTTGCCCATAATCCTATTCTGCTGGGATTTCAGCAGAGTTGAGGGAAAGCAGCATGTTTGTCAGACAAATATCTCGAACAAATGGTGGCTTCCAGCACATGATCAGATAGCACACTTCATCTATGGGAACTCCTTTAGTCTACCAAGTAAATGTAGCAGGTTTTCCCTCCCTATTACTGTATTTGTTATATCTTAGTGATGCTGTTGGTGCTCCTTTACCAGGCTCAGGGCCCCAAGAGCACAGCTGAACTCAGGAATGTCAAAGTTAATGCTGAGCTCTTCTGCTGGTGCTCAGTGAAGTCAAGGAGGTTGCACTGATGGAAACGGGGGCCCAAGGACTCGGAGCTCATTGTTAACCACGAGAACAGATATATGAAGATAATGATCAACTCAGGAACTCTGATGGCAAAAAAGATGTGATTGCCAGTGACAGTGTCCAGCTGGGAATTACAGCCCTTGGGATGAAGTTATCAGCCAGGTAATATCCAACCCCAGGCACTTATTGTTCTATCATCTGCAGGTACTGGTAGTCTTTGAGTTTTGAAAGTATATAAAATTGCTTCAGAGGAAGCATTTTAAGGACATGAGACAGAATGTAAGGTTTTATTTACAAAAGTGAAATTATGTTTGCCAATGACAGAACATACACTGACAGAACTGCCTGGTACAAGAAGTTCTGTAGTGGAAATCAAATGAAAGACTTTGCTTAAGTAACTGCAAAAACCTGAAGAATTTGAGAGAGCTCTACTTTATTTGCATTGCCTTTAGGAAGGATTATCATTCCTTACCAAACATTTTTGATGTCAGGGCAAGGAGTTTTCCAGCTTTATGTTCTTTGGCATCAGGGTTAGTGGCCAAAAAGCTTTACATTATAGTTTTGGTGGGAGAAAGAAGAAAGTGTCAGAAGTGAAAATAAACCTAGTAGGAAATTCTTGATCTGCATAAAATGCATATCTCAAAAGTAGAGATATGCACAAACTTGTTACATTTTAATATTGATTTTATTGATCCAGGAAATGCAGAAGTTTTATTATCAATGCACATCTCTGTGGTGTGGTGTGTTGTGTTGTCTGAGTGTTTAGCATTTTGAATTTGTTAATTTGGAGAGTGACACAGGGTGATTCAGCTAAGCTTGAGTGAAGGGAAAAGCTCAGGGAACACAGAACAGCCACCAAGCCACCAAGGGCTGCATGGCAGGGCTGGCTCTGCCTGCCCTCAGAGCCTCACCTCCCTGAAGGACTAGACACTAATTCTGTTTGTGGGGAAAAAAAAGGCACAATGCTGCTGGGTTAGATTTCTTTCAAAGATGGTGCATACTCCTCTGATTAACGATGTGGGTTGTAAATGAGCTGTCATGGCAACTGGAAGCCTCCCAGTCCCACTGCTCAAGGATCTATCTCAAAAACTTGCTCAAAATAAAGCACAACAGCAGCCCACAGAAAACCTGCAAAGGAGGCAGGTGGTGAGGAATTAATGTTCAGGGAAGGTGAATGTAAAAGGTGGCACTTTGGAGAATTCTTTCTTTCGTACCTCCGTGTTTCTGTCAGTGAGGCTTGAAAGACATCTGTGTAACTCAGGCTAACAGGGACAGGACGTAGGGTGTGCCCTGCATTGATTAGGGGTTCACAGGTGGTCTTAACCTTGATTTACTCAAAATGTGATGAAACAGATCAATGTGGCACCAGTTGTAGGAGGAAAAAGCTTGGCATGCAGGAGGACCAAGGCCAGGAATGAGTGGGTAGCAGTGTGAGGACTCCCACACACTGTGTGCTGTCCATCCACCTCTGGTCCTGAATCTTTTTGACTTTACGTTCTGACAGGTGGTGTGGAGCAGCTCCCTGCCCTCGTATCTGTGCTGCTGTGATCAGATTGCTGCTCTGGCACAACTAGTTAATTTAAAGGCTACTTGGGTATATCTCTCTTGCAATGCGGGTTATTGCTCCCTCCGTGGTAATCCCTTAAATGCCTTGGTTTCCCTGTGCCCTACTGTAACTTCCTTACCTGAGTGTGGAGGTGTGCCTTGGGAATGCCTGTGTTTGGCTTTTGCTGCTGCCCGTGCTGTGAGTTTTATTTATTTATTTGTTTATTTCAGAAATCAGAACTGGCAGTTTGGGCAGAAGAGTTGTCAACTTTCTTTAACTAGTTTTTAGTCTATGACATGGATCTTTGGCAGTCTGTGGTTAGCCAGTTGCCTTAACAGCTTTATGGAGCTCGTGTTGCTATCCCTGTGCTGTTCTCAACTTCTTCAGAAAAGTCAAGTGCTTCTCACGCTGAAGAAAACTTGGTAAAAGCCTTTAATGTTCCTAGTCCCCAGTTACATCCTGAGTGCTCAGATGTAACTGGTTTAACTTGCGTGCCCTTGGTATTACTTTGGTTGATATTCAATACGTAATTTCACACTTAATCTTTCAAAAAATTCAAAAGAGGGAACCAATTTTGTTCAATTTCAACAAAATGTGTTGCATCTCGTGTAGTCAAGGTCAGTCAAAATGGAGTAACTGAGCTGAATTGTAGGATTAAATTCTCAGGAAAATTGGACATAATCAATTACAATTAAAGAGCTTAGCAATACAATCACTAAATTACTTTGGAGATAAGTGCAAAATCTCGGCATTTGTTTATGGATTTCAGGAGGCATTTTCTCTAAAAAGTGGGAAATTTAAGAGCAATAACAGGTTGTAGTCTTCTACTCAAAATGTAGTCTGCCTGTGGTGCTCATGATTGCAGGGCTCTTTGTTGGATTTAAAGAAAAGGTTATTGAATTAAGAGGCAAAATGAATCACAGATGGAAAAGGGATAATATCCTTTGGAGCTGCACAGAAAGGCAATGAAATTGAGTTTATTACTAAGTGATCACATACTTCAAGAAATAGATTTGTGGATTTGAAGGTCAGCTGCCACCCTGCTGTTCACCTAGTCCAGTCTCATATAAAACATGCCCTAGTAAGTTCCTGCATGTTGCCAGCAGCTTGTGGTCAGCTGGAATGGTGTGCTGTGCTGGAATCATGCATGGCTTTCTGCTGGGCTGTGACTGAGTGGAGAAGGTGTGACAAATCTGCTGGAACTGGATCATGAACTCAAGCTGTGTTTGCTGCCCCTGTCAGTGGCAGGGAGGTGTGTCTGGGTGCACATGGGGGGCACAGCTGGGACACTGGGAGTTCCTTGGAGCAGGAATGCTGGGCTTGGACATGGAGCACACAAAACCTGCCAGGGCCGCTGCTCTGCAATCCAGCAGTTGCTGCGTGACACCCTCCCTGGCATTGCCACCCAACTGGCTGTGTCACTGCTGACCGGCGCGTACCTGCACACATTCTGGTGTTACCTCAATCACAACTGGAAAATGGACAGACATGTGAAAGTACCTTCAGAGTACTTGTTCTGCAGTGAGACCAGTGCATCTCCCGAGGTTTTCATTCACTGCAACATTTCTCTAGCAGCCTTCTGGAGCAAACTACCTTCCCTGTGCTCACTGTTGTCTGTGATTTAGCCCAAGGTCAGCTGGGCTCTGTGTTCACCTCACTGCAGGGAGCTGAGCAATCTGCTGGTCAGTGGAGGTCACCAGTTTGCTGTTGGGGTAAGATGTAACGACAGGACCTAGAGATGGAGAGAGACTGACAGGTCACTCAGGCCCTCCTTTTATTTGTGTAGGTGGCTTTCTCAGATAACCCTGTTTTGTGCAGGGTTAAGGGTCTATAGTGTGTTAATTATTGCAGTGAAGATCATTTGTTGCACTGCAAAGACCAGAAGCATTATCAGGATTTAAAAAATACCAAGAGAAATATACAGAGAGATGTATTTTTCAAGCAGAGATCGATTGTGGACAGAAGTGGTGTTTGATTAAATTTAGCCCAAGAACTTTTAGCACAATTACTTAGGACCTGGGTTACATGTTGTGTGGTAGTTGAGTATTTTTCAACAGGCAATTGATTATTTTTCAGATGTTGTTTAAAGAGCAGGTCTATCAGATACTCCCAACATGGGTGCATGGACCTCCTGAGGTCCCAGCCAAGCAAAATTTCTGATTCTGAGAGCATGATTTCTAAGGCACAATTTGAATAATTTTTCTGCAGAGAGGGAAGCAAGTGATATTAGTTACTGTCTCAACTGATTAAATTGGATTGTGTCAGATTTACTCATCACACACTGATATGCATTTGTGCTTATGGTTCTGTGATGAGGCATTACCTCTTATGGAAAATATGGCATCTTTCTTTTGGGCTTGTGTAGGATTAGATGTACCCTGAGCTGTCTGAACAACTGATATTTTGGCTTGCAAAATGATTAAAATAAAGAAAAAGTTGTTAATAGAAAATCCCAGGAGATTTACACATAGGCTTAATTTTTTAGCATCATAAAATAGTTTGATTTGGAAGGGACCTTAAATATAATCCTATTTTGATACACAAACTTTTTTTTAGTTATTAGAAACAGTATTTTTACTTTGAGAAATAAAAGATGTCTGGTTTTAGATTGAGAGAGTTCAGTTAATTCATCATGATTTGCAAATAGTTATATTAGATCAAAATGATAAATTGAGAATATTTACTGATTACCAGAGGTTTTGAATTGGCTTTAATGCAACATTGTTTTATTTAGACCTGAAAAAAGAAAAGTGAAAAAACCTCCCCCCAAACAAAAATGCCTCATTGTGCCTTTTTGGTCTCCCACACAATGCATCACATACTTTTGGAGACAATGGTAAATATATTATGAAGTTCTACAGTGAAAAATACAGACATTGCAAATGAAAATCAGATATTTTAAACCCAAGTTGACATATATTTGATTTTAAAGTAGAGAATGTTTCAAGTATTCTGTCCTGGAATGAGTATTAAGTACAACACTTTAAAATCCTTTCTTCTTGAGTCTCAGCAGACTCATAAAGATGAAACAAGAAAGAGCAGATATACATCCTTCCTCTTCCAAATGTTGTGCTTTTTGAACTCATCTTCACATTACCAAAAACTGTAGGTAAAAAAAGTCTTCTGCTGAAGAGTAGTTCAACAAATATATCTGGTTTTATTTTTCTTTATTTGACTGCCCCTTACAAGCCTCATTATTACTTGCCCTATGCAAGACTCCAAGTAGCTATTAAAGCATTTAATTCCCTGAAAGCAAAAATCTGCTGCATACAGGCCAAAATGTCACCCTTACTTTGCTCTCTGTGGCATCTCAGGAAATACGGGGCTACCATCTACCAGGGGCTGACTCAAACAATGAGGTGGAAAAACATGACCTTCAGAAGGATGATTATCATGGGGATGGTAGAATACATTTCTATTGAGTTGCTTCTGAGTTGGAACCGCTGAGGATATTTGCAAAAGAGCTTCATAAACACAGCTTGTGGCCATGTACATGAGTTGCTGTCATTAGGAGTAAATCCTTGCCAACATATTAAGGGTGGTGTCTTAGTATTGCTAAAGTGGAATTCTTGTATCACAGACCTGACTTAAGCCTTTTGTTGAGTGATTCTCCCTGTGCAGAAATCATGTTTGAATGATTGCTCTTCAAACATAAAGTGGCAGCTGATCATCAAAACTTTTGTACATGCAGAGCCAAAATGAGTCCTTGCTATTATAGTACAGAAGGGCTTGACCCAAAAAGCCTTTCTCCTTCATCTGCTGCATGCCCCAGACTTGAGGGAACACCTTCTCTAAGTACTGGCAGAGTTCCTAGTCCCTTTGTGTGCTTCTTGGTTGTGTTTTGCTCTTTCCATATGGTGCACAAAGCTCTGAACATCTCTGTCCTGCCTCTAGAGCTGTGTTTGGTTAGGCCTAGCACCATGAGGTCCTGGAAAGAACCTGTATGCCAGAAAGACATGAACTGTCACACTTTGTTTTTAATAGTAATATTGAGATAATAAGGTTGCATTCTTTCAAGGCTCTAAAAATGGGAATGAGAGGCCTGATTAGATAAGGAGTAAGAAGTATTAGAAGCAGACATCAGTAAAGAATTACAACTGACACTTTTTTGCAATATTTGTATTGACTTATAATCCTTTTCTGTGGTGATAGAAACAAGATCAGTGCAATGGAGCTTGCTCAGACCTAACTCACATGAGAAGTTGGGCCTAAAAAACTTCTTTGGTTTGATTTCACTGTGACCCCACCTCTTACAACCATTATGCTTCTGCTCATTATGTGCCTGCAGCTCCCAGGGTGGTTGGGAAGGGACAGTGTGACTCCTGAGCTGAACTCCCTGAGATCCGTGATGGGATGTAGATCAGGGTGAGTTTGGGCCCATCTTCCTCTTTTGGTGGCATCTTGGCTAAGAGATGTGTGGGAGGGGTTATATGGAGGATAACAAAGTTACTGGGGTGGAACTGATTGGGTCAGACAGAGGATCTAAGAGGAGAGGAGTCAATATTTGGAGTGGAGATGCAGACTGTTGTCCGTGTTAAGGAGGATAAGAATGCTATTGATGTTAGGTGTTTATAGAGCACCCATCTCTTGAGTATATTCTGTAATCAATGCTGATTGCAGAGGCACTCAGGAGAAGCATAACATTTTAGAAAATCCACTGATGGAAGTGGACCAGGTCCTGGTGCCTGTCTGTCCACAAGAGAACCAGCTCCCTTTTCCTGAAGAGAGAAAACGCAAGCTACATGTTTCAGCTTTGACATTGACTTCAGGCTTTTAGCTTGTCCACAAATCACATCACTTTGATACAAACTGCCTATTTAAAATGTGAATTTCAGGATGTAAATTAAAGATTTATGACTTTTCTGTCTGTCAGTTTTGATTCCATCATGTGCTTATTAGTCATGCCCTTCTGTGCTGCCCTGTAACATCTGATTGACGCTGACCACAGATATTATAAATGAACCCTTCTGATACATTAGTTAATTACAAAGGAAATCATCTTTCTCCTGGCAAATTCAAATCCATCTTAAAATTTCATGGAGAGGTAATTCATTACGAGGAAAGTTATTTATGAATTTACTAAAAAAATGGCTCTGTTCTCATTAAAATAAGCTTAAAGGTACAAAATGATGAAATGTCAGTTGTCTACTTAACTCTTTTGGTGCACGTTTCACTAATGAGCTCAGAGACTGAGACTTCTCAGCACTTACAATTAAATTCAGCTAATGCAAAGCAGAAAGAGACTTGGAAAGGAGTTTCTTTATAAGTGTAAAAAAGTAAAGAGTGGGGGAAGGAATGGACATAATACGTATGCACAGGTTTTCTTAGTTAAAGAACATTTCAATGCTGCTCAACTATTGTCTTTGTGTTCCTGTTAAAACACATCAAGTTTTGCCTGTAGTCATCAATTACTCCAAAGAGAGCTTAGGATTTAAATTCAGACTTTGCACAAGTACTGCTATTTTATCCAGGGAGACATGATAGAATTGGACATGACCTTTGCAAAATTACTTTCCTTCTTTGATTAGTTTCTGCATCCCTAGAATAGGATTTTGCCAGTGTGATCCAATGCTTTCAGTCCCTGAGCTGAGATGTGCCATAGGCAAGTAAATATAATAAGTTTTTTTCCCCCCAGTCTTGATTCTCTGTATATCAAGGCCTTGCTTAAGAGCCATGGGCTGAGGGATCAGTTGATCCCTGTACCCACACGTCCATCCATAGGCAAGGGATGAGAGGTGTTACAAAGCCATCCTTTCACCACCAAATCATCCCTAAGGTGTGATTACAAGAGGTTGGAGAGTACACAGTAAATTTGCACAGAGAAATATGAGAAGGGGGATTCAGGGCATTTTTTCAAGGAATGTGACATCAAGAAAATCATCAAATTTAACAAATTATGTGGTAAAATTGTAGGATGTGGTCAGGTCTATTTGAGAGGTGTGGGGTGTCTCTGCCATTTGGCAGCTGCTCTGCCCATCAAACACCCGTGGCTGCCACTGACCTCCCGCTGTAAATTTTCATCACTGCTTTTGCTGGAGAGCAAAATGTAACTGTCTCTGACTGAATGTGCAATCACACTTGCATTTTTTTTTTCACATGTGTTTCTTTTACTACGTACTGTTAAGATCAGTAAACTGAAAAGGAAAAAGATGATGACAAGTGTTCTTGGGAGTGTGTTTACCAAATGACTGGCGAGTAGTTATCATGAGATCCATGTAAGAGGCTTCCTTATGCCTTCTTCCTGGCTTCTAAAAATGTATCATTTTTCCAATCAGAATTACAGCTTGCAGAAGAACTTTCATTGGAAAAGATGATTGCACATTTCCTCTCAGTTGTTCCTGTGATATTGAAAGGTTACTGCTGGGCAGCAGTCTGTGTGTATGCCCTGCTTGGGTCCAAAGGTACTGGATTCTAAAGGGTCCTGGCTCTGCAGCCTGTAGGTCAGTGGTTATTGGTGGATGTAGCTAAACTGCTCTCTAACACTGATGTCTCATCAGTGCTTGTAAATATTTCAATGAAGCCTCAAGAGCAGATTGCTGAAGGAAGCAGGAATGCAATCCCCTTCCCTCACCTAGTTAGTGTTGTTGGTGTTCCTGTCTGTGTGGCTGCTCCTGGTCATGTGGCAGGAAAAAGGCAACAGCCAGCACATCATCAGGTCAGCCAGGTGTGCTGCTGCTCCTGAGTCACCTCTCACAGAGAAATTCCACCTGAGCTGGTACAGGGCTGTCA
Source organism: Sakesphorus luctuosus (assembly GCA_013396695.1). Taxonomy (NCBI): domain Eukaryota; kingdom Metazoa; phylum Chordata; class Aves; order Passeriformes; family Thamnophilidae; genus Sakesphorus; species Sakesphorus luctuosus. The sequence goes on from VWZD01012667.1 coordinate 560,567, forward strand.
CCTTGAATACTTAGTGGTTTTTTTGGAGGGCCTGAATATCGTCGTCTAGTTTGGGATGAGTTAACAGCTTAAAAGGAAAATGGAGGAAAGAAACTTAAAATGCTCACTATCTCCTGAGACATTTCTTTCATTATTATTTTTAGAAGTGACGATAAATGTAATTTCTTTTGCCATTTACTTTTCCTATCACCGATTCATGCTGCAGTTCCCACAGATCTCTTTGTAATGTAATCTTAGGCCAGATATAGCAATATACTCCAATGTGAGCCAGGACTCTATAGACACCTGGGGTAGCAGTGGAGCATCCTACCATTCCTGTGAAACCTTGGCAATGTATTCTTATGTATCAAATCTATTGAAAATGAAGAAGAGCAAAATGATTCATTTAGAGGTATTGGCTAAATCAATTTTAGGTGACAAAGTTGAACGTGATGACTCGATATTTTTATTTTATTTTTATTTGTATTTTGTTAAGCTTGCCCATTGTACTGAGCAGTAGGTTCACCAAATATCCCTTATATATACTAAACATTGTCATCTGTATTTTTTAAAAAATAGTTTTGTCTTCTGTTTTGTTGTTTACAAAAGAATGTATTCTGCCCTTGACAATCCATTGGCATCGGTGTGGTAGGGACAATAAATATTCACCTTTAAATCCAGATATTACAAATCTACATGTTTTTTAGTTCAAATCAATGTAACATGTCACATATTGGAGAGGCATCCCATTAATTTAATAAAAACTAGGTCATCTGTATTATACAGTTCTTTTATTTTGCACTAAAAGGGGATGTTTAACTTAAAGAGAAAAATGCATGGTTCAAAATTAAACCAGGGTTCAAATTTAAAATTGTAGTTCCAGCAGCCACTGTTTTACCTGTGGAAAATGGCTATGATGTGTCAAACTCATAGTACCAGCTAGCATGAACTATCAGCAATTAAATACTGGGCAGACCCTTCAGATTTATTGCATGAGACTTTTCTGAGATGGATATGAAGACATTAGATTAAAAATGTAGGTCATCCCATTTCCTGCCTTCTGATTCTTCAAAAAAGTGCTTGCTGAAGTCTTATGATCTGTGAATTTGCATGTACTTGTATTGTTCCTTTGCTGTCAGAAAATTAATTACCTACAAGATCCTTTCTAACCCTGCCTACCTCTGCTTCACAGTCTCAACAAGAAGTGGCCTCTGGAAACACCTGAAAGAGCTTTGAAAGTGCTTCAGGGTTCTTTAAAGACCTTGAATTGCTCTTACTTTCCCATGGATAGCTGGAGGAGAGAAGGAAGTATAAGGGTGAAAGAGCCTTTATTTCCTGTCTTGGCACCAGCTGCAGCTTCTTTAGTTTTTCTTGTTTAGCAGAACATGTAACACTTCATAATAGTTCCAGAAACTACACATTATTAAATTTCTTTGACTCAGCACTTATCTAACAATATGGGGCAGAGCCTTCCAGCCAGGTAGCAGGATGGAATGGCTTGGTAGTGAAAAAAAGTTGTGATATATCTAATCAATTTATTTTTCTACCCCAGTAAAGAATCTAAGATGGCTCCAAGGCCAAAGGCTGTTCCTACAATGCTATTTAGACTTCATTGATAATTGGTTTTGTCCCAGCTCATTTTCAGCTATAGTGTTAGGCCAAAATGGAATGTAGTTTCCCAAAATAGTTGCTGCTGCTTAAGCAGGGCTCTGTGGAGGGAGGTGGCTGTAAACCCTTTTCCTCCTAAAGCTGTGACTGTCTTGAGAAGTGGCCACACTGTTGAGCTAGATCTAAATGTGTCTAACAAGGTGTTCTATTGATTTCAATAGCATGAGCTTCATTTAAACTCTGACAATCCAACTCAATGTATAATCTAAATCTGGCTGAGAAAATTTCCTTCTCTTAATTTAACAAAGCATCAATGAGAATTTAAACTTATAAACCCCACTCACAGTGAAAGCCTATTTCCCCAAAGTTCTTGCAGGGCTTCTGAAGCCCTTTTTGTGTATGAATGGTCTGTGAAAGGGCTTTAAGCATGTTCATTAATTTAAAATTATTCAGTAAATGCCTATGTAATTACAACTCAGTCTGTGATTTGCTTGTAAATGATCAGCTCTGAAATCTGTAGCTGGGATTCACTCAGTGCAGTTTGCTGTTCATATGATGCAATCAGTGATATGATAATTTTGCATCTGTCTCTCTTTCGGTGGCTCTTGAGCTTCCAAATAACTTTCTCAATATGAGTCCCCACAGGATGATCCTAAACTGGGGGGATCTGTGAGTGAATTTTAGCTCCTTTCTCTGGATGGTCCCTGGCTGTGAATGCAGAGACTGTGCTCCCCACTGCTGCACACCTGCATTTGCACTGGAAGGGAGCCTGGACCTGCTGTAAAGAGGGAGGTGGTGGGCTCTGATAGCCGGTCTGGGTGATGGAGGGCTCTGCCCTCTGGGATAGAGAGCAGACAGCAGCTCTTTTCCATCCTCTCCCTTCCTCCAAAGAAAGGAAAAAACGAGGTACACATGTGTCCAGTCAACATCTGCATTAACTGGCCCAGTATCCTATTTTTCCCAAATATTGTATGGCAGAGGTTCTCCAAATTATTCAGTGATTTTTTTTTCATATATGCAAATGCTTTACTGTCCTATGCAGTTGAGTTGGAAAGAAGCTGCAGAAGAGTTTCCCTCAGTTACACAAAGAACTGACCTGGCTGAGGGATTGGCTGCTGCAGTTTTGACCTGGAGCTTTGGGGCAAGATAATGACCCTTGTAAAGTGTCCCTGCAGTCCTATATTCCCTTCCTTCACCCAGGTGGTGCCTTGCAGAAGAGACTGTGGAACTCTCAGTCCCGCTGGTGCCCTTCCCAGCCCAGTTCAGAGTGTTTGTGGGCCTGGAACTGGAACCACCCAGGTGCTGTACCCACCAACTGCAGTTTCCAAGCTCTTTTCTACTCTTCAGCATTTCCTGATGAAACTCTGCATGTGCCACGTTCACAATGACAGTGTGTAGAACGGTTCCCTCAAGACATCAGCTGCCACTTATATGATTCATCGAATTCATTTTCCCTCTCTCCCTTCCAAGACATCTTCCTATTCTGCCTTTGATGAATCTGGCTCGGAGCCCATTATTTATACAGGGCTTGTGCTGTCACTGAACTGGTGGCACCCACATGTATCTCCCTTGTTGCAGTAATGCTTTCCTAATCCTTAATGGTTGCTGTTCAGGTGATATCAATCATTTTAAATATTATGAGGCAGGGAGACAGAACCACAGTTTAATATAGAAACCAGGATAACTTTCTTGAACCCTCTTCATTTCCAGAGTATTAATTAGGGGAAAAAGTAGAGAATTTTAATGGTTCTGTTTGTCTGATATTCAGCAATAAGAGAAAAATAAACTGACCATGCACTTACTAACAGTTGATTTGATATCTAATTAGTTAATATGATGCCTTTTTATGTTTTACATTATAACTTTAATTTCCTGGTCAGTGAATATTTATAAAGAATAAAGAAAAGGAAAAGCCCTCAGCTTGGAAAGTGACATTGTGGAATATACTTTGAGCATAGTGGACAAGCTTAACAAACAAGGTGACTGAAGATGAAGCGGGTAGTGTTTATGCTGTTAGGGTTATGTGGTGATTTAAAGCATATTCTGGTAGTTAGTGCCACTATTTTAAAGCTCTGTTGTTTGACAGAGCTGTAATATAATGAAGTCACAGTGTGTGGTACATTTATGTTTATGCTCTCTGTTTAGAAGGAGGAGCATGTGTTTGGATGATGTAAAACGCAGAACTTATTTCTTCTTTCTTCCCCCTCTGCATAGTGAGAAAAATATATACAATATAATTTTGTAGTTTGGAATTACATAGTGCTGAGAGGGCAGCATGTGCATCTTAGCAATTAATTGAACCTTAGCTCTATTTTTACAACTAAAAATTTTCATAAGTATTATATTTGTTTAATTTGTACATTATGTATGCCTCCAGAAAATAAAACTGTCAAACCCCTGAGGCTTCCCATTTTGGAAATAGCTGTTAATGTGGGATTTTAAAAAATAATATTAATAATATTATTCACTCAGACCAATATCTGACATTCTTTCTTGGAAACATTTTCATACTTTGCAGGGCTTGCAAAGATTATGTGCTATTCAAAGTTTCAAAAGAAAAAGGAAATTGGAAAAAATGAGACCTTTGGGGACAGCTTGCTAAAAGAAGTGATAAATGAGCTTTGCCTTTCTCAGCAAGGTCTCCTTTGTAACTCTGCTGGCACACACTGGCCTTGGGGATCCTCACACATTGCCAGCCCCAGCTACACCTGAGAGACCCATCCTGGAGGAGCATCTGTTTCTTGGTGCAGCAAATACTGCAGAGGTGGCCTTTGAACTGAGGATTAGTTGCGGGTTAAGCTCTTTAGGGACCAGGGAAACCTGGGTGCAAGCAGTGGTGTTTCTGAGAGACCAAGTGCTGCATGTTGAGAGGTGCTCTCTGGTGATGCTGCACTTGGCTCATAAATCATCACTGCAAAGCGAGTGCAGCTCTCTCTGCAGCCCTGAGCTGACAGTTTGTTAACACCACACGAAGCATCTGAAATACTGCTCTTCCCCACACAGGCAATGGGCAGTCATGCAGGGACCATCACCTGGTAAGAGTTAAATGTTCTCTCTCCAAGAATAAAAACTAGGTAGTCTGTGGTACAGATTAGTAAATTCTACAAGAGAATCAATTTTCTTTGGAAAAGGAAAGCTCTTTCTCTTGTTGTTTCTCTGAATATTTGTAGTTGTGGATATCAATATTGTCACAAAGTTACTACCAATTTATATTGAATCTTTCTGAAAATTGGAAACCAGCATTGGAATATTTAAATGGAGACAGTATTGGAGCTTTCTCTTGTACTTTGTTCATTTATATTGACATTGATTTTGGGTAGCAAGCAATGCTAGCATAAAGAGAAGTAAAAGTCTTGTTAATATTTGCTCTATTAAAATGAGCATGAAGCACCCACTGGTGATTTATAAGTGCTCCTGTAAATAGGTTTTATTGATGTTGCTCTTCTTGCCTTCGTATGGGATGTTTTTAGGACTTGTCTCAGGTTTGTGAATAGGGGTGAAAAAATTTGCACTGAACATCCTGAGAGTGTTATATGGTTTCTTCTGAAAGTAACTAATGTTAAAACTGTTCCTCAAACACAGAGAATCTACTTCCAGCAATCATGGGCTAACGCTTATTCTTGGCATATCACACCAAGAGCTGTGGGCTGTTATCTGTCTCATGGAGAGATGCTCTGCTACCATCAGTCTACCCCCGGGCATTTTATACCCAATTTTATCCTGCTGGATTCAACCTCCCCACTGGTTTCCTTAATGAGCCTGGAGTAGAGTCCGTTGCCTGGGGGAGCTGCCAGGTGCTCCTGGGGCATGGCCAGTGCCCTTGAGCTGGAGGGGAAAGGGCCAGAACACACTGTATGTTCCTGGCACGTGGGTCATGACCAGCTGCAGTTGGACACTGAGGTTTCCTGTATCACCTGAACTGGAGAAATGCACAAATCAAGCTGTTTCCAGCACTCCTCTAGCTGCAAATGTTCCTTAAGAGCTGGCCATGTTCCTTGGCATGGCCCTTAAGTTCATACCCTAAAGAAGTGGAGGAACAAAATAGACCTGGAGATGCCAAATAACACCAAAAATAGTTAGGCAGTTTCTGCCCTCAAATAGGAGATCTGGCAAACCAAATAGAAGCTCCTGTCTAGCTTACCATGCTTTATCGCAGATCATATTCATTTTTCCTCTTTTAGAACAGAAGTATAAGGGGTAAGAGTTTAAATGGCAAACAAAATTTAGCCTGAAAGTCCTACTTTCCAAATCTGGGAAGTCTGTGTGTTATTGAAAGCACTTCAGATATGAAGTCTTGTAGTCAGAACACTAATTTATAGGAGAAGTAGATATTGAAATATGGATGGATAGAATTGTAACTTTTGGAGCTGGGATTTAGTATCCCGAGTTGCTTTGAGGATTTTTTAGCAAATGTTATAATCAGTTCTAATGTGCTATAAAGATTTCTACCTCAGACTTGATTTAGAGATACTAATTAATTATCAAATATTGTAATAAATAACCATAACAATGAAATAATATTGCTATTCAGGTTGGCCCTTGTGACCTCTAAAGTATGCCTGAACTTTGAAATGCAGAGTTTTTTTCCCCCAATATTACTCCAACTTTATTTAATGCTAATTTATTCTCCTAGACTGTTTCACTTTAACATCTCAGCGGATTGATTGTCAGTTCAAGACTACACATTACACAGGCCTTTTTTTTTCCACAGTGAAACTGAAGCTGGAACTCACATCACAACATAGCATTCTCCAAGTAGGTGCTTTCAAAGATGGTCTCTGAGCAGGGGTTGCTCATAAATCCCACAATTTATTACATTCATTAGTATCTAGATAAAGGTTATTAGGCAATCAATCAGGGCCATGTCTCATTACCCTTTAGTAGTTGGGATGTTTTCGAGGTTTTCATTAGGGAGTCAAGTTATTTTCTTTCCTGCTGCTGAGCAAAGAACTCCTCCAAGTGGATGTTGTCTAAATTGGAGTATTGAAACATTAAAACCAGACCATGTGAAAAATGGTGATGACTCAGGCAGTTTATTAGCCCTCCTCAAAAGAATGCAAAGAAGGAAATGTTCTTTCCAGATGGAGAAGTGGATGAGTCACTTAAAGGGCAGCTGATGTGCCAGAACTGTGGGAGAAGACATGACAGGGCAGACAGAGGTAACAGCTGACAGTGCAGCTTTGGCCATGGACATGAACTGGAACGTGAAGGTTTCTGGTGTGGTCTTCTACCTCACTTTTAGCTGTGACCTTGTGAAAGCAACAACAAGGTACTGTCAGGCCTTTCCTGCAGTAGGGGGTAGGAGAATGGAGTCAGTTTGGATCAGCAGTTGCAGGACTGGGGAGCCAATTCTTTACCCAGTGGAGCTGCATTCATGTGTGTGGGCATGGAATTTTCCTCTGGGTGCTCAAGAACTTTTCCTTCTTCAACCTGGGGCTGGAAATCTTGTGTTATTTGCTTTTCTCAAAGTGTTCAGCATTCAGTCCCTGTTTATCTGGACTCTTCAAGTACAGAGGCAAGAGAAATCACCAACTATAAAAAAAATGGTTGAATTTATATAAATGTCAGCAGAGGCTCTACCCCAGCTATAGAGAAAAGTTTGAAAGGTTCCTATATATACTAAAACCAATTTACTTTGCTATCCCATATTATTAATGATACCTTTATCAATATTAATGTTCAAGATAGGTGTTCATAAGAGCTATAATTCAGCAACCACATTCATTTTGCCTCTGTGTGTACGTATTGTGCATAGGGATGAGTAATGACTGCATGAGCTGCATGACATTTACAGCCTAAAATCTAACTGTGTGTGAAACTAAACCCCTTGTGGGTCTAGGTCCTAGCTCACATTTACTGATTTTCTTGCCCAAGACCTCGTTGAAACTTGGACTGTGTTTTGCAGGGGGCTTGGTTTCCTGAACAGTGATTTTGAAGTACACATAACATAGTAAAGCCTCTTGCAATTTTAGGTCTGTATTTGGCGAGTATAACTCTTGGAGTAAAGCTGAGCTGTTTACTTTGTGATCTCAGTCTCTAAAGTTCTTCCCATGATGGTACTTGAGAGGAGAATTTCTTATTCTTCCTGCCCCATCCTGAGCCATGGCCTGGTGTTTGCTGCTGTCCAGAAGCACTGGGGGAGCTGGAAAGAGCAACCCCGCTTCTGCTTTATAGTGATTTGGTCTTCCTAGGGATTTCTCAAGAGTTTTAAATCTGGTCCAGGCAACAATCTAGTGGAAGTTGTGCTTTGCTGTCAGACAATGCAAGTGTGATAGGAGGGTAATTGCCCAACACCCTTCAGGAACGTTTCGGGAGCAGCACAGTCTGTGACTGATGCCTGTTGTATGATCCACTTTGCATAATGGAGGCACAGGGCTATAATCAGCACTAGACAAAGTCCTGTTAAGTAATTGGTCAGTGTGATTTTGGACACTGCAGAGATTTACTGAAATTACTGATTTTTATTTTTTGATGATGAAATTAGTGAATTTTGATATAGCTGGCACTGGAAGATAAAGTCATTCAAATTTGCACAGCTGACAGGATTATGCCAGAGAATACCAATATATGCTGTGATATAAAGGTTAATAAGTGAGAACTCACATTTGTAACAAATCTAAGAGTAGATCCTGGATATGTGATTTTTAATTTCTTTCCCAAAATTGTTTCTATTGAAATTTTCCCATACATCTATTCCAGAGCAGAACTCAGAAACTTGCACTTTAGTGCTACTCTATGTCACCAAAGTAACTGTGAAATGAACTTCTATGCAGTACTTTTAACTGGGATGCCCTCAGTTTGCTGCGGTGTCAAAGGACCTGTTGTAAATTAAGGCAGAAGCTGCTTGATTGCTCACCAAATTCTTTGCTATGTCACTAGGAGATGGCACGTCAGAATGAGTAAAAGTTAACATCATGTTTTCTGACATCAGTCTAGTGATGTATAGCTCACAGAATGAGTTTCCTTCGTCAGTAAAACTTTAAAAACATTTACATATATCAAACTCACAATTTTGGAAGCCAATAACGCCCTTTCAATATATGCCATGGATCCGAGGAACAAAGTGACAGCTGTATATCTGTCTGGTGGATTATTCATTATCAGCCAAAGACAGCTATAATATCATTGCGTATTTACTGCCCTGAGTGCCATTACAAAGTGAAATAAAGCTGGAAAAATAGAGAACACTTTCCAGAGATTCTAATTTTGCTATGGTGACAACATCCAAAATAAGATTTAAATGTTTTTAGAGAAGCAGGACTACCTCTTTGCAATTCCTTAGGAGCTCAAAATCAGGGTGCCTCCACTAGGCTTTCATAATGTCGAAATTAGATCAAACCAAAGAAATGTGGAATACTTTGACATTACAAGGAAAAGCTATAAAAACGTAGTTTGACTATACTTGGCTCAGAAATAAAATTCCCTAGACATTAATAACTAAAAACACCTAAACTAACCAGAATTTCTCCTGTATTCCTGACAATGCATCATTTTACCTGGATGCTTCCCCTCTAAGGCCTCACATCTGCATGGACCACACAACCTGACTACATCCTGACAGGATTCTTCCACAGGATCCTGCGAATATGGCTACTCTGGGTGGTGAGCCTTCTCTAGGGCTGTCACTTATTCTTGCTTCTGTCCAAGAACAGTGACTCATGTCAGCAATTCCCAGAGCAGCTTTGAAAAGCAGCAAAACCCAGAACCAGTGAAAGAACCAGCAGCCAGCACTGATGTCTTAGGGGTCTTTGAAAAGAAGAGTGACCTGAAGGTTATATGCACAGTACCTGCTCCTGTGTGTTGGCCACAGTGTCACTGTTCACCAACAGAGAACATCTATTTCATCTTCATTAAACCCCAATTAGCAAAGCAGAGCACTCGGCAGTCCAAGGCTGGCTCCGTGCTCTCCTTCCCTGCAGTCCTGTGGGACTGAGCCCTCTGGGGAAATGAAAGCACCGAGCACATCCCTGATGCTTTGTAACAATCATTCTGTCGTATCCCCTGGGACAGCCCCATCGATTTGTGAAGGGCTTCTGAGACATTCCTCCCAACTGACTTCCATCGATAACAGGAGCAGCTGGGTAGAGGGAACGATCTCAGAAGTGATGAATCCACACATACACAAAGGAGATGAGAACACAGTCACTAATCCCAGTAGTCACACTCCCAAAAGCCTGTTTGTAGCCTTTGCCAATGTTCTTATCATTACTTTCTGTGCTGAGAGCTGGAAAGCCAAGAGCTACTCCTCCAGATATGGTGGTTGTTTTATCTTGTGTGATTTATGCCTCCTACAAAGAACTCCAAGTGAAGCAGAAGATGAGCCCAAGTTTTACTTAAACAGTTCACTATTAAGTGTTTTAAAGGGAAAGAATAGCAAACTTGACATCTTAATACTGTGTTTCTGCTGCAATGGTGCAGTTATCCCTCTCATTCCTTTGGGATAACTTTTCAACTTCTGTGGGTGATTGGCTGTGGCTCTGTGCTTAAACATGGAAGTGCATCCAGAACTATGGATGCAGTTCTTTGTGGGATAGCACAGCTCCTGCACACTGGCTCTGGCATCCCAGGCTCTGGAGTGCTCCTTATATTTTGACTGTGTTCTTTATGCTGGCCAGGCAGAGAGATGAGCTACAAGAGGCAGCACTCCGGCTCAGCATCCCATCCTTCCCTCGCAGCAGGAAGTTTGCTGTTGCCATTAAGAAGGGATATTTGTGCTTGTCCCCAGCACAAGCATAGCTAAGGCTAAAGTATATGTTGCTGCTATTAGGACAGGTTGTCTTGTAGTTTATTTCAAGCTAAATGTTTTTTTTTCAATTTCTGTTCAGCATTTGCTGTGGTGACAGTGTCACTGTGTTTCATTTCACCAAGCATACCCACTCCTAGCACAGTCCTTGGAGCTTAGAGTAAACTAAATGAAAGAGGAGCATGGAGCTTGGCATGGGTTTACACTGCACAGGACACCTAGAGAAGGTGAAATTCCTGTGAAAGAAAGCAGTTTACCATATGGATGCTTCAGTTTTACAGCTGCAGGTAAATGGAGGTATATTTGTTTATTGGACATGAGCCTCATGACATCTGTCAATTAGGCAGGAAGGTGTTAAAGTGCCATTAATATATTTTTCATTTGCCAGTCTTCTAGCAAGCAATGGTGAAAAAGGACTGGGAAAGGGAGAGTGGCTTTTCAAGGATGAACTCCTGGCTACAAAGCAGCAAAGTTTTTGCACTGATGCCCTTAGACATTCACTGATGCTGATGGCCGGAGTTTTGGTGTGGGCATGTTGTGTTTAGGTCCTGGTATTATACATTTCATTGTTTCTACCAGTTTCTAGTAGAATGTCAATATTCTAAGATACCTTTCCCAAGTAGGTTAGTACTGTAACCTCATTGTAAAAGGACTGATTTTTCCTATGTAATTTAGCTCACTACCTTTTACACTTTCTCAAGTAAATATGTTGTACTTGTATTTAGAGGAATATAATGTAAATCCTTAGTAGTAGTAAGTTCTCCTTGCAAGACAGCTGCATTTTTCATTGTATGCTTTTGCATTTCAGCCTTTGATTACATTTCAGTGCTCAGCAGTGACCCAGTAAGTCCTTGTGTTTGTCATTTGCAGCAGTGGCTGGCATCAGTGAACTTTAGTGAAGTGGGTTTTCATGTATCCCTTAATTAGGTCAGAGCAAATAAATGTGTGGTGCTTTGGCATTGCAAGGAAAATTCACAAAAATAGAAGTATAATGCAAGGACATCCTGGCATATTTTTTTCTCTTGCTCACTTAAAAGCCTTTACACATAAGAACCGAAACTAAAACTATTTACAATCACAAAAATGAAAATTGCCTGAAAAGAGCTGGTGTATAGCTAGTAAAGTGCATCAACAGCACTGCAGGTGAGGCAGCCACTGCAGAATGTCATGAAGTGCTGAAGATTTGTCTTAGGCTGATGTCACTTAATTGATAAATTCCACAAATTTTACTGCCTATGCTCTACCAAACTAATTAAATACATCTGCAAGGATGTCTTCAGCTGGAAGTCTTGTTTCTATCCTGAGTGTGCCATTGGAATCAGAATGTATTTCCCTCTTTACTTTGGATAGATTTCTTATTATAAAATGCTGTCAGAGAAGTAGAATTGCCACCCACTGAAACCAACATAAGTCATGTGCAAGTGAGAATATAAATGGATTTAGAGCTGTAGATAAGAGCTTTACTCTATTTGCTACACTCAGGCATCATTGCTGGTCTTCAGGCTGGGAAACAGCTCTATCTTGGCAGAGCAGTTTACCTGCCACATATCTCCTTTTAGCTGTGGGCAGTAGGCAAACGTGCACATGCTTGTTGATATAGTGAACCCTGGTGTGTCAGTAAGTCCTCAGGACTGAATGGATTTAAAGGTCTGATCCTCCTGAGAAATGGACAGACCCACAGGTGGCAGCTGCCTCAAGAACACTCGTGAGCATTATATTATCTTTTATAATGTTTTGTATGAATATTTACTCTTCAGAGGAAACAGCATCTCTGTGTTGCACAGATGGGTAGCTTCAGCTTACATGTCCTTCTCAGCTGCGGTTCTGACAGGCATGTTGTTCTGCCTCTGGAGAGATGCTGCCTGTAACTCCGAGGGGCCAAAGGAAAGGCAAATGGCACAGCTCCAATGAGTAACTTGACCTATAGCGTTGTCAGTCAGGGCTGTCTCCTGATTGTTCTAGACTCTTCATTTAAACCTCCAAATACAGCTAAAAATACTCTTAGAAGTTATTTGTCTCCCAGCTACAGTGTTCCCAGACATTCTACTGCCTCCACTGCCAACCAGTGCAAGGCTTGCTACGAGGGATGACTGATCTCTGTGGTTGTCTTGAATTTATTTAGCATTTGCACATGGCAGTGGCCATGTTTCACATCAGCTTTCTCATGATGCCATTGTACTGTAGGAAGAAAAATTGTCTTTCTCAGTGCATAATGAGGCAGTAGGAGTGTGTAGTTTGTTTGCTCTCTGAAATTTTGGTGGTCCATTGGTTACCATGGTGATGGCAGTGTGATACTTAGAATTTGATACCACACTCAAGAAGAGGGTCCTGGCTTTGAGCAAGGATTAGGCAGTACTGGTGCCTGTGAGATACTGTGTGTGGGCAAGATTCTTAATAGGTTATCATGCCTGGGAACTTAAAATTCACATTCATCAAGACATTTGTCATGCCTTTAGCTTATTAAATGAAAAGATTCCACTTGGGTTGAAAAGTTTGCAGGATTTCTTCTAATTATTTTGGCAAGCTTCATAAATTAAGCTGTCTAAATGCACTGCAGATTTCTCTCCATCACTAATAGTTTTCTGCATGCTTCACATGGGAAGGATTGTTTGCTTTGTTATTGTTCCATATATTTCTTCTTTCAGCAGAATTCTGTGGGGTTTCCCCCCAGTCACTGTAGTGTTACTCCTGCTGAAAATTTACATCTATTTGAATTACTGTTCTTTGAGGCCATTGGAAATATATGCATTTGGGAGACAAAGTTGTTCTTCACACATGCAGCAAATACCATACGGGATAAGTTATTCTGAGGAATGGAAGGCAGAGACCTGCAGGATTCAAAGCAGCTTTCCATGAACAATAAGGATCTGGGGTTAACAGGGGTGCATCAAGCTGGAATTTTAAATCTTTACTCTTTGATATTTCAAGGTGAAATTTGGGCTTATGAATATCTGAGTCAGACATTGCAATCCCAAATGTGCATTTTTGACTCTGAATGGGAAACAACAGAAAGAGGGATCCATTTTACTGCTTTGGATACTTTGTGCTCATGTATTTTTAAATTTTCTGTGGACAATGTTTGAGACACTGATTTACCTTTGTTAGGAACAAACAAAATACATTCAAGATTTCAAAATGCTCCAGGGGAACTTGTAACAGCTGTGTGGTATTGGGTCATTTTGCACAGCCATAATCCTGTGGTGTTACTGCAATTGGCCTCTCGTGAGGGCTAAGGAGGTTGTTTCGGCATCTGAAATACCCCATGTTGCCATTTAACTTTCACTTACAATTGTGATTCCCCTCCCTTACAGTTTCCCTTTAGTGCAGAACACAATAAAAGAGGCTTTAGATGTGATGCTCCTGGTTTGGGAAGCAGGAAGCACTAGGGAGCATCCAAGTGCTGCTCTTGCAGATGTTCTGCATCCTGCCCTGTTTGTCTGGAACCTCACACAGCAGCCTTCAGTCACTTGTTCCCTTTGGACCTTTGGAATTTCACTCCTTCATATCCTAAGGTTCTGGCTGGAGAAGATGGAAGGCTTTCTTATATTTCAAAGGATTTTATTTATAATTTTACAGTATGTAGCTGTTGACTCTGCAGCCACTGGGAGTTGTGGTGCTTTCCATTCAGTTCAGAAGTCATTTTACGTAGGGCGGCTGCAACCTTTTCTTTTGCTGCCTCTAATAAATATTACATGTCTGACATTTGGGCTTTGCACCTCACAGTCACAGGGATCCTTCTAATAGCAGAGCCTGAGGTCTTATTACATGAAACCCCAGCTGTGCTGAAATCCAAGCATGAGAAATACCTGTTCATCCCAAAGTATCTTAAAAATGACCGTGGCATCCTGGCAAGGAGCAATTTCAGTAGCTCAGCTCACCATGCAAGAGCTCCAGCTGGCAGTGCAACATCTTGTCTGCTGAATAACACAGCCTGCTTCAGGCTGGCACTGCAAAATCTGTATTAACTCTTTGTGACACAGAAATAATAAAATTCAAGTTATTACTCAAGATATATGTAGCCCCTCTGGCAATTTAGCTGAGCCAAACTACCCAAATTGCTAGTATTTTTTCCCTATAACTGTTAATCATTTGTTTATCCTTAATGTTTTATCCTAAAGACATAAATCTTCAATATATTCCTAATGTATGAACTAATGTTTGTGTTGATGTTTCTTTGTATTTTAAATCCATGTTTGTAGAAAAAGGGGGAAGAATAAATTTGCATGTGGAATTTACTTGGAACTGCCTGTCTGGCTCTGGAGTCAGGCTCAGAAACTCAAAACATAAACAAAATGTCTCATATATTTAAGACCCCCAATTACTTTACCTTTTGATCTCATAAGAACAATACCCTAGTCTTTCCCATAGGGTTAAACATTTCCTGTTCATAATGCATGTCAGGAGGCTGCATTTTTACATTTGGAGAGTTTGAAATGACCTGTCTAATATGTCCAAAGTATAAAGTCAAGCAATAGAAACTGTGGCCCCATATTTAAGAGTTTTAAAGACATTGAAAAAAGCAGGGTTTAAAGAAGAAGTAGGCCTTAAACATTGCAGGCCCTGTCCTTATTCAACACAATTATTATTTATAAATATTTTAACTTTTCCCTTTTTCATTGCTGTTTCAGAGGCATCAAGAAAGTAGTTTTAATCTGTGCTGAATTTAGCCAAACTAGAAAGATAATGAAAAAAGGGTGAAAGATGGTATGAAATAATTACTTGGTGGCAGGGCTTAATTGGGTCTTAAACTACCCCCGGTCTCTAGAGGGGACAGAGGCTGAGGAAAGAGGAGAAAAGCAAAGAGCTGAGAAATGAAGTGAGTGGTTCACTATAAGCTAAAAAAAGGGAGAAGGACAGAGTAGATGCCAGACTTAGAGAAACTGGGATGCTATTCCAGGTTTGGTGGGTGGAGTGAAAGGAGCCCAATGACAAGGAGCTGAAGAGCATTTCTCTAACATTTCTGCAGTGTGCACACCTTCCTCGCTCCCTGGCTCACCGATAGACACACATAGATTATAAAACTCTGCGTGGGAGCACCACATGGTGCTTTCCTATATCTTTTAAAAATTCCATATGAAACATTTCATGATTTACCACCTGTCAGCTTATCTAGATTTTTTTTTCTTTTTTGCCTTTGCTTTTTCAGTTGTTGAAAACAAATGTTGTCTGTCATTTGTTGTTAGCTCTCTGTGCCCACCTCTGGCCTCCCCCAGCAGCTGCAGTGGAGGGGCACAGCCCCAGGTATCACTGCCCTGACAGTCATCCCCCACCTGCCACACCGCTCAGCTGCTCTGCCTGGGGCTCAGAGGGGCAGCAGGGACACAGCTTGGCTTTTTGGGGCTGGGAGAAGAGTCTGTGAAGAAGAACGTGGGCATGAGAAAAGGGGAGGTAGAACTGTCTGCTAATTCTCAGGCTCGAGAGACTTGAGGGGTGGTTCAGTCTGCACAGAGAAAACTTTCCGTGACTCCGAGATGGAAAAGATCTCTCCTGAGCAGAATTCACAACTTGTGCCTGAACCCTTTTCTTTTCCTTGATTGTACATTAAACAGGATTCTGCAAACTGACAAACACGTATGATGAGACACAACAGCAAGAAATGATGTTCTCTGGAGGTGCTGAGGGAGGCTGAGTGTAGGAATTGGTGATTCCAAGGCGATGGGAATAGCACAAGAACCTGGATAGACCCAGATGAATTCTTAGACACAGCCAAGGACTGCAGCCTGCAAATTATTTTCTTTATTTGGTACTGCAGTTCTCTCCTTTGCAACAAAAGAGACAATGTATAAATCTGTCAGCCTGGAAGGTTCCATAATAAATCTAACACACACGTGGCATATTTACAGCTTTATGGGTGCTCTTGTTGACGGATCTGGACAAACAACACACTAATTGCTGTTCTCTAGAGGGATCAGGAGGAGAGGAATCATTAAAGAAAAGCTCCTTGGCATAATAAAAAATTGCCGTTGTCTTTTCCAGACTTCTGTGTGTCCATGGAGGATGGACAGGGTTACGTGATTTAAAAAAATATCATGTATTTTGTAGTATGTTGCTTTAATATTATGTGAGAACTGTTTTCAAGAAGAAAAAGGATGTATAAGTTGGGTATCAGCCCTGACAAGGACAAGCAAAACTGGAATTAAAATGCAAAATGGATTATGTTTATTTGGAATTTTCTGTCATTTAGTAGAGGTTCTTTAATTTGTTTATCTCTCCCTAAAATTGCCTATTGAATTTAATTAAGTGCATCATAGATTTATGAGTCAGGGTAATATGAAGAATTTTTTTTAAAGCAAGCTTATTTGTTCCTCAGATGAGCTTTTTCAGAGATGTTGTAATTATATGCCTGGGTTACTGCTGGCACAGCAGAAAGTTCACTCAAATACAGAAATTGCACACAGGCAAGGGATGTGTCAGGGGCTCAATGAAATCTGTCAGCCCCCATGGCCACCCATCTACACCCATCTATGCTGATTGCTCAAGAAATCAGTGTTGATGAGACATCTTTAAATTACTCATCGTGCCTGTAATGCTTTTAATTACATACATGACATATCTCAAGCCATATCTCCTGTAATCCTGACTTGCTTGTTTTGCTGGTTTTCTAGAATCTTTCACAGTTCTCCCCATCTTTTCTTTCAAGAAATGTAAAAGATTATCTTGTCTCAATTTGTGCCCATACAAAAGGCTGACCTGAGGACAATGAAATTTTGCCCATCAACAGCAACAAAACCATTGAGTCATTACATTCCCCACCATGTACAAGAGAGGAAAGGGTCCCTTAGCAAAAATGAGTTTTTGACTGTTTCTCACTGCAGCTTTCCTGGTAGGTGGGGCATTAATGTTAATGAGGTGGCTGATCACAGTTTGCCATTGATGGATTTATAATAACTAGTCCGTGACTCTTTAGATTGTTTCTGTAAATAGAGGGGTAATAAGGGAACCGAGTGGGTCTGTTCCATGTGTCTGGCTGGGCTGAGAGAAGAGCTGTCAGTCCCAGGAATAAAGGGCAGATTGTTTATGTTCTGTGTGCCTGTGTGGACTGTTCTCCAGTATTTTATATATACTTATCAGTGAATGAGCAGAGTCTGGACCAGCTGCAGCAAATTCAGTGGAAACCCTCTGATTGAATCAATTTATGTGAGAGGAAGCCCAACCTTCCTTTTGGGCCTTCTCTGTTCCTCCAATGACTGTAACGCATTGAAATAATTACTAATTGATGGGCTCTGAACCTTAGAGTAATGTGGCTACAAATTACAAGTAAAAGGATGGTTTATTATACCCATGATAAAGTTATTCCTTTGAGTCTGAATTTTTAAAATGCTTAATAGGTTGTTTTTAATACATATACACAGGGATTAAAAATCCATAAATAATAAAAAAGGTTTTTTATTGTAACAACTGGAACTTTCAGCAAAATGATGGAATTCTAGTCCAAACTGAGCCTTTGGCAGCATTCCCATTGCCTTCAAATGGGCTGAAGTTTCAACTGCAGTGAGTTATTTACCAGCTATAAAAATTAGGGTTTCAAACTGATGCCACACCATGTTGTGGGTTAGGGATCAGTCCAAAGAAGTGCTGTGTTAGTCTGTGCTTCAAACTGGCCACTACTGGTGTTAAAACTGTGTGAACATTTCATGAAATCTGTGAAATTTGAGGCTGGTTCAGTAAAACAGAGTAGAATTAAAAGAAAGAGTTTAAGAAAGTTTGAGAAAGCCAAGGTTGTTTAGGATTTTGGCCAGAAACCACAAGATCCATAATAACTTTGATCAAAATAGGAGGATCTTGATGGTTTCAGTTGAGTTTCCTGTTCCAATCTGAGTCATTAAAACTGAGAAAGGATAGTTGTCAGCTGATACTGAATAAAATTTTGCTTAAAATTTTTCAGGTGGAGACATCTCTGTGCAGTAAATCACGCACTGTTGCTGCTATGGCTGCCTGTTTACAACAGCTCCTATTGTTTTGCTTTCCTTATAGTAACAAAAGTGGAGAGAAGATCAGAAGTGACATTGTTTTGAAAAGGCATGAAAACTTGTGGGTATGATACAGGCATATGTGAGAGAAAGGAATGGGATGTGGTAAGTAAATAAAGAATCAGTGTCTTCTGTTCCTTTTAAGAAAAGCAGGAAATACGTATTAATCTTTAATTTAGGCTGAAGGATTAGTAGTGAAGTAAATCTTTGTGAGGAAAATGAGAAGATATACAATTGTCATGTGTTATTTGTAAACTTTTAAAAATTAAGGTTATAGTTTTCTCTATCTTTGTGATCTTGTTAAGTTACTGGTCACAGCCATGAATTCCATGTATTCCACAAGACACAAAATAATCGTGCAAAGACTACAAGCCTTTAGACTTAGGGCATGATAGCCATGGGAATTTGGGAGGTGTTTTTTAAAATTAACTATTTTAAAATGTATTAGATGCTTTCTGTGATGTTGCAGTTTCACAGACTACAAAAGCAGAAGAGAGGACTGTGATTGTCCAATCTGTTCTGTGTCCCACACCTTGTAGTACTAATTTCTGTTTGCAGTAGAACTTGTCTTCTAGGAAATGGGGATATAAAGATACGAAATATCCTTTGGTGAACTGTTACCAAGCTTATCTAATCTCATTGTGAGAAATGCTTCTGGACTGACTTTGTCTGATCTCCATCTCTGGCCTTTAGAACCTATTCTGGCTTTACCTGCCTGAGGTGCCTCATCAGTTACATTATTACTGCAAACTTTCCTGCAGAAGAGTGGGTTTATTTTATTGTGAGTCTTTGTGACTAAAAGTTTCTTCTGAATCCTTGGAGAGACACTTGAGAAGTAGAATACGTGCAGCTGAGTAGTTGCTATCACCACACTGGTGGGCTCAGGAAGGCTGGACAGCAACACTGCTGCTGTTTTTCAAACCTTAAGTAAGGCAGCATAATGATCTACTTTGAAGATGCTTCTCAGATGGTAAGAAAAGGACTTGAAGTTGGTCTTCAATTTTTCTCCATCTGTCCATAGTTACAGATACATTCTGCCCTAATACCCTGGTTCTGTGTGGTCTTCACTTTTAGGCTGTGCCTGCTGATGGAAAAAATAATTTTCAAGCTTCAATTGTTTTATGACAATTTTTTGACAAACGAGTGTCAGAGTTTCAAGGGGAGGCTGCGAGCTTGGTGGGATGAAAACAAAGACATTTGCACAGGCATGTTGTGTGGGAGCCTCCAGAGTTTTTCTGTCCAGGTCCCTGAGTGTGGGATCTCTGGAAGCCGGAGCTCTCCAGGCCTTTGGGTCAGGTCTGCAGTGGGAATTTTTAGGCTCAGGCTTCTGCAGCAGAACAGATCCCATCCATGCAGGGCTGGGGCTGCCGTGCAGGCCAGGGAGGGACTGAAGGAATTGGTGCCCTCAGGAGTGAGGAACAGGACTGCCCTTAGAGGCCTGAGCCCTGAAACTTCAGCAGTTTAACTGTAACTTCAGTAGCAGCTGTCAGAGTCCCAAGAAGCATATTGTGTTTCAGAATCAACATATGCTGGCATTTCAGAAATGAGTTTCTCCTCTCCCTAAGATTTCCATTTTATGGGAATCCTGAAATGTCAGAATTTCCTCTCTGCTGCTGTCTCTGAGTGCTGAAGGGATTTGATTGCTGTTGCTGCAGTTCTCTGAACCCTCTTTGGTCTTTGGTGCTTTCCAAGATGGGGAAATTGGATTTCATGCAGCAGCAGACTCACTGTGGAGTTATAAAATGGCATAATCATGTTTTCTCTTTCATTCTTTCTTCCTTTCTAAAAATTCCTAACGCTTTATTTGCCTTTTTAAGTGCTTCTGAGTACCAAGATGATGTTTTCATGGTCCTATCTGTTATGACTCCGAGATAGCTTTTCTGAAAGTTAGTAGCTAATTTAGACTCAGTCACTGAATATGTACAGTTAAAGTTACTTCTCCATGTGTGTTACTTTACATTTATTTACCCTGATCTTTTTTCTGGATGTTTATTGCCTAATCATTCTGAATCATGAAATTCCTTAGCAAGTCTTTGCAGTTTGCTTCCCTTTTTACTACCCTGAATAATTTGTCACCAGTAGCAAATGTTCTTATCCCCTGCCATCCCATTTTCAGATCATTTACAAAAATACTGAATTGCACAAGCCTGAGGCCAGAGGCTGCATTTGAAGTCCTACTATTTATTCCTACTTCACTTTCCTATCCTTTTAATCTGCTATTAGTCCATAAGAAGACATTCCCATGGCATTTTATGAACCTTTGGTTAAGAAATCTTGCTGAAAACCTTTAGAAAATTCAAGCACGGGTTATAAACTGCCTTGTCCTTTCCCTACAGAGAACTGTAACAAGTTGCAGTGCCATGACTTGTGTGAGAACTGGGTCCTCTTGTTTTTGTGGTAACAGGTTTGTTCCTGTATCTGTGGTATCTTTTGCTTATTATTTTATGAATTGGTTGTGTGCAGGTACCTTTGCCTTGAAGGCAATATTCTGAATTAGGTCTCAGGCACCCTCTGGTGTGAAGGCAAGAGTTGGGTGTTTTCTTTTGGTACCTAAATGAATTTCTCCAAACCCCAAATGTTTATGTTATCTAATGGTTTTATCCCAGTGGCATCTACACTGACACCTACCCCACTATATGTGATTGTCACAGGCATTGTCACCTTTCTGGTAGGTCAGTAATACAAACTTTATTCTGCCATTTTGTTACTGAGGACTGGAATTGCATTCTCTAGTGATTCTGTTCCTTCTTGATATATTTTATTTATTTATCAAGTTTTATTCTGAACTTTCTTTAGCAAACAGACTGTATATATATTTATTCTTATTACTTATTTTTAGGCTCAAATTTAGGACTTTGTTATGAATTTTATTTGATGCTTCCTACTTGCATTTTGTTGATTTTTGTCCTATGCTTTGTTGGAGGATACAGAGCTGTTTTAACTTTCCTCCAGGGAGAAATGCTATCCTAAGCTGTGTGTTCTATTCCTACCAGCTTTCTCTGTCTTTTTTTTTTCTTTTCAACTCAGACACATTCCTGAAGAACAATTCTAAGTGCCACCACTGAAATAACTTTTCTTAAGAGTTAATGCCCTGTTCATTTCTGGACATCCTAGACAAGCATCTGCCAGGAGTGATATCAAGGCACTTAAACCTGCTTTGAGGCAAGGAGCCTTCTAGCCCTATCACTTCTTTTCAATTGATAACTGGGGAAACAGATGCAACTTCTGTAATCTTCACAAAGTACCAGATTCATATTTTTTTTCCTGCAGTTGGAGATTGGAGCTCCTCAGAGATAAAGGTAGTGGGTATTCTAGTGAAGTGCTGGAGAGACAGGGATTCTGATCTATGTTAGCTTTTTATTACTCTTAGGATTGAAGTAAAGAAGCGTCTTCTCCCCAAAATTCCTTGTAATATTGTCAGCTACAACTCCAGCAAGGCAGGCAATCACTATCTGATTTTAAGAAATACAATGTTGTTTTTTGAGGTTTTTATTGGAGATGAGAGTTTGTTCCCAATCTTTTAAAATATCCTGCCCTTAGTTAAATTAGTTCTTATGACATGATGCCACTTTACAGAATTCTTTAAACCGTATTAGTATGGTCAACTCTCTTGCAAAACACACAAGCAAAACCTCACACACTAAAAAAGCTGCAATGAAGAGCAGAAAAATAGATATTTTTTTCCCTATTTTTTGTTGGTAAAAGTGTCTGTCACTGAGCAGACAGCTCTGGTTACTGCAGCTGTTAGATCACTATGCAGCATGGGTTAAGTAGAGTACTTATGATTCCCGATGTAAGCCCCTTCTGCCTGAGCACAGTGGCTGTGACAACACTCTGCCTGCCACTCTATTTGTCTAAAATAGCACCAGGGGCAGTCGTGCTGTACTTTATCACACTTGTATTCAACACGACGCTCGCTAAGAATAGTTGGATATCATATTGTATAAAGAACAGCATAATGGCATGTGACTGTGTTTGCAATGAGGGAGCAGAGTGTGACTGCACTGGCAACGAGCTGTGCCTCTCACTTTGCTATGCAGAGCTGCTCTCCCCAAATCAAACTCGGCATGACTCATCGGAGCCACTCAAATATTGTCACAGTGTATCTCCAGTGCACAAAACAGTATTTAAGACTTCCTAATCACACTGCAAATAGTGCTGATAATTCTACATGGTGCTAAGAGTGAGCTATAGACTGCAGGAAATCTTTTCAAAATATCCATTATGTAAAGACATAGACATGATATCTATATCTCTATCTATATCACCTATATCTATATATATATATATGTCTATGAGGTACACAAAATCCCTCAGCAGGAGCTGTGGAAGGATGTAGATGAAAGCACTAACAGTGTTGCTGAATTGTTAAATAGGAAAATTTACACAATTAATTTGACTTTCAATATATCTTATTACAGCTGATTTAACATTTTCCTTGGTAATGTCAAACTAGTTCACTATTATGATCTACTTTAGTGTCGCTGGTAAAACTTGAAGGTGCAAGTCACAAGGACAGAAAGATAAGGCTATATAGTTTTGAATTTAAAATATAGAAAAGATTTAGAAGATGGAGTTGTTAACAAAAATAGGGGAGTAGAAGAAAGATGGAAATAATAACAAACTTAATACTGACTGAAAGAAAAATGGTATAAAATTTAGTGTTTCAGAAATTAATGCAAGTGGGAAAAATAAACACACAATAATGGACCCTGAATCCTCTGTTATTGTTCAGGGAAGAAACCTTGGAATTGTGGACATCTCTAGAGAATTAGCCCGTTTCTTAGCAATAAAACAGAATCTGAAGCATTATTAGTAAAGGAAATGAGAACAACACTATGAACTTTGTTAGACCATCCCATATTCCCCATTTGCCCACATACTGAATGCTCAGTTCTGCCCCTGCCCTCTGAGGGAGGATGTACCCAGCACTGGAAATGAGTGGAGAGGAAAAACACAGATGGTCAAGTGGGATCAAAAGCACTAAAAGGTTTCTCAGAGAGGTTATACCAAACAGACTGGGATTTATCCAACTAGAAAGGGAGATGATTGAGGGAAAATATGATGGGTACCTATAAAATCACAAATAAGGTGAAGCTGGCAGGTGGATAACAAATATCTATTATTTCCCATAACAGAAAAGTTGAAGTTTCTTAAGATGTTAGGCAGAATTTAAGAAGTTGAAAGATATCTTTTTCTTTTCTTTTTTTTTTTTTTAACATAGTTGGAAAATTCATTATTGCTCAGAGATTCTGAGTACAGAACTGTAAATAGGTGTAACAAAGAACTAGGTAGCTTATAAGAGAACAGACACAGCAATGACAATTAAACACGATTGTTTGGATACATATGCTGTTTGATTCAGGAAAACCCAATCTGTTGATAATTGGGAGCTCTGAGGATGGGCATCAGTGGCAGTACCACTCCTCTGTTTTATACTCTTTTCTTCCTGGTCACAGCTGGAGACAGTTAGGACTAAACTAACATTTGCTCTGACATACTGTGGGAGTTCCAATGTTCTCATCTGGAAAACTAGAATGCAATAATTAAAGGTGGTTCTAAGGTTTTTATGTGCTGTTGAATAATTCAGAATCTCCAGTGTTTGTGGATCAAACCTAGAGGTTGTGTGAGCTAGATGGAAAACCTGGTGCCTGGGAATTCTGGACCTCTGACCATCTGTGTTCCTTTCCAGTCCATGCATATGAAGTGGACACACCCCCTCTGGTTTCCTTTCCTTGCCTCCCACTAATGCACCCCATTCCTCTGTTTTTGTCTTGGATGGAAAGCTATTTGGAAGACAAAAAGCAAACAAACCCCAAAGAACAAAATCTCCTTCAAGGGTATTATCTGATTTTTGGCTGAAACCACTGTTGGTTGATGTGGAGCTCTGCTGAGGAAGCACAGTGGGTGGATTTCTGATGGATTTGCATGTAAGCAGAGCTCACCTCCATGTCCCCTCCTGGGTCTGCAGCCTCCCTGTCCCAGCCCTGCTTGTCCCAGTCCCTTTTGGCAGCGCATCCTGTGCTGTGCCAGCCTGGGCAGCCACACATGCACTGCAATGCACTGAGTCTTCCTCTTCCTTTAGCTTTAATTTTTTATGAAACATGCACAAATTTCTGTGTCTGAGACCTTTAGTCTTCTGTCAAATTGGCTGAAATTGTTCAACAGGTTCAAAATGTGCTTGAGGGAAAATAGCAAACTGACAGATGGCCAGGCAACACAACCACATATGCCTCATTTCTTGAAGAAATGGGTTAAAAATACATCATTATAATAGACTTCGAGAAGGAAGGCAAAGAATGACAGGAAAACAATAGGTTAGAAAGTCAAGAACTGACTGTTTGATACACACCTCTGCCCCTGCACAGTCCTTCAACTTCATCAGGGAGTGCCTCCTGTTCTCACATGTCTTTTGGAGCTGCACATTTTCACTGAGGTGGCTGATTCCACCCCTTAGCTCTGACATGTTGAATCGTCCTGTCGTGTTCTGACAGACCACACCACACTGGGATCCATCACTGGTGGCTGCCGCCAGGGAAGGGGGGAAATCAGAAGTTACTCATGGTGTGTAGCTGGAGGTAACTTCTAGTATAAATCTAGTAGCTTTAGTTATAAATAGTGGGTTAAAGGTCTTGTAGAAAGCTAAAAAGTGAGGTGGGTTGTACATTGTTTACATTCCCTTTTACTAAGCAGTTTTCTGTTAAATTGGCATCCTTGAAAATGAAAGGCTGAAAGTGCTGGTTGCAGCTGTGTAATGTTGGCTGGTGCTTTGCAAGCTTCCAGGTGCCAGCATGGAAATGCCTTCTGGATTTGACTTTTAAAAATTTGTTTAGAGGAAATTCCTGCATCATTAAAAAAAGAATTTCCTAACCATTCTCAAGGACTGATTGATGTGCTAAATATTTGAAATTAGTGGGATGTTTCTATAACTGAGAACACACAAAATCACCTTTGGATGTTTTAGAGATGGGAATGAATCGATTAAATAATTTGTTAGGGCTATTTTACACTTTGAAATCGATTCAATGCCCACTCTGTTAACGCAGTATGTGACATGTTTTTCACTCTTCCACTTCCCTGTTACCTGATCATAGAGTTTTCTCTTCCCTTGCTCTTCTCTGTTGTACAGTCACTACAGCTGTTGTCATATTTTAATTACAGAAAACCAACAGTCTAAATGTTCCTGTTTGTTTTGCTGCATTGGTTTTATTTATGGGGCTGAGATTTTGTGAAAAGCTGTCTGGTTATATTGGAGGATTTTAACTGTCCTTCTGTGGGCAAAAAAATGCATATTAAAAATGGAAATCAAGAACAATTTTTCTGCTACCAAGAAAAATATTATTATCTTACACCTATTTAGAGATGTGGAATTAATCTCCTTAGATTTTCAGTTGCAGCAGGTTAATTAAAACAATCACCCCTCCCTTTTTAATCTTAGGGAACTGCTTCATCCCAGGAGATAATGTGTTAGGAAAGTGCAGCACTCCAGGCTGGCAACACGCTGCACACAGCAGAAACAAGCACGAGCTGCCTCCATTCTCTGTCATTCACAGTATTAGTAAATAGATTAAGCAAAAGGAAACCTGTGTCTGACATTTTAATTACTCAATACTGTAAAAGTATATGATATGGAGTTCTAGTCCTAGTTTCCTTTAGTATACAAGTGCTTCCTAACCAAGAAAGACAGTTGCTAATTACTAAGAAAGGCCTAATTACAAGAGAAGGGAATTTGTGGTAAGGGATATACATGCTCAGTGTTTGCACTCACACATGCACAGTAACGTTGCTATGTCACAAGATATTGCTACAGAAATAAGAAATTGGGTTTTGCTGAGTTCCCTAAAGCAGACAAAGTGTTGTTCTTTGGCACAGTCTGCCAATGGAGACAAGCAGATGATATCCTAGAACATGTAAGGAAGATCTGATTAGATGTTTGTACATTTAAACTCAGTCATTGCACTTGACATTTAGTACAATCAATTTTAAAGTTGCAATTTTTTTATTTCCTGCGTTAGATTTTCTAAAGTTGCTTTAGTACAAAGTATTTGGAAGAAATTTCATAAAAACCATCTCTGGAGCCCTGGAAGATGTAATCACTCTTCTTACCCAGGCTTCTCATAAGTCACTGGTTACAGTTAGAGCTACTCTGCTGTTGTGGTGGAGTTTGCCAGCACAACTCTGGGGTACTGATCTCATCAAACTGCTGTGTTGGAGGCAGATACTTCCTCTTCTATTCTTTGTCCCAGTGAATCTGTCTGCCTGTTACCTTCCAGTCCTCCTGCCTACCTCTAAGAATTGTCTGACTGCAGCTTTCACCCTCACAGCACTGTACTGGGTGGCTGCTTATAAATTATATTTTAGATACTGTATTTAGATTTACATGTAGGTGTTGTCTAATATTTTATATAGATCATAGATTTCTAAATTGGTTCCCATCATTATCTGAGTTTTCAAGGATTCTGTTAAAAACAAACTTGCAGACTCTTGACAACACCAATGGAATAAGAAATGTCTTTGACTCTTCCTTATCAGCCTTCAGTGCCAGCCTTTGTCCTCAGGGGAGCTGCACCTTTCGGATGCCCTGATGAGTCCATTGTGTTTTGCAGATGCTCCTGTTGCACTGCACTGAGCAGGTGATTAGGGGAAGGCAGGTTGCCATCTCAGCTGTCTTGTATTTTCATGTATTTTTAGGTACCATGTCCCAAAATTTAATACACAGAGTCTGCTGCTGATTGCCCTCCCATTGGCTTCTCCCAGTTCTCTGTGATGACAGCCCATGGATTCAGGTTCTGCTGTCAATCTAGTTGGGCTGCTGGTGCTGCCCACCCCAAACTCAGAGAATAATTAATGATGTTCAGAAAAGATTCATTCTTCTTTCAAGCATTTTTAATGAGAAATGTCCTTTCACCCATGAATTTATTTCCCTTCCTAATACTGAATATGCACAGGTTGGTGTCCAAGTAGATTTTTATTGAGGCTCTCAGTGCCTTGTTCAGATTCTCTGAGGCACTAATTTCAAGATGTTGGATAAGACATTTTTTAATGAATTATGAAAGTGAACCTATTACACTACAAAAGTCTTGTAATAAAACATAATTTTCTATTTTCAGAGTGTTTTCTGATGGGATTTGCAAGACATTTGCATATATGGTATGGCTTTGCCTGTATATTGCAAGATAATTCATGCAGTTTGAGATAATTTCTACTAGATATTCCTTGGATCTGTCAAAAAGTATTGCTATTTATAAAGCTACTATGAAGTAAATCAGATGTTTATCATGTTAATAGAAATTTATTAAAGTATATAACACAAGGATAGCAAATCCAGCGTGTATGAGATCATACATGTTGGTAATACCCTACTGCAAGACACTGAGAGAACAATAGCAGTTGAAGTCAATCAAAGGGCCTCTATATGGTTTTTGTTCCTCTTGATGTTTAATGAAAGAAACATTAATATTAAGCTTTATGGTACTGCTATTTAACTTTTAACTCAGTGTTCATATTTCTGTATTAATTACATAGTTCAATTCAAGGGGCAACTCTTATGTATACTAATGACTTAGGCATCCACTTCACTTAAAGCTGAACATCAAAAAATCTAATATTGTAGGATTATACCCACTATCTACAGGCCTTTTTGATATTGTCAGCCTCTGAAAACAAAGGCTAGTCAGCTAAATTGACTCTTTTATCCCTCCTTGGGGGAACTCAGCAAAGAAGAGAATTAATGCTGTTAGCATTTAAACGGTGAAGCCTGTAATAAAATATTTTGAGTCCTGAGAAATTTCAGTCTGGCAAATATGATTCTGGCAGGGGGTTAATTGTCTAGAGGTGGAATTAATGTTGTGTTGGCAGGAGATAAGAGTGTTACCACCAGGTGTGGAGTAGCTGTGGGTAATTGGGATAGTGCAGCAGGTCAGCAGATGCTGTAACAGATACTGATTTACCAGAAGAATAAAGTAAAAATTCTGTTAAATTTGGGAGTTTAGCAAGTGTAAGGGTGCCCTGCCTTGTCCCAGCTTGTGTGCTGGATTGCAGCCACACACGAGCAGTGCAGTGCTGCTGGATGTGCTGATTTCAGCCTGTGCCTGCACTGGGGGAGCCTTGGCTGGGGACAAAAAAACCTTAACAGATGTGCCTTGGTGGTTCAAAAATGCACATGTGAATCTGAAGGTGCTCACAGAATAAAGTTGTGAGGAATGGAGGTTCACAGTAATAAATCCATTATTTTGAAATTGTCTTTTGGAATTATTATACGGAATGAAAACAGAGATCTATTTTTAGATTAGCAATCAATGCATGCTGAGCTAATTCCCATTGCAGCTTTTAGGCTCTGCCTGGAGCTTTTAGTGAACCAGCCAATAAGGTATGACTGAGCAGTGAGAAAGTTGAAATGTGTTTGACTTATCTATGTTGGGTTTTTTTTAGGTATCTCATTATTGATAGATAGATGCATGACACAGAATGTTTGCGAAGGGTTTGGTAAGGCAGAGTTATGAGAGCATTGCTGCTCTTTGAACAATGCCTAAATTTATGGCTGCCCTACAATCCAGAGCTGCAGCTTATACCTATGTAACCAGGAGCTAAATCTTATATATATATATGTGTGTGTGTGTGTGTGTGTATATACACACAGCTTATAGGTCTATAATAACCAGCAGCTACATCATCTATCTATCTATCTATCTATCTATCTATCTATCTATCTATCTATCTATCTATCTATCATTTATCTATCTTATAGGTATGTAGTAACCATGGCCATGCCACCCTGACACCCGATCCCGTCAGGTCTCGGAAGCTCAGCAGGGTCAGCCCCGGTCAGTATTGGATGAGACCTCCTGGGAATGCGGACCGGGGGCTGCAGGTTCTGGTCCCCAGGACTTCCCTGTCCAAGCTCGCTCGGCGGTGGCAGATGAACCTCAGGAGTTAAAGGGTGGGGCCAGTTCTGCGCATGCTGAGCCTCACCTAAAACATCCACCGCGCAGGCTGGAAGGGCTCATTCACGTGGGGAGAGGCCTGCCCAAATTATAGAGCCATGTGGGAGGCAGAGACTCCCACATGGGTCAGGGAGGGAAAAAAGGAGAGAGAGAGCTGTAAAAACACTTGAGGCAAAAAAAATTTGATTTTGACAAGAAGCTGAGCTTGTTAAATATTTGGAGAGGTATTGCATGAACAGCAAGAATGCCTACATTTTTGGTGTAGGTGAAATCCGGGGTGGACACAAAGAGGTATATAATTCTGCTTTTGATTAGTGCTAGCATATCATAGAGGCATCTGTCTGTGTGCCAGATAGAATCACTGATGTCTCTCATTGCATTCCTGTGTTTACCTTGTCCCATTTATTAGACTGTGCTCTATTCCTCCATTGCTCAGTTTTTCTGACCATCAGGGGGAACGTTTGAAACAGGGAGAATATTTGAAACACCTTCATCATCTTTGCTTCCTTTTGCTTCAGGCCCTTAGCATGGGTTTGCAGATACCAAGAAAAATAGTATATTCACAGACAACACTCTGGATCAACAGGCTTGAGGGGGAACAAGCTGCTGGAGGCAGAAAACAAGCTCTGCTTGAGAATACTTTTGAACTAAGGAAGAATGGAACTTGCCTTTCATAGCCACTATGGACTAGCTGAACAGTTTTGCCAGAAAGATCTCGAGAACCATGTGCTAATGTTCTTTTTTCACATCACTCATAAACACCAGGTTTTTTGTACATTTCTTTCCTAAATAAGGTGCAATATAGAAGTGTAACTTTGTTCTTAGCAGAAAGAGACTTGGAGACAGTTAAGCTCAGAGTTCACCCCCTGTGGGAATGTGGGGAAAACTCTGTGCTTTCCCAATAAAATATTGCAAAAGAATTGAAATCCAAATTTCTGAGAAAATGAGGGCACACTGAAAACGCTGTGAAACCATTAGAACGGCACAAATATATCAGGGGAGGAGAGAGTTGTCTCCAGAACTTGTTTTCCCAACAAGTTCATTATTGTAATGCATTATTCAGTCTCGCTTTACTAGATAAATGCAAACCACTAATTTATGTATAAGGGAAGGCAGAGATTTTGCCCTTTCTAGTACATGTGATCATTCATTTGGAATGACTATTTGCACATCATTGGGTTACTTTCTTTACAATAACTGTATAAAAAGCAAAAGGAAAGAATACTTATATTTCTGAATTATGTTTGCAGAGCTGAAGTTTGTTTCAGCCTCTTCAAAAGCCTCAGACTCTTTTAGCTGGACATCATAGTTCTAAACCCATAAATGTGATGTTGGAATTTGGTGTCTACAAAATTCTGCTCATTCATGTGGGAATCCTTTATGTTGGCTCTCAGGGAGTTGAAATGTGAGTGACATTCCTCAGTGTTAGGGAGCTTCCCTTGGTTATGAGTTTGCCAACTTTTTCACATGGCAACTGGTTAAATATATTAAGACAATATTTTAATAAATGTATGTGTGTGTCATTTCCAGCATAGCTCTGTGTTAAGGACTTGTCAGAATTCTGGTTTTCTGGGGGCAGTTTAGAAAAAATCTCAGACCTGAAGTCCAATATAGAAACCCCTAATCAATAGATCTCAGTATCTCCCAATTCGATGCAGTGGTTACCCTACACTTCCTTAGCAAAACAATCACTCATTGTACAGGAAAAGCTCAGTTGCTATTTAAGATGTGGAAAATTGAATTCTGAGGAAAACGTTTTGATGCAAATAAGAAACTTTTCACAAGTTTTTTAAATAATTGCTCCAGACATCTATTAAATGAGCAAATATAATTGTAGTTTTGGGGAAGGTTGGGATTTTGGATAACATTGCAGAACTTTGCAGTGTCGCCTGGTAACCCACCCATGCTCCAGAATAGCTGATGTCACTGTTTTCAACATTGCACTCAGACTGGGCTTGGTTTACAAGGCCAGAAATAGATGAAAATTACTCAGAAGAGCTTTGTTTTGGCAAAGAAGCAATTCTGTCTCTAGTGAAAAATAGAGCTTTGCAATTGCAAATTGTCTTTTCAAAGAGGTCTTTAAACTTTTTCACACAGGAAAGTTTGTTTTAAAATGATGAAAAAGTAAATGAATCACCATCAAATGACTCATATTAGAAGATTTTTGCGAAGTGGTTTTCACAAGGAACTCGTCTGAATCATGTGGAACAGTTTTTGTCAGGAAAGCAAGGTTGTCAGCTTTGCCTAAACAATGAGATGAAGAAGAGCAGTGCAATTAGAGGTCTCTCAAAGTCATCAGGGTGCTCTGCCTTATGATTTTGCTGATTTCAGACTACTAAATGGTCTGCCATTAGTTGCAGTCAAAAGACAACATTAAATGAAAAAGACATTTCCAAAGTGGAACGTTCAGGTTTTAGGTGATTCCTACATCCGGATGTGATCTTAATTTACCATTTCTAATTACTCTGTCACCTTGTATTATCCCACCTTGGGTGTGCACAGTCAGTGGAAAGCAACACATTTCTTCTGGCCTCCTCACTCAGAAAGCAGTGATAGGATTCATTTAATGCCAACCAATCAAACTGGAATCAGTTATGTGTTTGGGGTTTTTCTTCCTGAAGATTTCTGTGACTTTCCTGGCCAAAATTCTAGTTTGAAAAGTGATTTAGACACTTTCAAACTTCTTCTTGAGAATTCCAGAGTGGAGCTATGCATACATACATCAAAGTTAAAAGCCCGTATCCCTGATAAGGATGAATGGCTCTTACAAGAGCACTCTGATGTTCGGAGGTGTTCCCATCACTGGAGGGAGGATGTTGCGTCGATCCAGAGGGGAATGGCCAAGGGCTGCATCACTTTAGGCTGCATTTCCTCTCAGATTCAGCTTTAGGCCATTTCTAAGAAATTCCAGCTTAAGTAATGACACAAAGTTAGAGTCAGTCAACACTGAGATTAAGGGAAACCGGAGTTCTGCTGTGGCACTGCAGGCCCAGAGCTCCACCTGGGAGAAAACTGCATGGAGAGCACTGTGGAGCTGCTGTCCATGAGCATCTGCACAGTGGCTGCTGCTCAGAAGAGTTAAAGTCACAGTTTTCCCTTGCAATATTACTAAAATGACTCCACTGAATGATCCTTTTGGCACATGCCTTTAGCCCCACATCTCTTTGAAAGCTCAGATCTACATCTGTTTCAGCATAATGACTTTCCACAATCTTTCAAAGGAAGTGTAACTTTCCACAGTGCATCAAAAGCTTATTAAGATTTAAATTCTTCTTTGTTTGATCTTGACTGCTGGTCAGTTTTCATCTTCTTTCTCTAAATGACTCTTTTTTTTTCCATGTACTTGCACTACTTTTTCTTTTGCTCAAGGCAAAAACCCAGCTTACACATACTTGTAATCCTTTCCTTTTGCTAACAGATTCTTCTTTAAGTTTCTGGTTTTAGGTGTTGACATCTGACGCTAATTTTCTTCTTTTCTTCTCATCCCCTCTGGGGTTTTCCTTCCCCCTAAAACTGCCTTTGCATTTTATTTTTCCCCTTTTCCCCTTGTAGATCGCTGCTGAGCCATCCTCCCCCCTGTTCTCACCAGTGCTCTGGAGCAGTAGCTGCACAAAAAATTCTGTTTCAGTGGTGCTATTTCTGGCTGCTGCCATCTGCCAGGTTTTACTTCCATTTCAAACAAACTTTCAGCTCAGTTTCATCTTTCATTTGGAGACACAGCTGCTCCTAAATGCTTGGTAATCACTGGTGTGCAGCACACACCTGTAGCCAAATACATAAAGGAAATAGAAAAAAGGAGCTATATATTCCCAGCTTGTTAGCCATTAAACAGGTTGGGCAGGGAATGGGGACTCTGTTATCTTTACTGGTGCAGATCTTTATTTTATAAACAATATTTTCTCACGGGACTAATAAAGAAGAGCAAACACAGAGGAAGGATTACCAAGCTCCTCTTAGAGGGAACCTTTGCTAATAACAAGTTTATCAGGGCAGTGCATGTGCAGGGGGCTTGGCTCGGTGTTAATTTGTCGCTACCACCAAATTAACTATGCTCTATTTTGTTTTCTTTCCAATTTTACATCCTTGATTACATATTCATAAAACTGTCCTTCCTTCCAAGCATAAATACAACTGCTTTGAAAATATAATTGTCTGTGTTTATCAAGCACCTAATTTGTTTTACTTGCCAGCTACTAATTACATAGGAAATATAAATGAATTGCAGGTCATATATTCCATTTGAAGCTCTAACAGAAAAACTTTCCAAATCACAAAATTGATTTTAAATTGCAGCATGGGACGCACAACAGGCAGCATCGTCCTCAGCAGTTCTAGTCAAAGAAAACAAACATTTTTGGCTAAAAGCATGTTCAGATTTGTCAAAATATACTGAGTGATGTGCTTGTTCTGTTTGAAGTGAATTGGTTTGGTAGCCTAGAGAGCTTTCTCTCTCTTTGGTTTTGACATAATCTGAGTCTATCACTCCTAAAACTTGTTTATAGTAGAGCAGAGAAAATCAAATGCAAAGCAGACTGAGAACACGGTAGGATTTGGTTTTATCCACCATGTCGTTCATTTCATGTCTCATCCATTCTCTGAAAGAGATATGCAAATTCTGTCTTGCTTCTGAGTTGGATTATTGTACCATCTCAATCCATTCAAAGTAATAAAATGAGATTTAATAGACTATGTTAGTTAATTGTTTAGGAAACATGGAGTTTTAATCACTGTGACAACCACAGATCTGGGACTGGAGAGCAGAATGGCTTTTGCATATGTAACAACTCTTGCAGAAATTTGGTATTAGCCAGCAAATTCCAGCTTTCACATGTCTTAAAACTACTGTCTGGAATTTATATAGCACTGAGAAAACTATTAACTGTTTGAGCTTTGTAACATGCTTGTAGGGTAGGTCACTAACACAGATACAACCCCGGATATTTGGAATTTCAGCACTGAGTTTTAAAAAGGAAGCTGATGGCTAATGGAGCACATTGTGAAAAGATTATCCAGCAGGAACAGGATTGGAGTTTTTTGCTGCATCACAACTCCTCAACAGACACGGGGCTGAACTCATTGTATTGTGTGTCTGTAAATGAGTTCTGCTGTAGGGTATTTCAAACACTCCTCACAGGATCACAGCACAGTTATCTAGACAGGTACTTGGGAGCCACCAAAGCAGCAGCTGTGGGATTGTCCCCATAGTTTGCTGTGCCCTGATATTTATGTTTGTACGAGGGAAGTGCATCTGCTTCCCCTTTCCTATGGGGGGAGTTGAGATTCCTGCCCTATGGCACAGGATTGAGTTTTCAGCCCTTGGCTATTTTCATTTTAGAAATACCAACCACGCAGAAGGTGAGAGGTGTGTGGTGTTGACAGACTATCATTATGCATAATACAGGTGTGTGTGAAGGGGGATTGTTGCTGAGCCCTGACTTGGGTTAGAACTGGTGTAGCAACATCTGAGCTTGAAGTAGCCTGAAGGAGATCTGTTGATTTTAGTGTGCTTCAGCTTAGATCCTAGGGTAGTTTTTGCCATGGTTTTCCTTCATTCATGTTCATTGAAGATGTTGGTGCCTCTGACCTTCTTGAGCTTGTTCCACTTTCCCTCTCTGCTTTTCATCATTGTCATTTGTAGTTGTATTGGCTGACACTGGAGGAAGTGGTTGTTGGGGAAAATCACAGTTTCTAAAGGTGACTGCAGGTAGTTTAGGATAATTATTATTACTAAGCAAAAAAGGTGACTGAGCACAGAAAATCTGGGGGGAAAAAGTGCTACAATTTGGAATCCAAGGATAGTATGGTTTCAGGGTGGCAAAAATGGAGAAATCAAGTGTTCTCCACGATGGAGGATCCTGGTGCATTAACAAAATACATATTGCTTGGATGGGCTTTTGGCACACTTTGCCTGGAAATCCAATAGAACAGTTGGATGAATTAAACTGTAATAAACTGTTATAAATAAGAATGAGATAAGCAGAAAGGTACTGGTTTTCTCCAGTCATAGAATCTTTAAACACAGAGAACAGCAGATGAATTGGGTTTTGTAAATAGGATTCCCTCAGTATTTATAAAATACATGCAGTTTCTACCTCTGACATTCCCTATTTCCCTCCTTTTTTCTCTGCTTTAGTTGGAAACATACATCTTCAATTGTTAATTTTTAAGATTGCAGTGTCTTTAGGGGAGTTATCTGAGATTTGGGGTAAGGACTACTGCACTTACTTGGCCATGCAAATGAAATTAGGGTTTGGCCCAGGTTGGCAAACGCAGGACACATCTCAGTGAGCTGCTGCACTCAGTCTGTTCTTTCTTTTTTAATCTGGTGAAAGGAGAGGGTAAAAGATCATTCTAAGCTTGTTTGAGAAGTCAGTTTGTGGAACGTATTACCCAGTGATTTGTGTTACACAAGATTATTTTAGTAATTCTTTTGAGTGGTAGAAATGTCCTTGGTGCTATCAACTTAAATTTTGTCAGAACACAGTAACATGCTGAAAGTGCATAATTAGGGCATTTCAGGGGTGTGCTGATGGAATGCTCATTCTCATGGCATCTCCAGTAAGGCTCACAGCACTGCTGGGTCAAAAGAGTTAGATTTTTCTCCTGCTGCTAGTAAAGATGCATTTTTATGTGTGTATAAGCCTTCAGTGATGTGTATGAGCATCCTTATTGTGCAGTTTCAGAGCAGAAAAGACCTCTGTATCTTGTTAGCCCTTTTTTTTTTGTCCTTTTTTTCTCTTTTAAATGTGGTGTTTTCCTGCCATTTCACCAATGTATTCTTGGATTGACCTTGGTGTCTTGGTTAATTTGAGCATTTTATTTTTCAGCTTGTGTACTGGAAGAAGAAATTAGAGACAGAGTTGTCCCCAGAACACAAATGGTGTTGGTAAGGACTTGGCGAGAGGAAATGTATCTAAATAATTCTAGAAGCCAAAGTTGCAGAGTAGGCGAAAGAACAAACCCAAAGCTGCTGCCAAAGTAAAATAATGAGGTAAAATTTGTATCTGCTGAGGTTAAATGTCTGACTTCATCATTTTCCTCATTTCTGGGCATATTTATCCTGAAGCAGAAGGGCTGGTGCTTTGCAGCACCGTGTTAGAGCCCTGAGAAACTCCACGTGCAGCCTTTGCCCGAGCTGTAGAGAATGTTTGACATTTCAGAACTTGGAATGAAAAAAATAACCAGAATCTGACTGATGTCTTGTAGGACTATTAGGGGGAAGAAGAGAAAGAATTTCTGAACATTACAGATGGTCTGCATTGGCCTTACAATATTTAAATAGGTGAAATATCCTCACGTGAAGCTGCAGAAACTGAAGTCAGTGCAGGGGCAATGAGATTCCTTCAGGCTATTGACAATGAGTCTTGTGCAGCACTTCAAATGATGGATGGTTTAAAGAACACCTTTTAAAAAGTGTTTCATCCCATTTTAAAGGCTTAGATTGGAAGAAGTCTATCACCTTCAGTGAAAAACTGTTCCAGTGTTTAATTAGCCTTTGTGATGGTAAATTATTTCTTATTCCAGACTAAAACTGTATGACTTCAGCTCCCATCTGTTGGGTCCTGTTTTTTCGTTGTCAACAACTTTGAAAAGCTGCCACCACATCTCTCTCCTTCACCTGTATGCACAGTGATCAAGCTACAGCTGAAGCTTTTCTTGAAAGCTAAATATATTTAATGCCTCCAGCCCCACGTTGTATGGCACATTTCTCAGCTGGGAAATCACATTTATGGTTCTACTTCAAGTTGCTCATCACTTTTTCACATCTTCCTTGAATTAAACTAGGAGTAACAGCCTAATAAGAGATCCACCAAAGTTGGGTTTGGAGGTGATACTGACTTTGTTTTTCTTCAGTTGTCTTCTTGTTAATGATTCAGGGGTGGTATTAGTGCTTTCCTGCCTCTGCAGACTGTTGGGAATAATTTTGAGGCAATCACCTGTGATGGTGCCTGAGCTTTTCCCTGTGCTTCTGTTTTTGAATTAACACCATGACTCATCTCCAAATGTATTACTTGACAAAGTGCTGTATTAAGTGTATTTTTCTTAATGGCACTTACCTGGCAGTACATACCAGCCTTATACCCTGTGTTAACCTGCAGGATGCCCAGTCACTGCTGCCCTTTTGGCATTGCCTTTGCCCTTTGAAATACACAAACTAAGCTGGCAGTCCTACCTCCCTTTAAAGTTTTCCTTCTTTCTGAGACATGTTAAAAGTAAAGCTCAGTGGTTCAGAGAGGTCTTTGGCTCTCTGCTCAATATTTGGGCTGGTTAATTTGGAAACAACAGTAGCTTAGGCTGGTTCTTTCATGTTTACAGGAAAATTTCTTTTGTTTTCTTTTTTTTCATTCACAATGTTGTCCACCAAACACAATCCAGAAACCTTTGCTCAACTTTTCTACATTGATTGAAGAAAAAAAAAAGGAATCTAATGCAAGTAGTGGATTTTTCCTTTATCTAGAATTCTCTTTTCCTCTTAGGTTTTCAAGTTCTCTTGTACTTATTTAACCTACTGCCCATCCTTAGTTCATTGCTTGAACTCCCAGTATCTATCACTATTGTTTTACAATTAGTAACAAGTCAATAGCTATTTTAGTTTCCTTTCCTTTGGAAAGTCCAGATTGTGTGGTTATTTTCATACTTCCCTTTAACCTGGATGCTGCTTGTGATAACATAATTCTTTGTGATACACCATTGAAATTCTGGCTGTTTGACTGAAACATCTTTTTAGATATTTTCACCAATTTTATAAGTGTTAGAGGCTGAAAGGATGAAATTTAGAAAGAAAAAATTGAATCTGAATTCCCCTAAAAGTTGAATTTTCATTGCTTTTCAACGGGATTTGGGAACTCACCTCTCCCTTCCCCCCTGAAGATCATAGTCTAAATCTGGACAAATACTCTGTTACTTATGGAGAATTAGCTTGCAAACTGTTTATTGTATCCCTTTATTCCTCCAAAATACCATAGGGACACTTAACATTTTATTCTGGATCTAGTTATATTAGCAATGTTTCAGCAGGGCTTTCATTTTTACATATAGGGAAGGCATTTGAATCTTCATTTTTTTTCTGCAGGTAGAGAAAATTCTGCACCAACTTTTTACTTCACCTTCAAATGGCCTCTGTTGTCTTTCAGAAAACAGAAAAGCAAACAAATAAAACTCAATAAAACTTTGAGAAAAATAAGAAACTGATATTTAAGGTAAATTCCAGGTAGCAGGAGCCTGAGCTTGCTGACCTTGCATTTACTCCTACATTGGTATTATGGTGATGCTTCAGTGTAGCTGCAGGAAAAAAAAAAGGAGTCCTTCCAAACTGAAGCAAAATGCAGCATTAGTTGCTTTGGGACAACTCTTACCTCCTTCTGATACTCCCAGTTCTTGCAGTTGGAATTGCAGAGGCAGTGGTGCTGTCCCTCTGCCACATCTGAGTGGCCTCACCCAGAGTGATGGGACAGCAAGCTTTTTGTAGCTTAATTAAAATCCCTTTCTGTTCTGTCATATCTTCCCCATCTTCTAAGCTGAAGCTTGTCTTGTTTGGTTAAACAGATGCACAAATGACGTTGGTGCCAGAGCATGTATTATGGATAGTGAAGCCATCTCCCCTGTTGACTGATCTTTTCTGCTCAGAAACACTGACAATACAATTTTAATGCTGAGGTGGAGATACAGAAGCTGTTTAATGGGTGGAGGAAATACACAAATCAGGAGCTGACAAGTAAAATTACAACGGTGATGATTAGAAGAATTGTAGGGAGGGGAAAAAAACATCTGAAGGAATAAGAAAAAAGGAAAGTATTTTAAAATAAGTAAAAGATAAGGGTCTGACTCTCCCTTTCTAAGTGTGCCCCTCAGGCAGTGGGACTGGTGGGGTTGCAGGTGGAGCAGCCTGGAGATCCTCACCCATTGGTTCTGTCTTATTAAGTGGCTCAAGTGTGCTGAGCCCAAGTACTTCAAGGAGTTACAGCTTTGTGGGATGCAGGATCTCGAAGCCCAGACAGGTTTGTTCCCAGATAAGCAGTGGTTTCAGAAGAAGGCAGTGCTCCACATTCTGTCTTCTGAAATAAATAAGTAAATAGATTTTTTTTTCATCTGGGTTCTGATTTTAATCTAAGCAGCACTACTCATTGAAGAATTTATGAGTCTTTAATATTAAAATTATATCTTTTAAATTGTGTGATCTTTAAAGCTCATTGTAATTTCCTGAAAACTTCTTGGACAAAAATCTTTGGATGATTGATGAATTTATGAAAATATGTCGCAACCCACAAAATGTTCAGATAAAATGTCATGCCAGCAGTATAAAAACAAAAGTCTTACAGAATTACTTTCTTGGTTATAGTCAGGGTGAATACAGGCAAAGAACCTGATTCTGCCAGAGATGGGACTGGTTGGAAGTAGCCCAGAACTGGGAGATTTTGCCAAAACGTTAATGAGTAGGACCTCAAGTCTGCAGGGTTTTTACAAATTGAAAGTAATTGCAATTAAAGCTGGAGCAGGAGTGTGCACAGAAGGGTGTTGCTGTAGCACACTGTGTTTGTTGCTCAGAGTGACTGTGTGGTTGAAGTCTCTGAGAGCTGCGTGTCTTTACTGGTCCCTCTGATGCCCTTCCCTGTGCTGCTGGGGCAGGTTCTGTGGCATCCCTGGGCAGCTCCAGAGCCTCATCAGCTGCCACCACCCACCCCTGGACACCCCGGGGGTGCAGAGGGCACTGTGCCTGTGTGCTCACAGAGGCCCTGCTGGTAGGGCTGGCCCACCCCTGCTGCCCCTCTGTCTCTCCAGCACTGGGCTGTTTGGAAGGAGCCTGTTTGGAAGGCTGTGCTTTCCAGCAGGTTGCAGCTCATTGCAGGACAAGACAGGACAAAGAGCCAGGACAGCAAAAGGTACCACAGCAGAAAATGCAGGGATGAACCCCCTTCCAGCAGGGGGGATACAGGAGTGCTGTTACAGAGCCCTGCAGTGACACTTATGTTGCTCTCAGATTTCCTGGAGAGGATCTGGTGTGTTCCCTGCCCACTGTCCCCAGGGCTGGTCTGCAGCACACCTTTCACTGACCATGGGCTGTCACACAAATGAGCCTTGGCTTCCAAATGGCTAATCTAATGTCCAAAGCAGGATCAATGTTCTTTAAACCCAGACAGCAGCAGACAGAGCAAGTAGAATGTCCAGCAGCAGCATGAACTGTAATTAGAAATGGATAATTCCCTCCTGAGCAGTGATCTTCCTTGAGGAGACTGTCCCTTAACTGTTTTTGCTAACATGATTATTGACACCACAAATCTAATAAGTACCACAACAGAAACTCAAGGAAGGCTTGCAGCTGAATGCATAAACAAAGCTCTTTGGTCTGTTTGATGATGACGATGGAGTGAGGACTAGTACATGAATGTATGATGTGATTTACCTGCACCTGAGGTATGGCTTTGTTTCTGTACCTACACTTGGTAGCAAACCCCAACACCAGTCACACAAATTCTCCCATCTTCCCTCAGAAAGAACAAGACAGGGTCTTGACAGATGTGAGACAGTGTGGCTTTCCTCAAGAAATGACCTGAACGATTGACCCTCAGAGAGTCTCTCAGGAAGCTGATGCTGTATGAGAAAGATTAGTCTAAGGGACTGTTAATTTGGTTGTGAGCCTTATTTGAATATCAGGCAGCAGACTCGAGGAAGAGTACAATCCAGCTTTCATTTTCTTAGGGCTTTGAAATTAGCAGCCAGGGATTTTGCTCAGAAAGAAAGCTTTTTGGGTTCTGAGCTGCAGAAAGGGGATTCAGATACCTTTTAATTTTCTTTCTGTTTGGCAAAGTCAACTGAACATTGGCTAGAAGAAAGAAAGGAAGTATTTTACTTACTCAGAGGGTTTTTTTTCTTGCAGGTATTGTCCTGTAACATTCTGGATTTGTTTGCTTAAATCTGCAATGAATTCAGTTATCTGAGAATGAAGTAGAAAACTCCCATCAAAAAACCTACAGCTGAGGAACATATTAGATATATAAGAGTAGTGAGAGTAGATGCTGTGTCTAAGAAAAGGTTAATGTGAGAATATTGGGAGGAGGGGGAAATCTAAAGCAGATGCAATGGGATCAGGGGAGAAACTGCCCTGGAAACAATAAGAAGATAATGAAAAAGTCAATTTTTCCTCTAGTAATGGCTGCTACAGGGCATCTAGCAGAGGAGGAAGACTTTAAGCATAGCTTATCCCACTCCTGTATTGCTAAGCAACATGCTCAGGCTTCAACTCTTGTGGCTCAGAATGGAAACAATGAAGAAAATGTGTGTGTTGTAGGGGAGGAGGCAGGTGACACAGGTCCCGTTAATGGAAACAGAGTGGATTACAAGCAGGCCCCAAATACCAGCTTTTCTGTTATACTGTTATATGTGCTGAAATGGAGTTTGGGGGAGAAATACTGATGTTAGAATCCTGGATCCTTTGTGCCTGGCTCTGCACTCGTGTCCAGGTCAGCACTGCTTCAGCCCCAGCACCACCTCCCACCAGCAGGACAGCCAGCCCCCGTCTGCCTCCCAGCCAGAAAAGTCTCCTCTGGGTAATGAGCCACCAGAATGGCACAAAGGGAGTAGGACATGGCGATTAACTCACAAAATACTGGTTTTATCCCAGGTTATCTGTGAACTTTTGAAGGTGACCAGCTTGTGCAGGGCCATTTTTAAACTTGAATTATACCTGAGTGACGTCAGCCTTGCTGCACATGGAGGGAAGTGGCATCATCTCTTCTGACCTTCCTTCTCTTGCAGAATGGGATCTGGAAGCCAAGGCTGGCAATTGCTGTCCCTTCAGGGTAGTGTTGCAGGCTGAGCTGAGAGCACTGTGGGGCAGAGTCTTCAGGGCTGCTTAACTTTCTCAGTTGCTAGTTAAGCTGAAGAATACATCTTTTGGGTTTTTTTAAAATAAGTTTATTGTAATTATTTTTTTCTAAGGTATCAAGTCCTGAAGATTTAGGTTTCGATTTCGATCTTCGTTATTTTCTACGCTTTTGATAATCCTGTGAAAAAGAGTATAAAACAGCAGTTGCCACAGCATATCCCTTCTGCCCAATGTAAATCACTACATGTGCTGCAAGGAAGGGAAGGAGCTGCTCAGGGACCAGCCAGGTTTAGATGCATCATGTTACTTTTATATTTGACCTTCTGTTCAAGGTTTTTTTCTGGGTTGTCTCAAAATTTTTGGGCTGCTTCATATAGCTTTATCTCCCCCACTGCATAGAGTTGATCCTTCATTAGATCCCTTTGGAATACTCTGTTCTCCAACAATCAATAATGAGTGTTTATGGGCTTAGTGTACTGAGTAATTATAGCTATTTTTTTTCTTGCAAAATCAACATCCTTTGCCAATCTTGGCCTT
The DNA here is from genome assembly GCA_013396695.1 of Sakesphorus luctuosus. Lineage (NCBI taxonomy): Eukaryota > Metazoa > Chordata > Aves > Passeriformes > Thamnophilidae > Sakesphorus > Sakesphorus luctuosus. The sequence continues at coordinate 603,170 of VWZD01012667.1, forward strand.
AAAATGCTTTGAAGTTAAATTATGTAAAGAGAAGAAATCTAGCAGAAGATGCTTTTCTGACCCAAGCCATGACGTTGTTATTTAAACTTCTGCATCTACTGCCAAAGATCCTGAGTGCTTTGGTGACCAAGAGCTCAGAGAGACGTGTGTAATCCACTTCTGAAACTATGGACACACAAAGCTTTGCCAGGACACAAGAGCTGCAAATTGCTTACCAGCCCTAGGCTAAGCTGATCTTTTTCTCTCTGTCACTTCTAACTTGGTCCTTTGGAGAGGTTTCAGTCCTCAAATTAGCTCAAGTGCAATAGCTTTATTTATGTTGCAGTTCATATGCATATGGTGAGCCTGAATTTGTCACTGGACAGCAACTCAGCTGAAATCTGAGCATCCACGAGTTGTTCAGCTGTAGGAATGTTGCAGAGCTATTAGCATTACCAGTAGCAGTTCACAGGGTAATAAATTATGGAAAGGAGTTTTCCTGCCAGGACAGCATGTCCAGAGTGGTTTTATGGTACAAAAAAATCCCTTGGCTTTGACTTTAGGGGAGCTTTGTTTAATTTCTAGATTTGTCACAGACACATCCAATTGTAGTTATGTCTAATCTTCGCTCCCAGAACAAATGCTTTCCATAAATAATATAATTAGCTCATCTTGTAATAGTATAATACTTTCTGTGACCTTTAAAGTGGCTATGAATTTAAAACCACCTTTTCTTATTCTTTATTTTGAGTTTGTAATGAGAGCAAGAAGATGCAGTACCTTTGCTAGTCCCTGGGAGTCACAGTTTTAATACTTATTGCAGCTGCAGAAGAATCATCAGCTGGATGTCAGGGAGGCAGGGATGGCTGGGACCCTTTCCTTGGAGAAATTCTCCTGAAAGAAAATGCTGTTTCTACTAAAAATATCTTTTCTGCAATAGTAAGCATTTTTCCCCCTCCATCAAAAGCTTAAATTGTGCAAAATGTTGCAGATTTTCTGACAAGATTTTCAATTTTTAATTTTGCTTTGGTTTTGATCTGAAACTGTTCTCTTTTCAACTCTACTATTGAATGGCTTCAAAACAAACCATCCAACTACATTTCCTTAAGAGCAGCTTCAGCAGAAGTACCATCTGAATGTAACTGATATTCAGTTAACTCTTTTCTTGTGCACAGATGCAGCTGGAGTTTTTCTGACTGTTTCTCCACTTAACTGTGCATTCCTTGGGGCTGTGCAAATTTCAATAAACAGTTCCAATGTGAAAATTATAAACACTTAATTTTTACATTATAGGACTATGCTTATTTTAAAACCCCCAAATAACAACTATTAGGTATTCTTGTATTATGAAAACATTTTTGTTCCACAGTGAATTTGCAACTTTTCAATTTGAATAGGAGCTTGAATTTCTTCAGTACTGAGTTTTGGTATAGCAAGGCTTAAAAATCTTAGAATTATGGAATCATGGAATAGTCTGAGTTGGAAGGGATGCACAAGGATCATTGAGTCCAACCCTTACCCTGCACAGGACACCTCCAAGAATCCCACCATGTGCCTGAGAGTGTTGTCCAAACACTTGTTGAGCTCTGTCAGCCTTGGTGCTGTGCCCACTGCCCCGGGGAGCCTGTTCAGTGCCCACCACCCTCTGGGGGAAGAACCTTCTTCTAATATCCAACCTGAACCTCCCCTTGGTCTTGATAATTCTAATTAAAGCAAGTTAGAAAGCTAATGAGCTTACTGTAAAAGTCTGCAGCATAGAAAGATATTGCTGTTGTTTTAAGGAAGGTGGAATGAAATGCAGTATTTTCAGTGTTTTGATTGCTGGGACCTGCAAAGCTTTGACTGTAGCCAAGAGTTAAACCCAACAATCCTTAAGGCACATTTTCTTTGTTGCTGAAAGACTGTAATCCTTTCCTCAAGGCTTTAGCAGACTGAGTTTCTTCTGTGGCCAATGGGCTATTTGGGCAATGGTTCATGGCATGAAAGCACCATTGATCCTGGGTGCTTTGCAGGACTGCTGGGGAAAATTGGGAAGTGCATCTGGTGAATTTTAGCAACGGTACTGAAAATATTATTTGTGGAATAATTAAACTTCCTGGCATGGATAATACAGTAAGTAATGATGACTGCATTCCACAGGGACAAATCTGGAGGTTAAATGTCTCAAACACTACCTTTCTGTAGAAAACACAACAGCAGTTGTTCAGTAGAATCCATTGAATTCCTGGGGCCACCTTCAATGCCAGGTGACTCTACTTAGTTCTGTATTTTAAAAATTACATTGTAGAATATTTAAAAATATCAACTATAGGAAATTTTTAAATATTTAAATTAAAACAGGTGTATTTCAGAAAATTTCTGTTTTAATGTAAAAATTCTGTTTCTGCTGCCTGATATTTGAATAAAAATTCTTCACCTATATAATTTGAGTGAAAGGACCAGATTTGTGAAACTTCCTGGGCATTTAGATCCATAGCAAGAAGTGCATCACTGAAATAAACAGGGTCAAGAACTTGGAGTTTGTTATTTATTTCATAGTGGACATAAAATTGACTCTGCTGCCAAGCTCACATTTGCTAAACTCTAGTTCATATTAAAGGACTCAAAGTGACTGCCTTTTTAAAAAATTTTGGACACAACTGTTTGATATAAAAAGTACTACATTTAATTCAGTGTCTCTAAGAGTAACTTAAGCACAGCCAAACTGACATTGTGCTGTAAACAGATATACAGAACCTCTCCCTCCCTCAGCAGCCTGAGCAGATGGATGAGCTTTGTGCTGTGCCCTGAAGGTGAACCAGCTTTGGGATGTGTCTCAGCCCATGGTGCAAAGTGACTTGATTTAAGGGCCCTCCACTGAGATTTCTTGTCACCAATCCATATTCCCAAGCAGGGTTTTGCTGCAGTCAGTGCTGGAGATATGGCTGGGCTGGGTAAGTCCCAGTGTGTGTTGGGCTGTTCATGATCTCCATTATACCCTTCCCGTAGTGAAAGGCCTGTGTGGGGTTTGTGACGTTGTATCCCTAAAGCAAGGCAGGAGGTGATTATTAATTTAGCAGTGAAACAAGCAGCAAACACTCCACCGAAGCAGAGGTTTTGGTGTCATATAGAGTGACCTTTAGAAAAGCTGTCAGTACAATTTTTTGCCATGTTTCCTAAGATGCTGCTGCACACTTTTGGTTACAGGGGCTTTAATTCCTGAGGGGCAGGTTTTGTAGTAAAGGAACAAAACCACAGAAACCACAGAAAACTTGGAATATAATTATTGAATTGGGTCCAAAACATGAATCCCAGTGGGGGTCTATGAGTGTGGCCAGCACAGGGTGCTTGGTCCCAGGACCAGACAGGTCTTGACCCAGAAGCTGGGTCAGGACTGGGATGGCTTTGGCTTCATCCCCCTGCCTGTGCTGTGTGGGGGCTGCCGGATGGTCCTTGCTCTGCTCTGGCCTGCCCTGTCCTTCACCTGGACTGGGACAAGTCTGCATGTCCAAGTCTTCTCTGGGATTTCTGCACATTCATCACCTTCATCTGATCTGTCACCCTGGACTGAAAAAACCCAAAGCAGCTTGTTAGTTAGAGAGTTATTTCATTTATTTCTGTTATATAAAGAATTGGTTAGACCTAAAGTTGATGTATGGGGAAATTTTCCCAGGAGAGAAGACAGAGAGTGGGGCATGGAGGTCTCCTTCAGTGCTGGAGCTTTCCTAAGAATTTCTGGTAGAGATGTTGATTTCCTTTTTCGTGTTTAATCGTGGTTTTTTTCAGATTTTTGGGGCTGGAAGTCCTTGATCCCATTTGTGATCACAGGAGTTCATGGCAGAGGGCCCAGTAAGGCATTAAGTCACTGCCAAGGCACTCTTTGTTATCTAAACAGTTCTATAGTTTCATCTCATTCAAGATACAATAACTAGGAAAAATTTTGCTAAATATTGACAACACAAGCCATTATTTGTTTTATATAAAGCAGACTGATGAAAGGGTTTGAGGAGATGCTGAGCCAAGCTTTTAGGACTGCAGTTTAAGGAAGGTAGGCAGGTAGGCGGATTGGTTCTGCTATGCTGCAGGTTTTCCTAAGGTGTTAGCTCCTTTCCATCTGTCTTCCCATTTACTACTGCTAGTCTGACCTTTTGGGACTTTCTCAAGAAAGAAGAAATGAATTTGCAAATATGCCAGAAGCAAAGTAATTTGTATATGATATCTCCTAAAGAGAGAAATCCATGGCAACCCCCTGTAGAAAAGTTGAGTTGTGGGATCATAGGTTGAAGTCTCTAAGAGGATGACTCTTTAAAAATGGTTTGGGATACCTGACCTCACACCTACAGACCTGTTGCCCTCCAGGATGGAAGTTTCTTGGGGAGACAAGTGTACTGCAAACGCAGGTTACCATGCATGCAAAGAGCTGCATGTTTCAAAGATTTTGGTGGGAAAAGTGGCACAGGCAGAGTGGGATGAGGTCTGTGGTTGTGTGCAGTGACACCTCCCCACAGATCTGCCTTTGGCTGCAGCTGCCTGGCTCCTGTCTGTCCAGGGACCATAAACTGGAGGGGCTTGTGTTTACTCTGTGTTTGGGAGGCAACCTGTCAGAGGTACAATGTTCTACGGCCTCAATAACCTTTTACTTTTGAGGTAAGCAAGAGAACTCTTTCTGGCAGAAAATAAGGGGATCTTTAAAGTCTTAAAGAGATACTACATCCACTAGGTTTTGGTTTGTTGGTGGAATTGCCTGTTGGGAGAAGCTTTGGGAAAGGAAACATGACATGTTTCCCAGTATTGCACATATACCATCTATTCACTGTGACAGTGCACTCCGAGTAGACTGCTGTACCCACTTTTCCCTTGAAAAGCAGAAATAATTGTTCAACTGACTTTTCTGAGAATAAAATCAGACTAGAGTTCTGTAAATCACTGCTTAGGCTGCCAGTTTCCTGTGATATACATCTTGTGATTCCTTCTTGAACTCAGCCACACTCCTGAGGTACAGATACCTGCTGGCTGTGCAGAGAGCTGCCACCTGGGGGTCCTGCTGTCACCTGGGGTCCTGCTTTCACCTGTGGCAGTGCAGAGGTCAGTGGGACTTGCTTCAGAGTAGCTTTCTCCAGATGTGCAAAGCACAGGGAAGGCAGAGTAATCCAACTCAGAGGAGCAGCTGGTACGTCCTGTTCTCTGTCACGGAACGAAGAACAGGCAGGGACTAGGTAGTGTCCAACTCCTACAAAAGCAAATGATGATGCTCTGCCTCTAAATTAGTCTGGTTTGCAAGGTACCACTCAATTCTAATGAAAATATCTGCATTTAACTGAAACAACATGAACATGGAGGTGTATCACAGCCATAGCCTCAAGCTTAGCTAGCAGCAATTTAGTGATGAAAGTAATGTAGATTAAATAAGATCTCATAAATAAAATTTCATTTAAATATCTTAAAAAGAAACCAAGCATCAATATGGTTTGTTGTTTTGTTTGATTGTTTGTTTTTTAATTTAATTGGCAAGTCAGATCTGTATCTTGTTGGATGCCATGACTTTGCTCTCAGACAGCAGCATTTGTCATCACAGCAAATGTCTTGGGTAGGGCAGTGGAGGAAATCTGTAGCAAAACTAAGTGCCATATTTGTGTTTGCAGCTGGAGGCTGCTATGAGTTTTTGTGAACCATCTCAGGACTAGCAGCTGCAGCTTCTTTGGGAGGATATTTGCTCTGATATTAAGGGAATGGCAAGTGGAGGAGAACAATGAGCTTATATTTGGCTAGGATTTACCAGGCTCTGTTACAGGCACTATGATGTATATTAAATAGATCTAACTTGCTGATATAAGTTTGTCCCTCTAGTAATAGAAAGAAGCCCACTTAATGCCTGTATTTATGGTTGTTGCTCCATCCTCCTACATCATGTGGAAGAAAAGCAGCTCTGATAACACAAGTATATATTAAGGATCTAATAGAAATTCTTCCATTGGTTGCTGTGGAATAGGCTTTTGGTGAAGCTGCTGTGACTTGTCTTTGCTGCTTTTTGATATCAGTCATGTATAAGACATTTCTATGTATTCTGAGTTAACTACAGCCAGAGTGGTCTAAAGCCCATGAAAGCTCTGGTGAGGATAACCCTGTGGCAAAAAGACTGTTTCTCAACAGAAGAAAATGAAATTCTGCTTCTTCAATTTCTGCCCAGTCTTAACAGTAAAACAGGGCCTTGAGAATGGTAAAGCTTTGTGTTGTGCAGTGTCTCAAGCTGGGCAGCCTGTTTGTCTGGGAGGTCTGGAGTCTGAGGCCCTTTAAATGCCACTGCATTGCCTTTTTATTTATTATTCATTCAGGAAATGTATCAAACAGCTCCAGGCATCCATCTGTCACTCCGAGCCTGTCCCATCAATTCCAACACGTGGCTGCACAAAGGGACAGTCTCTCAATATACTCACCTCTGTCCCAGCCTCCTCACCAGGCTGGAAAATCAAAATAAAGGCTGATGGATGAGTTACCCACACAAGCAGCTATTTTAGTTCTTTCCTCTGGGTTTTGTGATGATGTTTTACCCTCTCCTTTCTCTGGGGGAGGTAAGAAACAACTGACAAGAGTCTCCCAGGGCACTCAGTGAAATGAAGGTTTTGATGAATCCATATCTGCTTTATCCCCTTTGAACCCCGAGTGCTGGGCTGCCTGTGCCCAGGCTTGGGCACACTGCCCTGACCTCAGGGCCAGATGCTGGCATGGCAGAGCTCCACAGCTGTCATCAGATGTTGTTTTCAGGTTTTGAGGCTGAAAAGAAGTGAAGTGGTCAGACTTTTCCAGTGTTATTCAAAAGAAGCATCCTTTTATTCCCCCCCACTCCCCCCAGACTATTGAAAACCACTTTGACTGTCTCTGTCTCAGACAATTGTTTAGTTAACCTGAGAGATTTCAATACATTTGCATTTTTTCCCTTACATTTCATCACAGCAATGCTTTCAGCTGAAGGTCTCAAGGTTTTTTTTTGCATTTGAGATGAGGAGAGTTCAGGGGAGAAAGTTTTAGTGTCACATTTGTGCTGTCTGTTTAGAATATGTTTTTGTTCAGAGCTCAAGATCCAAAGCTAAAAGTACAGTTCTTTCAGTCCATCTCTCTTGCTCCCTCCCATTCACATGTGATGCAAGTGCAGATGAGAAGAACTACACTGAAAACTGCCAACACTTAAAATCATCTTTCAAGTTCTAAAATAATTCATCCAGATTTCAGTCTTGTTGAGCTTGTTCTAGGGCACTGGAGAAATGCATGAGCCACAGACAAAGATACAATTTAATGTGCTTTTATGTGCACATTCACAGTTAAATTTGACTTTGTGATTCTCCTTGCCTTTCTAATCTTTGCCTAAAGAAATAGGTTTGCAAATATGTACAGTCTAACCAATATCTGTTTATATCTGAAAACCTATTCTAGGGAGAATTTTTTCCAGTTGCTTGGTCCTGTTACCCAGAACCACATCTCTTTTAGAGTACCCTATTATTTATGACAACAAGCATGATGATGATCAGCAGAAAACCATGGAACCAATACAAATTCTTCTTACCAAATGTATGCTGAACATGTCCTCAGGCATTAAAGAAGTCAAGTGGATCAAGGAGTAGCTACTACTTTGTAGACATCTGGTAAAAGCCCAGATTGTTTCTGAATGTCCCCCAGCAAAGAAGTAGTGCTCTAGATAAAGAAATAACTACTATTGTGGAAACATCTGCTAATTTTTATGTTCACTATGGAACTCGCATCACAAAAGAATGTTGCTCCTTCATTAGCAGTTACCTGGGTTGCTTTTTAATTAGGACTAGATAGTGCAGGTTGGATAATAGCAAAAATTGTTTCCCACTGACACAGTTGTAAAAAATATTCAGCCAACTTTATTTACTATAACAAGTGTGAAACGTCTGACTGTACATCCTGATGGCAGCACACAGGGGTCTGTAACTCATTCTCCCCTTCTTGTGCTGTGCTGCTTTGCTGGGTGAGCAGCCTGTTTCTGCAGCACTGGGGAGCTCTGGTGTGGCTGGGTCAGGCTGCCTTAGCAGGAGCAATTCCCAGGCTCTCCTGCTGTTCTCATCTTCAAAGGAAGATGGAGGGGAAAATTTTAGCAACACATGGATAGTACAGGATATGGACATTTTCCAAACAAATGGCTGTGCAATGGTTGGAGCCCTGGCTTGAAGCAGCAAGAAACAGGGTGCCCATGCACCCTCCCCTGCGCTCTTAACAACCTTTCCCAAAATTTATCATTCTTCTTGAGACAGCTCCTGCAGAGCTTACAGGCTCTGCCCTGTGGCTTCTCCTCAACTTCACTGAGCAGCAAAAGACGTGTCATGCAGCTTCTCTTTGGTAGAATGAATTCAGCAAAGCTCAGTCCTGCCTGGGTCATTGCTGTGGCTCGTGCCCTTGGGTGTGGCTGGGTGCGCACCTGAGGCTCGTTGTGCCTGATGAGAACTGAGCCGGTGCAGCTGCTGCCCAGGGCGATTCCTGAGGGTGTCCATGGGGAGGGGAGCACAGAGCCCATCGCTCCTGGGGCAGCTTCGGTGGCCCTGCCAGCATTAAAACTCGTCCTGCTTTTTGGAAGAGGCGTTTTGCAGAGGGTACAGCAAGGGGAAAGCATCTGGAGGGAGCAGAAAAGTGAAGGTTTGTACTGCTGGAAAGAGGGACCTTCTGTGAATAGCAATGTGTTTGCAAAAGATTTGAGGTTTTCACTGGGGAACTGTTTTTTTTTCTTTTTTTTTTTTTTTTTTTTTTTTGTTTCATATGGAAGTCAACTTTCAGCTAATATAGATTTATCCACTTTGGGATACAAAATCCTGCTTTCTGCTCTGTGCTATTTTTCCTGAATGCCACAGGAGGCTTTATTTTTCCCTGACAGTTTAGCTAAAGGGCACGTTTATTTGACAACTCCTTCATCAGTGAAAAAGTAGAAAAGACATTAATCTAAGGCCATGCGCACACAGTAGTACCAAGGAGCTCAATTTTACTTCAGAAAACAATAGAGGAAGCTGCTTACAGTGGTGTGGGGTTAACTGGGAAATCAAATTTGTCGAAGTCAGCTTTAATGTATGATCTGTGTATGGTGGGAACTACTTTCCAGGAATAAATCTGATTTAAAGGGTAGGGGATGATGGGGCAATGGGTAAGAGTGGATTGAAGAAACCCCATGTGTGAAAGAAGTGGGAGAAGCTGGGATGTTCTTGGATCACCCAGGACAGCTCTACCTGCTGTGAATGACAGCTTTGAAATAATTGCCTTAGCCTAGATTATTGAATTAACTATATTAATGCACCATGTAGAGGCCTGGCTCAGGGTATTATGCACACGCAATTCCAAGGTAGTCCTTACACTGAAGAACTTCACAGGCAAGGGAAACTAAATCAGCATTTCTTATATATGTGATTTGTTATTGGCCCTGTGAGAGTTTTCATGGTCTTAGTGGGATGTTGTGTGACTGTTATGGTAAGATGGGTGCCTTGAAGGAACAGCAGGCCTTAAGAGAGCAAAATGCAGATGTGTACCTGCTGTAGGTGAACAGCTCCCTGGAAGCCAACATGACTATGTATATGTCTAAGTGTGGGCATGTGGCTTACACTGCTGTGAAACAGGAAAGTAATCAGAGAAGGGAGGAGGAGAGAGCAGAGGATTGTGAGCTTTGTGTGTGCACTGACTCAGGGCACAGCACTAAGTACCAGGAATGAACTCCTGGTTCCTCTGAGGGTTTTGTAGTTCTGTTGTTGACTTCAGCTGAGACAAGGTTTCCCAAGTCTTTGTTTCCTTTTCATAGCCTTTTATTATGATCCTGAGCAACTGAAGAGGTTTGGTCTTCTGCAGATAAATCCTTTTCAGGCATTGAATTTTCTTGACAGTTTTAAATGTCAATCTGTTCTTAGTTGGAGGATTAGTGAGGCTTATTATAGACTATGTTAATTTAGTCTGTATGTGTAGATCTGCATTTATAAGTAGCATGGAAACATGTGTTAACAGTTTTACATAACGACAGGTAAAACACTCGTCAATGTTTCAGCTGTCGATGAGAGGAGTCTGAGAGCTTGTCCGCAAATTCCTCCCAGGGCAGGCAGAGCTTCCTTGCTGTGCCGGGGGATCAAGAAAGACCTTTCCATGTGGACAGAAAAAAACTTGGGTAAATTGATGACGCAGCCAGTGGGGATTTTGTGTGTAGTGTTGACAAGAGTCACCTAAGATCAGACCAAACTAATTTGATTCCCGTTAAAATGCAGTATTTGAGGTTTTGTTCATTCTTGTCTGCACCCAAGGCTGATATTACTTACCACAAGAAGCTACTTTAGTGTTTTTCAGGAAAAACCAACCCACAACCCAATCACCAGACTTTAATTACACAGTATGCTAGAAATGAACCTTGAGAAAGAGAAATGTGTGCTAGTTGTGCGGGGAAAAATGAGAGAAAGTCATAAATCCTTTAGTGACATGTTTTTTTACAAAATGGATTCCTTTGTCAGATTTATTTTTACACCAGGAAGAAACTGTGCCTTTTACAGACGAGGAGCTTGTACTGTTCTTTGTAAGACAGTATTTCTGGGATTCACAAGAAAGCAGACTAAACAGAAAATGTGAATTAGTAATTTCTGCAAGTTAAAGTGGAACAATCCCTTTTAACACTTAATTAGATTAAGTGGAGTCTTTACAATTTGGAATACTGATTTGCAATAAGCACGAAGTGAAAACTGGGTATTAATTCATATTTCTATATTTCCTTTGAGTAGTTGTCATAAAAAAATTGGTTGCAAATAAATATATATTAATTTTGGAAAATAAAAAGCCTGGCAGACAGGTGAGCTGGGTGCTGGGCCTCTCTTGTTTGCAAGTTATAGGAAATAGTAAAGTTTGTCATTGTTAGGTGACTGCAGCAAAGAGCTGAGCATCTATTGCTGATGGAGGAGCCAGAGAAGAATCCAGATTTCACTCCTGTGACTTTGAGATAACGGGTGTGAAATGCAGAAATGTTTGTTTAACTTTGAACACATGAAGAGAACAAATCTGAGTAATGCAGTGCATGTGGAGTGTTTTTTTCAAAGTCACATTGATAATGACATTCTTCCTTGCGGGCTGGGAATTAAAGGGAAAATATTTGTACTCAGTCTCTGTTTTGTATGGCATAGGGTGCTCAAATCTGCACCTCTTTGTGTGCAGCAGTGCTAAGGAATGAGTCTTTTGGTGTAATACCCAACAACTTCTACCAATAAGGCACATTATTACCTTTTAAAGTTACCTGCTCTGCTCTACTTGAGTTTCCAGCATTGAGTTATTTCTGTTTTTTATCTGTGTTAGTTTTAAAGAGACAATGCACACAGTGGCTTTAAAGAAGAAATCCAATAATGGTTGTTTTGTTTGTTTAGATGCTGCCCTGCACATTGCAGTGGTTGTTAACCAAGTGAAGTGATTGAACTCAGTATCTTGCTGTCCTTATAGCTTGTTGTAAAAGTGTGGTGGTACTTGTGGCTGTGGTGAAGGGGTTGATTTTTTTTAATAAAAAGCTTGGATTATTTTTGTAACTTTGGCTTCACCTTAGGGGGTGGCATCTCCATGTTCAAACCCTTTGCTTGTCCTTATGAGATAGAAAATTGTAATGAGGAAAACCAGTATGTTTAAAGTACTGTAGGACCATGGACCAAGACATCTATTCCTACCGAGACTGAACTGACCCGAACTTATCACACTTAATTGATCTGATAGCATGTAGTTTGTTTTGATGTTTCTTTTTATGACAGTCCCTTTCCTTTCCAAAGGGACAGCATTGCTCCAGTGCTAATGATGCATCCCTGTGTCTACAGGGTACCAGTGGAGCAGCATGTTAAGGGCAAAACTTCAGAAAATACATCTTCGTGGCCACCTAAACTTTGTATTCACAACCCAACAGTATAGAAATGAACCTGGGGTTGTGGGATGCACAGCAAAGCACAGATGGTCTACGAGGCGAGTCTCTTAGCTGCAACTATAGCTGAATTCAAGCTGCCAGATTAGTTTAGTAGGGGGAGATGTAAAGCATTTTTCACAGATTGAAATGAATTGCTGTAGGTTATGATGCCCATGACCTTTAAATATTTTTGACAGTAAAGCACAACCTGTTATCATGAGAAGAAAATCCCCATCACAAAAGGACACCTTCTTACATTATTCAACCCTTTGTTGTGTGGATAAGTGATTTTATTTGGAAAAGTTGGTATGATTTCATCACGAGGGTGCCCTCTGCTTTAATTCAATCTCCCTGACCTAAGTTCAAACCCATCACACATTGTAGCAACTGCAAATAATTCCTTTGTAAAGATTGTCAGAAGTGAAATGAGGTTAAGTCAAAACCCCTCAGCTCTGCAGAATGCATGACGAGTGTGTATGAAGGGATGATTGGCAATTGCTGGCCCAAGTGTCAGCTTTAAATTGTCCTTGCAAGACTTGTCATCCTCAATCAAAGGTTCAGCTCAAAGACAAGAAAATTAGAGAAGTGCCTGTATGAGTTGATCTTGACTTGAAAATGCTCAACAAGAGTGTAAAAGTTTAAGATAATCTAAGAAATAGTAGAAAGGTAACTTTCTTTTCAACTGAATGTTAATGGCTAATACTAAAAGCTACTTGGGCACTGATTTTTATCTTCTGACTTAGTCTTAAGTCCTGATTTTGGCTGGATAGAGTTAATTTTGTTTTTAGAAGCTGGTACTGTGCTGTGTATTGAGTATAATATGAGAATAATGTCAATGAGACACTGATGGTTTAGCTGTTCCTAAGCAGAGCTCACTCTGAGTCAAGGACTTCTCAGTGTCTCGTGCTCTATCAGTGAGCAGGTGCACAAACAGCTGGGAGGGATCATGGCCAGGAGAGCTGACCAGAACTGGCCAAAAGATATTGCATACCATAGAATGTCCTGCCCAGTACAGGAACTGGGAGGAGTTGCCCAGATGCCTCTGATGGCTGCTTGGGGCTGGGCTGGGCACTGGTCAGTGGATGGAGAGCAGTGGAAATGGTGCATCACTTGTGGGTTTTGAGTTTTATTCCTGTCTCTGTGTCCTTTCCAGCATCATGTTCACTACTATTATTATATTTTACTTCAGTGACTAAAGTGTTCTTATCTGACTACATGGACTTTACCTTTTTCTGATACTCTTCCTCATCCAGCTGGGGGTGGAGGAGTGAGAGGTGCTACTGAGCTGCTGGCTGGGGTTCAATCGCAGCACCTTACCTGGTCAAATTTTAAAAATATTCAGGGACTTGGCATGTAGGTGACAAGTAGGGGGTTTGAAGCATAGGAGAAGATAAATAACTAAGCCTGTCCAGCTGTCAGTAGGACTGGGCTCTGTGGCCTGGCTGGATGTTAGGGCATGTCAGAGGAAAGCAGTTTCTTAGCTTGTGCTTTTGAGATGCCAAAATACTTATGAAGACAAAAGTCAGTCATCTCTCAGCCTGTGGAGTCTTCTAAATGCCTGTTTGGTTTTGGTTGGGTTTTTTTTTGTTTGTTTTTTAATGTATTCTGTACTTTCTTTGGAATGTAGATTTTATTCTGAAGTAGAGTTTTGAAAACTCAGTGGGTTAAAATAAGGTGTCTTTACATTAACATACAGTCAATATTGGAGGAGTTGTGTTCTCCAAGCGGTGATTTCAACTTTGCATAGGTGGTGTTCTCAATATTAAAAGGTCAATATTAAAAGATGCAAGTCCTGCCTGTACTAGGAAGGGGGAAGTGCATCAGAGTAATTATATAATTATATCACTATAGTTGCCCTTGTCCCACCTTTCTGAACTCATCACCTTTCTTGTCTTGTTTTTTTGCTGGAATTAATCTCCCACCCTGACTCTAGAAGAGTAGGAAAAGGTGTTGGCCACAAAGAGTTATGGGAGAGCTGAGTTTCAGCAGGCACTAACAGATGAGACCAAAGAAAAAAAAACCCAACCAGTAGTCTCTTAAAAACAAACCAACAAACAAACCAACTCCCATTTATAGAGCTCAGTTTCACTAATGTAATAGCCATGAAAAAATGTAGTAACTGTGGAAAACTTACTCTTTTAAGGAGGGGGAAACTAAGGAGTAGGAAATACTACATTTCTCTCTTTCTCTCTGTTTTTGGATAATAACACAGAAAATCCAGAGGGGAAAAATGTTCTTTACCATCCTTTTTCTGCATATGTGTAAGATAATTGGAAATGTCTCTTTGTGCAGGATATCCAGCTACTATTATGGGCTTCTCTGCAATGTGTCTTTCAAAGTTAAATTTAACTTGACACCTTTCTTGGTGACCATTAATTTAGTTTTTAAGAGTGTCTGGAAACCTTTGATACTGATATTGTGTTGCTGCAATTACTGCCCATGGTCCTCTGGCCATACTGAAATAAAAAGGGCTGCATACTTTGCTTTTAAGTCAATCCCTCAGAGGCTCAGTCAGTTTGATTTTTGAAACCTGTGCTGACAGTGAAGCTGATTAAATTCTGCTGGTATCAAGGCTGGGTTCAAAACCTAGGTACAATGTCATGTTCTCATAGTGAAGTTTATTATACCAAAGAATATGTTTAAGAATCCAGGTTTCAAAAAACCCCAAAATAAGTCTTCCAAGAATATGAAACAATGCCTGGAGCTGGGCAGTAAGTTAGATCAAAACCAAGAGATCAAGAGTTATGAGGCATAGCCCTTTTGGTCCCATTGAGTTATTTCTTTAGACATGTTTTTGCAGGAGTAATAGAGATTGCATGTAGGAAGATGATCCAAGCAGCAAGGGGTTATCTGTTGAAGCAGAGGTAAAGTAAATTAATGCCCACACGTTGAGGCAAATTTCTGTTGATTTTGCAGTATAAGAAAATGCAGTAAATTGCCCCAGAACTAATTCCTTGTAAATAGAGCACAGGGAAAGGATTGCTGACTGCCCCGTAGGTTACCAATACACAGGGCTGGGAGTACAATGTTGCATTCAGTTTTCAAGCTGAATGATAGAAAAGGCTGCAGATCTTTCTCATTAATTCAATTAAGTTTATAGTGCTCTCATGGATCTTCCTCACTTTGAGATTATCTGCGTTAGCTATTACATGATATTTTCAGGTTTGTCTAAGGTGCAGCTGAAGAATTTATATCAGAGAAGAACTGATTCCTCCATTTCCTGTGCCACAGACTCACATGCTCCACCCTCCTGTTACATCAAATTATCTAGAAGTGGCCTAGATACTGTTATTATTTTGGTTTAGAAATGCATCACTCCATTTTACCCCCAATTGCTCTCATAAATTATATTAGGAAATGTCTGTCAAATAATAGGAAGCAATGTATCCTTGGAAATGAAAGGGACGGAACTGTTAAAAATAATCCACTCCTCAGTAATTGTGGCATCCTTCTCCAAGCCTTGCAGTGAGGCCTTGGAGTCAGACAAGAATAACAGCTGGGGAAATGGGAGAGAGGGATTTTACCACTTTGTTAGTTAAGGTAACGTTGGTAATGATAAGCCCATACTGATTTACCCTGAAGGACTCTGTCTAACAGAGCCCTTCCTTGAGAGGATTTTAATGATTCTGGGCAATTCTCGAGTCCTGAGCAAAACAGTGTAGTGTGTGATCATGGAACTCGATAAACTTCATCTTCTTGAGGAGTTGCTCAGCAGGGCAGTGATTTTACTGGCCCCAAAACAGACACACCGAACTAGTGCCCAAAGACTGTCTCAGGTGAAACAAGAGCAGCTGAGTGTGAAGAGCACTGAGCTGTCTTACCTGGGCAAAGCCTTGCACTTGTGACTGTATGTATGGTTTGTGTTTTTCATTAACTTTTTAACAGCAAATTTCCTGGCAGAAATATTTTCATTGCTAAAGTGGTTTTAAACATATATGAATGGTTATCTATAAAAGAAAAGCATTCTTGAATGTAATGCCATACCTGAGGATATCTGGCTGTCTGTAAGACTTTATTGCTGTCAGTGGGAAAGGCAAAATGCTTTCCAATCATCACAAAATTAACCATTTGGTATCCACTATGGGTGTGAATGCAATTAATATACCTTTTTTTGCACTCAGATAATTGAAGAAAACATGAATAGCATAGGCTGTTAGAAAAGGAAGGGAATTGCAAGTTATTGCTGTAGCTGAGCTGTCCTGGGTGACCACACCTGTGAATGTCACTGTGCAGTGCTGGAGAAATAATTACATTGCTTGCAATAGTTTCAGTGTCTGGGGCTGCCCTGATGAAAGGCTTTTCTTCTGTTTTTCTGCAGTGTAAATGGGTGTCCACATTTATCTAGAACACTTGTAATTTTTCAGCTCTGAGCTCTGTTATGAAAGTTGTTGGTGCCATCTAAGCCCACAATTACTTTCTGTGATATTAGTGAAACCATTTCACTGACACTGCAATTGGGAATATCTGAAATAGCTACTGGGATCCTGAAACTCGCAGGGGAAGGAATTTTCCTCCACCAGATGAACTTTATTTACATAGCAGTAGTTATCTGAATTATTTTCTTCTTAAGATTGTGAGCAAACACGACATGATTCTCTCTGAATGAAGGTGATGTAGGTCCTCACTAAGCAGAGGGGTAATGTGAGCCAAACCTTAACCACGTGGCTGCCTGCAGCTGGAGAGAGAAGTGCCCTTGATTTTCCTGAATTAATCTTAAAGATGGGATAAAGAAGTATGAGGCATTATTCTAAGCATGAGAAAATGCATCACTGAAATTATTTCATTATGGGAAAACAGACTTGCATTTCATGCTGTTGCTTTAGAGAAAGGAAATTAAAAAGCACTTCTTGTATAGCTCCGTATTTACTTTCTAAACAAATGGGATCCCATTCAGTCTCAGTTCTCTTCTAATTCTCTCTCTTGCTGATGCAGATGCAGACTGACCTTTTGCTCCAAAATTTAAAATCAAAATGCAACTCCTCTCTGTGGACACAGATATAGCGCAGAACAGATGATAAGGCGCTTGGAAATAATAGCAAGGTTTGCATGCAATTGTACATAAGAGATATAAGGTCAAAGCAGCATCTAAATTCAGTTCTTGGTTCACGGAAAGGCTGCGCTTTTTCATACATCTGACAAATACAGCACTGGGAGTTGAGTTTTCAGGTTCCTTCCGGGTTTGTTTTCATTGCCCAATGGGAAATGATTTTGAAAAAACATAAAACCCCCTAAAAATACAGCAAGCAAATTTTCAGTGAACACAGTGTGTCGTGGTCTCTAAGGGCAGGCAACAAGCAGCCACGCTCACAGGGTGCTGCATGAAGACCTTTCAGTAGGTGTCCACAATACATCTAAGCCCCCTAATTTCTTTTGATTCTAAGTAATGACTCATAAGGATGTCAAGGCTAAACAAAAACGTTTTCAAGCCTGTGGGGGCATGTGAGGCTTTTCATGTCTCTTACTCATGTTTTTGACAACTCTGACAATCGCTTATACCTCTGTCATGACCTCAGGTGTTGGTTTGGGCACAGCACTACCTGAACGTTACCACAACCACAGCCACTCAGTTTTAGGAATTTGAGTGACTTAATGTTTATGCACTCTTGAAACATAGTGTTGTATTCCACTCTAAACCTGTCACTCCTGTTCTTTAAATTCTGTGTATCTCTGGATGGATAAATGAAAATATTGCTTTCCCTGAGCTGATTAGTGTCTTCCCATCTCTTTTCTTTTTCCTATCAGAATACACTGAATATTTTCTGCATCAAACATTTTAGTTTCTTTTTTATTGAAGTAGGAGTAAATAAATACTCTTGGCTACCATAAATCTGAACTTTACACTTCTGCATTTCCTCATGTAAGTTGAATTCAAGTGCCTTGTATCCTTTCTCTACAAGCCCTAGACAGCATGGACAGATGAGCATTGTGGATGGCCACAATTATTTCTGACTTTACTGCCCTGTGTTGGAGGAAGGTGTGGGACGTCTCAGTGATGCTGTAGCAGAGAGTGAGCCTAGGCATGTAACAAACCTGCAACAAACTACCACTGAATGGATGTGGGAGGAACCTTTCATCCTGTGAAAAGTGGCTGACTTTTTGTGTGGTGTTTTTTCTCTCTCCCACGTACTCCCCTTCCTCCCGTTCCCTTAACGAATGTTGAAGCTTTGTGTGTGTGCATGAATTTTTGGGGCATATTTTTTGTAAACACAATTTCTAGGTTTTAACTGGTTGTATTTAGTGTTTCAGGCTGTAGGAGTTGACTGCTACACTCTATGCAAATCATTTTGATGGTTTTTTTCTCAGTTTAATGCCTATTTCTGAGCTGATGTACTGGTCAGTCCAACAGGACAGCTGTGGTTCAGCTGTGTCCTCAGGTATTGCTCTGCTTCATTAAAGTGATACTCAGTTATAGCTTTTCCTGGTTTTCATTGAGCTATTTAGCATTTGGCTTAAAATAGTGAAATGTGGATTACACTTCTAAACTCATGAAGGGAAAAAATTAGAAGGGAAGGTATTGCAAAAGAAAATATTTACTGTATGCATTAAGTATTTCAGTATTAAGTATTTCAGATCCCCTTCAGGAGTGGAGATATTTTTCTAAGATATTTTATGAGTCCTTAGAAGAACAGAGTCCTTCCCATGAGGATCTGCTTCTTTCCAATGATGTCTTTGTTTTGTTTCTTTGCAGTTGTGGGGGTTTGTGGGGGTTGGTTAGTTTTTGTTGTTGTTTTTGTTTTTTGCTATTTATTGTATTGTTCAGAATTCTCTTTGTAAACTCAATACTTAAAACAGCACACTTGTAGAAGTGCCACATGAAAAGAGTCACACAATTTATCTCAATATGTTTTGTCCAAGTTGATTACCAGTTATTTCCTGGATGAACTGCTTAGAATGAAGGTGTTAGAATGATACTTTTCCAAAGTACTAATCTGAGTTTTAGAGCAATGCAGATTTTGATTTGGTATAAGAGTAGTGTCATTTATAGAGTATGGCTTGCATTTAAGATCCTCTGAGGAAAGTAAAACCTTAGATTAATCCTTCGAAGCAATCCTGTGAGAATCACCCATGTTTGCATTTTGCAGTGCTGCAGAGTGGGAGCACCACATGCCTTGCCACAGGCTGGGCAAGGAGCAAGTGGTGAAGTGGGGATTAAAATTTGAAAGCTCCTGGCTCTCCCGCCTGCACTCAACCCACTAGATATCACTGACTCTTCTAACCAAACCTCTGAAACTACAACATCTTCCCATCTGTTGTGCAAATTTCCTCAGGGAACTTCAAGACTCTTTTTACATTTCAGGCTCTCTGAAAACTGTATTTGAAAAAACCCAAACAGCTAGATGTGAACAAAAAATGCATAGAAGTCATGTGTGTTATTTTTTAGGTGTTGGGATTGGCTCATTATTGAGGAAAACAAAAGGTGTCTCCTACAGAACACTTCAAATTTTCATCTGTTAAGCAAAATGTTTTTATTTCATGATGAAAAGGGCAAAAAACCCAGCTTAATTATTTCCATCTTCCAATTGCCTCTGTCACACTCCTCTTGATTCAGTGACTTGCCAGAATTTACCCATTGGCACAGCATTTATTTTTAGACATGTCACTAGCTTTCAAGTAAAGCTTGCTGGTGCATACAAATTATTCATTTCAGCATTGATTTGAAAATAATAATAATAACATATATCTCTCTAACAGTGTGTCAGGAAAGCATTAAATGCAGTCATTCTGGAAGCAGCAATTGTAAGCAACAGTTTATTGTTGACCATTCAGGTTTCAATGATAGACAATGCAAGCCACAAATAAAGAAAAGCAGGAATTGAAGTGGCTGTTCTGCACTGGCATGCAGTCAGCATCCTCAGAACACCAGCTGCCTGCAGCAGCCACAGCCTTGGAGCTCTGTGGTAGAAAGCACTTGCTCCATCTCCTCTGCTGCTCTGCAGTTCTTGTCTCGGTCAGTGTGCCCAGAGAAAGCAGCTCCTGTGCCAGGGAGAGGAGGAGGGCATTTTTTACCCCTCACAGCTCAATTACCAAGAGCAATTGATCTCACTTCTCCCCTGACCTGGAGCCTGCAAGCTGCTAACACTTGAGATGCCCAGATGCTTTAACAAGCTTTCCTATGCACATCAAATGATAAGGTGTGTTTGATTAACTCTTCATAACTTTAACACTGACCAGCACACCTGTGTTGTGATGCACCCACACCTGTGCAATGGTGATGTCCTCACATTTTGGATGAAGTTCTGAGTCCAGGCCTGGTTATAATTAACTTAAGTCTCCTGCACCTCACTTTGCTTAGGCCTCTCCTTACTCATCACAGCTGTAAGCTGTTTAGCTGTCTAACACTTGACAAGGTGTGTTGTTGTCCCATCCCTTTTAGCAGTGCTCACATTCTGAAAGCACTGGCTTTCTCTTGCTTCTGAATTGCCCCTCATGCATGAAATGTTCTCTTTGGTCAGTTTGGAGTTGCTGTTCTTCTCCATTAGTCCCCTGAGTAGAGGCTGCTGCCCTGGAGGAACTGTACTGAGGCTTTATCTGCTCACAGGATGTGCAAAAGCCTATGGGAGTAACTGCAGAGATCTGAGCAGGTGAGAAGCACGTAATGCACGTACCTGTGACACTGCAGAGATCCATGGCAATGAGCAGGTGGTGCCCATTGCTTTCCTGATCAATCCCATTTAATTAGTTGTACTTTGGCTGTGGTACATCTGCCTGGTGCTGTAGAGCCTTGTCAGCAAGCAGTCGGGCTGCATGGCCCTAGAGTGTGGCACTGTAGGAAGCCAACACACCATGCTTCTCACTAAGGCAACACTGAGCAAAGGCATTTTCCAAGGACTGTCATCTACCTTGGCTAGAAACCATGGGCTCATCCTGTAGAGTATACAACATGAGAAGGACCTGCTCTGTGTTTGGAGCTCAAATGGCTTCTGCTTTGCACCTGCAGGTTATTACCTATATGAGGTAACTACAACTCTTCATAGCAAGAATTTGTTGGCGTTTTTCAAATCAGTGGTGAAAAACCTGCTCTGAATGTAGCTGATGCCTAAACATTCTCCAGGCTTTGGGGACTATCAGATAGTGAGTGTTTGCATATTTTTTGGACAATGTGCTATATAATAAACAAACGAAAGAAGTTATTGATATTCGATAGAATCCACACGGCAGGGCAGATGGATTTTTATAGGGGTTGGTGTGTACATATGTGTGTCTGTTTCTTCTGTCAGTAACTGTTTTATTTATGTCACTTACTGAGTGGCCCCTGATAAAATATCTACTGACTAGCATTCATCCAGGTTTTTGTCTACAGTGAGGGTTTTTTTGTCAAAAGTGTGAGCCAAAGCACTTTCCCAGCCAACCAAAATAATTTGGAAGGCTGTCCTAATGATTCCACCAGGACTTAGTCCTCTAAAACAAGGCTCTTCCTTGCTATCTTGTAATAAATAAAAAATACATTAAAAAAGAGAGAAGCTATACCCTAATCAGGAGAAAAGATCAACTCAAAGATGTGCTAGAATAGCTGAAAAGTAAAAGGGGCTTTCTGTGAAGGGGGTGGGATGCCAACAGCTTGTGCCTGGCCCTCAAAAGAGAAGTCTGAGAGTTGTCATGCAGTTTGCGTGGCTGATCTGCAAGGAGACTGTACCCAGACACCCCTCAGTGTAGTATGGAGATGCTCTGAGTTTGTTTATTTTTGGATGTGGTTCTCAGTACTGAGAGAGAACTGGAGCTCGCATCTATCTGCCTCTCCTTGCTGTTAGGCTTGGGCAGACACTTTGGGTGGGGAATGGCTTGGTGGTAGATTGGGACTCACCTGAGGGGTTGGTGCCTACAAAAACAGGGGGTGTACTTTGTCCTTTCCAGTGCATTATGTGAGCACCCATTGGGAGGAAGTAGCTTTGTTGTAACTACCAGAATCTTGTATTCTGGAGGGATGAGGATGCAATGAAAGGCAATAAAGATGAAAAAGTGTGATTACATTAGAGGAGCATGGTGTGCATTTTCCTTTGGGCTGTTCTGGGTGTGCTCGACCTTTAGGAAATCACGTTGTCTCCTGACTAAAGGAAGGTGCTTGACAAGTGTTGTCCAGGTAGAAATAATGCAAAAGAAAACAAATAAAGGCAAACCATGCTCTTTGAGCACCTACATATTTCATGGTAGGATGAATAAGTCCTTCTGCAATTTGTCTGGAGTTCCTTTTATGTGAGGTCTGTAATCTTGCATTTTAGGCTCACAATCGTGTCTTCACTGAAGCCACAAGATAAAGGGGTTGACTGAGCACAGTAATTCTTGGCATTTCTAGAACAAAATGCAGTGAATTTGGCTAGCTGGGAGTGGTTTAGCTTCCCACTTCAAATTAATTAAATCCCATGAATTTTTGGAATGGGATTTCAAAACCAAACCTGAAGTCTTATTATTATGTAGGAGTTTGGGTTCCCACAACTATATGAGCATGACAGTAATACTCAAGCCCATTTGAAATGGTGCAGTTCAGCTGAGAGGTGGAACAGCTCTGCCATACTCAATGTCATTGTTGCACAGGTTTGAGCCTACAGGAAAGTAAAGCAATGCTGGTATAGGAAATATTTCAGTAAGTCGCATCACCAGTGGAGGTGTTTTCACTTCTTCCTATTTAAGAGACGTGACTTCACACCAGCTCTGTTTCCACAGTCAGTAGTGGCTTCACTGTCCTGTTAAAGGGCTGCCAGTGATTCTTATTGCCATTTTATCAAGTTAGTCCTACTAGGACAGCAAGGAAATTTTCTTGTTTCTATAGGAGGCAAAGCAAAGGCTTCCAACTGAGATTTCATTGCATAATTATGATAGAAGTGCTGTTTGACTTCATAGCTTTGTGTTGGAGATGTTTCAGTGAATCCACTGAAACAATTTAAACAGGAGAATATTTTGCAGAAAAACTCCTGGAAAATCTTGTTAAATATGTTATTTGGCAATCATTCTTATCCTGAAAGACCTGGAGGGAACCAAATATACATAATGCATTGGGTTACTGTCATTTACTGACAAATGCTGCCTACTACAGTTTTTAGAGAAAGAATTCAAATGTAATGTTAAACTACATTAAAGGGACATCATTAAGGTGGCAAAATTAAGCAATTAAACATAAGGCTGTCAGTGCAACCCTGATTCAGGCCCCTTGTGTCTATGCATTATGATACAGTCTTTAATTACATGATCATATACTACTTTTTTTCCTCCTGCCTCATTCAGTGAGCAGGATGAATAGCACTCACTAAATGAGCAGCTATTCAGTATTATGTTTTCCCCATTGTTCAGTGTGTGGTCCCATGCTTTATTTATGGCACACTATTGAAACTCTGCTCTGAAAAGAAAATCTAAATCTGCTCATGGGTTTTTTAACAGCAGTTGCCACTGCAGTGTCTGAGAGCCTCACAAGCACTAATAATGACTTTATCTTCCCAACAAGCCTCTGAGATGAGGCAGTGACAGCAACTCAGGGAAGCTGGAGCAAAAGAGAAAAGGTCAAAAGCCTTTTGCCAGCTTGTGGTGCTCAATTTAAGATCTTCAGCATCTGCTATTGTAGTGGCAATACTGTACTCTGACTGTTTAAGAGTAGTTCCTGCAAAGTGAGCACTGATGTCTCTGTCCCTGTCAGTCTCTGTCTGGCAGCACCATTCAGTTGTCCTAGTTGTGAGTGTCCTTTCTTTTCCTGTTCTCTTGGCTCTAATTAGTATGGCCCCTCCACTACTCTCTGAGGATCTCCAATGCTGGCACAGGTGTCACAGCTCTGTACAGATCCTCTGTCATGGTTACATGCAGGAAAAGATGGAGCACACTCAGTGGCAATGAGATTGGTGCAGTATTTTAAAGACTGACGTTGAGGGCTTTTGTTGAATGCATTCTGTTTATAGCTCTTCAAAGCACAGTTTGGCCACCTTGGATTGTCTTTCATGAAGGTAACATAGGGAATCTCTCTTCCTATTGCATGCCTATTAAATTCCTCATGTTTATCATCTTGAAAAAATATTTAGTTGTTAGGAAGTTGATGGTACTGTCTTGATGTGGCGAGCGGGAGAGTGGAGCATGCAACTAATTTCTACTTTTTTTTTTCCTGTAGTCTTTTTGAGTTTTTCTCTATTGAAGCGAAATATTCCAACTCTCTTCTAATAAAAATCTGACTTTGGATCACTCGGGGAGAGCTCATAGTAGAGAAAACTATCTTGGCAGATCTTAAAGCTCTGAGGGTGACAGAAGAATATCTGCATGTGCTTTCTTTGCTGTGCAGATGAATTATTTTGGCTGAAGCTTGCATGTAATTCCAATCAGCTAGAGGACAAGCCCTGTTATAAAACACTCAGTATTGTGTACATTGGCTAACCCTAGGGGGAAAGAGAAAATAGGATCTTATAACAGAACTACAAGGAGTCTTACCAATGCACAGCTACCAGCCTTGGCAATGCAAATGGAAGGTTCTCAGCCAGCATAAATGACAATGTCTGCAGGGACTCAAAGATGGCACGGTGATAGTGCAGCTGACAGTCCTGCTAAAGCATTTCCAAACAATGGTTGTCAAACTTATAATGGCAGAAAAAAATTTTGCTATGCCATCAGTACTGTCCTGTTCTGGCCACTATTGAAGCAATCAGCAGTTTGACAGGATTTTCTTGCATGCATCAAGGATATGAAAATATAGAATATGGCACATTTTGTCAGAGTTGCTTACAAAAGTTGAACATTCTTCCTCATCAGTGTAAATGCCCAGTTTGGCTCTCTGAAGTTGCTCTTTTACTTTGCTGTGGGTTATTTGTGGGGACAGGTTGGTGAATTTTTTTTAATATTGCTGAGTGGTTGGTGATAACAGATCTCTAGATCGTGCTGTTATAAAACACTGTGTCATTCTGCAGTTGTGCAGAAGTCTGCATGGCTTTTCTCTACTTTCTGGAATCAAGACAAACCCAGGTAAGAAGGCTTCATAGTTCATGTTTTGGTGAAAAACAAAATGTTCTTCAGCTCTACATTCCTCCTTGCTGTTCTGTCCATTAGCAATCCATTTCTGAGTAGGGCTGCATTGATGTCTACTTGGAGAAGGTGAGAGAGGGAGAGGAGGACTTCTATAGTGAGTCTGTTTTGTAGCTGACTTGATGTATTCTGAAGGTGTGGGAGTAGGCTGTCCACAGAAACTCTGCTGGTGTCTGCAAGCATAGTGGAGTTCATAATGTTGCCTCCCTGAAAGCAGGGACTCCTATCTTGGCTGTCTCATTGTAGCCTGTTCAAAATACCAGCTGTGATGAATTATCATAGCTGTAGCACACAGATTTGCCCTTTCTGGAAAACAGTCTGATTTCTTGAATATATTAACAGAAAGGCTGGCAAAGATCAGCCCTCTTCCTATCATACATAAATCAGAGACTACTGCTGAGCTGCATTTGTGCATCTCCAGTGTTTATTACCAAATTCTTCTGCTGCAGGGATGATGCAATGAAGCCCAGTTGGTGACAGAGTGAGTTGAATTGGTGCAAGGACAGCCAGATTCTTCATTGCCTGAATGCTGTGTATTTATTTTGAAATTGTTTTCTGTTTGGTTGAAGCAGGTTTTTCTAATGGTAACCACCATATCAAATGCCTGCAATTCAAATGCATTGACATTAGCCAAATATTAGGGGTTAGATTTTCAAAGGAAAAAGCTGGTGTGGACTTTTTGGTGTGATAGTTACTCTGCTTAGGCAAAAATGCTCACAAAGCACTTAAAAGATGGGGTGTGTGTGTGTATTAAAAAATCAGCCTGACTTAAGCCTTGCAGCTTTTTTATATGTGCTTCATCAAATCCAGTTGTAGTCAAGTGAGACAGCAGAAGCCCTTAGCGAGGGGTTTTCCTGGGTCTGACTCAGAGATTTGTGTTTATGTCTTTGGAGGGAACCTGCTGGACCTCACGTGCCAGTCTAGCTACGAGCTTTGAAAAATCCAGCAAGGAATCCTCTTTTTAAAGCCAGTAATAACTAAACAACTTGTGCAGGAGACTCCTTAAACTCCCCTTCTCCATCTGCTGTCATACTGCAAACAGTTTAACTTGCACATTGCAGAAGCACCTGTTACAGCAGACAGTGGAAAGTCATCCAAAATCTGCCAGTTGTCGTGTGCTGTTCCATCCTCTATCCCGGCGGGCTGTGGTGCCCTGGCGGGCTGCACAGGCAAAGCTGCCCCATCTTGCCAAGAATTACAGGGTTCAGTGTTGGACATTAGAAGCCTGTTAGAACAGAGCCTTGGGTGTGCTGCTGGCAGGAGGGAACAGTGAAGCTTTTTGTAGTAAAATAAGTGACTATCAAGGACTGTTGCTTCTCGGAAGGTAGTTTGAGTGCTGCGTGATGTGCTCTGGCTTCTTTGCCAAGTGCTTTGCATTTACTTAGTACCTGTTTGGAGAATGCTCCTGTTTTCTTTTCCCAAACTCATTTTGATATTTGGAGCAGAGCTTTGGGCTGTCTCCTCTCTCTGTACCCTGCATTCAGAAACAGAGCAATTCATGTGCTGTGGTGCTTGTCTAGTAGAGGAACCAGACAGTCCTTCATACACTTGGCTGCTCCCTGGCACTGCCAGTTTTTGGATCAGTAGCATCTGCAGCAGGATGGTCAGCCTTAAGTGCTTAATATCTTAGATGTGGGACATCTGTCATCAGAGGCTTTGAGGTGAGTCACTTTAAATCCAGTCACACTTTTCCCAAGTCTTGTCCCCTAATACTCACAGCCAGGCATTTTCTTGTTTCCCTAACTTGTGTTCTCCTCAGGACAAAAAAATGTCCATCTGTCTCTTATCTGTTGCTGAAGTACATCTGTAGTATAAAAACTTTCCCTTTTCTCCCTGGGATGGGGGAATTTTGGTAGCACTTTGGTTTTTATCACCTCTCTCTGAGGGATCCTTGTCTAGCCACAAGCACAAAGCACCTCTTGAACCCATCTTAATTTTAGTTAGTGTTGGTACAGTCAAGAAATTTGCAGCAGGTAAAGAAGGGTCTTCTTTGATAGAAGCAATGTTCAAGCTAGGTGGCCACAAAAGAAATAATAGAGCAGAGTTGCTGCTCTCAAAATGTCAGTGCCTGCCCCTTGAACAATAAAATCAGAAACCTCTTTGAGTTGTGCAAGACAAACAGCAGAACTGGCAAAATAAATGGCTGTGCTTGTGGTGGCAGCAGAGAAGGCTGGTGTGCTGCCACTCAGCAGGATCTGTCTCCTGAAATGCAGGACATTACTTTTAGTAGGTAACCAGAAATCCTTGACCTGACTGACAAAGGCTTTCTCACAGGATTCTTCAGCAAAGCCTCTCTGCACCCTCTTTCAGCAGGGGAGGTGGTGGCAGGAATGGAACAGAGCTGAGATGTCGCTGTGCTGAGCAGCCTCCTCAAAGCATTCTCAGCAACTGCTCAGTTCCTGGCTGTAGCCTCAGCCCTTCTGCTTGTATCCTTCCTTTTGGGGTTCCCCAGAGTCTAAAAATGGGTACAAGTCACCTTCAAAAGGCAAAAAATGGTGCAAAGTGTTTCAAGTGTGCATGTGTGTGGTGTTTCAGAACCTTCTTCACAGATTTATTTTTTATTCAGAAGGTGGCTCCAAATGGTCTCTGTTATAGGCAACGTTTGCTATGAGAGGTTTGTTGGAGTTTGATTGATGAAAAGCACAGACTTCTGTAGGAACCATACTGGGACAACTCTTCATAAGCCTTTTGAAATAACTTCTCTTATTAGCTTTCAAGTTTCTCCTGCTGGGATTATAATGGGTTAAACAATTTTAAAACACTTTTTTTTTTTTAATCTAAGTGAGAACCCTTAATAGGTGATTAGTAAAAGAGATTGTTGCTATGTTTTGCTCCAAAGGCTTGGGCAACAAGATGAAAAATTAGTTTCTTGCATCTTCTGGGTAGCTGGCACTTGGTCTGGGACAGATGTCTCTGAGTTCAGAGAGCAGCTGGCTTCATTTATATGGGACAAACTTTGTTTACTTGCTAACTTCTTTTGTGGAGGAACAAGATGCAGAAGGAAGCTGGTGAATTTGACAGCTGGGTGTTGGAGCAGAGGGTTGTTCTGGTGGGAGGTGCAGGTGCACATTTATCAGCAGTACATGGGAACTGGTGTCTGCCACTTGTGAGCTGGGGGTCATGGTTTCTGTAGCATCAAGTTTGGGGACCAGGAAAGGAGTATAATTGAGCGCCCTTTTAAGCTGTGCACTTCAGGTTCGCTCTTCACAGGGACCAGGGGTCCTGCAGGCTGCGTGGAGGAACCATAAAGCTCAGAAAGGGTTGGCATCACTCAATCTCTCACTAACTGGAAGGGTGGTCTGTATCAAGGAAGATTTTCTTTGTGCAATCTTCTCCTCTGAACAAATAACATATATTTTCTGTGATTTTATTCTGGGTCACTGACTAGAGATTGTAAGAAAGGGTAACACTGAGTCAGTCAATGTTCTGCTTTTTCCTCTTGCAGTTATAACTCTATTTTGCTTGTGATAGTTGCTGTATATCACTGTTTTTTAGAGTGAAATATTTAGTAATATTTTTTGTATTGGTCACTGGTGCTAAGCCTGACAAGAATATTATAAGCAGAAGAACTGAGAAACCAGGCACTAATGTCATTCAGATGAACATGTAAATCCTCAGCAGAAGTGGAATTATACCCTTTTTTAACAGCAGAATTATCTGGCTGCACTGGTGGATAGAATGAGCTAATCCCCAGAGCCAGAGACCATAATTCTGAGCAAATCTTTTGAGTTCTTGTATCAGGTATCACCCACTGTCTACTCTTGGGGAAAAAGGTCTTGCTGTGCTTAAATAGGAATCACTTCACCTTTGAAAATAATTAATGCTCACACACAGTGAGGTGTATTCAGTATAAGATTTGCTTTCAGAACTGTGCAGTTCATTGCCAAGTGTTGTTTGGGCATGTCTTTCTGGTCCTCATAGCCACTTGTTGTGGGTTTTTTCCTATTAGTACAAATGCGTTCTCATTACTTTCTCTGGAATCTTGGGAAATAAAAAAATACTTTAAGCAATTTCAGGTATTGGTGTTTCCCACAGATAATCACATTTTGAAGACATTAATGAGACTTGGTTACAGTTTCTGCTTTGTTACATCTCGGAGGGGTGATTAATGAGTGATAAAAGTTCTGTTGTGAATTGCGTTTTGTTCTTTGTATACTGGTCTCTTATCTCCTCCTTTATGATAAAGCTCTGAACACCCTTTACCCTCGTCCCTTCTCAGTATCAGTCTGCTCAGAGAACCAGGGCACAGACACCATTTTTATGTGCTGGCTGTTCCTGGCAGGACAGGGTGGTGGGCTGGGCTGGAAAACTTAAAAAGTGAGCACAGAGCCTGAAGGGCGAGGGAGAAGCATTAGGGGAGTCCTCGAGGAAAACATGTTGCTGCAGGAAGATGAAATATCAGTACACCCGTTGCCACCTGCTCTGTGCCATCCATCCAACCATGCAGCAAGGCAAGTGGCAGCTCAGCCCCTGAGAAGCCTTAGGGGTGGTGTAATTTGGTGCAGCAAGAGCCTCTGGCCAGAGGCTGCTGATGTGGTTTAAGCTGCAGCCAAGGTTTGTGCCAAGTGGATTCCCTGATGTCCAGTTAAACACACACACTCAAAGCAGCTCTAAGAGCTTGCTGACTGTGTCCACTGCAGGGGTTTGTCCACTTAAATTTTTATGTTGGAATGTCAGGGCTAAGGAAAGGGTTTCCCTTGGTTCTGTTGAGGTCTGATGAGCCTTGCAGAGCACTGGAATCTTTTGATGATGGGAGAGAGAGGGTTAGAAAAAATAGGACATCCTATGTCTGGTACGGTTTAATATGTTAGACTGTCATTCAGGCTTCTTTCATGTCCTCCATCAGGTTGTGACCTGGCTTTAATGTGACATTGAAAAGCCTGATGCCTTTTATGGGTTAACTACTAATGATATTATAATTACTGACCACAAAGACCAATATTACATTTGTATTGGGCATAAATCTCATTTCCATTGAACGTTAAGTATTATGATGTAGTAGCTGATAATTTTTCTTGGGGAAAAGCTCAACCACATGAAAAGTAAAGGGCAGTATCATATTTTGAGGGGTGTTTTAGGGAAATTTGATCATAATCATTTAGGTTGGAAAATATCTCTAAGATCATCAAGTCCAGTCTTTAAAAAAACATGTCCCCAGGTGCCACATCTACAGTACTTTAAATGCCTCCAGGGGTAGTGACTGCACCACTTACCTGGGCAGCCTGTTCCAGAGAAGAAATTTTTTCTAGTATCAAAACTAAACCTCTCATGGTGGAACTTGAGGCCATTTACTCTTGTTCTAGAGCTTGTTATGTGGGAAAAGAGACCAACCCACAGTCAGCTGCAGCTCCTTTCAGGTAGTTGTAGAGAGCAATGACATCTCCTCCTTACTGCCCATCAGCATATCATACATTTTTATCTTCGTGTACCTTTGCATTCAACTGCAGTAAATTTAAACTTACTATTTAAAGAGTCACTGAATATGTTTTTGTATGACTTTGTCCTTGCTTTTTCTATCAATGCATGGAGTTCTGTGTAGGTAGAACCAAAATGAACTATGATCAAAGTTCTTCCTTAAAGAATCAACACAGCAGAAGGTCTATTTTTGTATCTTCATACAAAGGAAAAGCTTTTCCTGCATTTAATGAGGACTAAAAATTCTAAATTCTGTATGTCTAAATTCTATGTATCTTAAGATTGAGAACTGGACTTAGAAGGTAGAGCATGAGACCATGTCCCAGTTAAGACTTCAGGAGCACAGTTGTGGTTCTGCACAGTAATCCTTGTGCAAATGATCCTCCTGTAATTGTTTGAAGCTGCAGCTCTTCAGGATTGCTTACAGTTTCTGGAAAGTCAACACTTCATATTTCATTGGGAGAAGGTCACTGAATTATATTATGAAAGAAAATAGAAGTAATCACTATAATCTAAATAATCACAGAAAAACTCTCTCCATAGTCTCTTCTTTGCAGTGTTTGCTCAAAAATAATTCCTATCACTCAGAAAATTTTGGGGCTTTTTTACTGTAGGGTATAAAGTAAGAGTAGTAGGATGAAGAAATAATCACCCTTGGGGGACATAACTCTGTGCGTTCAAGACTGATCAAATGAAGTATATTTTCTAATGGTGGAATTCTTTTTGAAGATGAGGAAAAACAGCTGAAAATGTTTCTCGTCTTCCAAACTGATGGTTTGCCTGTACCACAATTCATTACACCATCAAGAACATAAACCGAGCAGTTTGAAGCAACTGTTCATCCTGATTTTGTGTTTATTTGCAGTTAAAGAGATGTCTCTCAAAAATGCTGTTGGAATTATCACTTTTGACTATGATATTTTAAAAGTTTAAATAATTTGATTTAGCTGCACTTTTATGTTTCAAATATTTCTAAAATAGCTTTACAGTTTTTCAGCTGTTTACTGACAGACATTTATGAAAATCATATCAATGTTTCCAGGATTTCGAAGTATTAGGAACCACAGAGGGGGAAAAAGTTTACTTCTCAGCCAAGTCTATAATTGTTTTCTCATTTAAAAGAGGAACTAATGTATTGTTGGCAGTACACAAAGATTTTGTTTTACTGCAATGTATCATTTTTGTTCTCTTGGGGAGAAGGAGGTCTGTTTAATTTGCTGCCTTCGTTAAGTGATCTGTGTGAATAACTGTGGATGATACTGTGATACACTCTGGCTGTTTCTGTAGCAACCACCTATGGGTTTTTGTCTGAATTTTCACATTTCTTTCCAAGAAATATTGTGGGGGGGGGGTTTCTGCAACAGTTTAGTTCTCAGAAGTGTTGCTTGAATTATTTTTATGTTCTTCATTTGCACACTGTCTTATATGTGACAGTCCACTGTGAAAAACTGAGAAATTGTTGTATAAATTACCAAAAGCACTATGGCAGTTATAGAGATTTTTAGTGATCCTTACTCTTTCTTTAATGAGTGGAAAATTGATTTTTGTAATTCCTCTTCTTTCTTTTGAAGATGGTAGGCTTATCTGATGAAATGTTGCTTTTGCAGCCACTGTGACAATTGTGATTTGTGCAGTGTTATGGCTCAGCCAACTCCAAATATAAGTGAAATTTAAATTGAACTTTAAATTGTGGTTGCTGTTTGCTTTGCATTGGTTGTGTGCACCATATTCTGAGAGACTTTAGTGTTTGATAACTGCATGCTATCATAATTTTTTTTCCAGTGTCAACAGCTGAAGAATTCAGTATGAATTTCTGCCTGTTGTCTGTATTGGTGGGTGGTTGTTGTCTGTATTGGTGGTTTGTTGGGGTTTTTTGGTTTGTTTTGTTGGGGTTTTTTGGTTTGTTTTGTTGGGGTTTTTTGGTTTGTTTTGTTGGGGTTTTTTGGTTTGTTTTGTTGGGGTTTTTTGGTTTGTTTTGTTGGGGTTTTTGTAACATCCTAGTTGTATGAGTGGTTTTGCATTGTTTCTGCAGTTGTAGTTTCTTTGTATCAAACCTTTTGAAATAGGTGTGAGCCCCTCTGGACCATGGCGAGTAACCAGACCCTGTGCTTCCCTCCATTGCTGTTCTCTCCTGCTTTCAGATTCTGCATCCTCAGGCAATAGGGGTGGGATTTTTACAAGATGGTGCTGGTTGGCTGACCTTGGACAGCTGCCAGACACCCCCCAGCTGTCCCCTCACCCTGACCCCACCCCAGCAATGTGGGGGCTAAAGTCAGAGAAGAAAGCTTGTAGTTTGCAATAAAAGCAGGGAGATCACTTATCAATTATTGCCACAGGCAAAACAGACCTGACTTGGGGCAAATGAAATCAGTTTATTGCTAGTTAAAACTGGAGTTTTCACAGGGCAGTGCCTGCTGGGGCCTCCTCCTGCTCAGCCCTTGGTACTCGGGGTTTTCCTCACACTTTGTCTTGGTGACCAGCAGCATTTTGCCCTTTATTGAATACATTTTGGCTGAAGCCCCACCAGCCTCCTCACTGCTGGAACCCATCCCACCCAGAGGGGTCACCCCTCAGCTGTCCCAGAGAGGCCCTTGTAGCTCCAGGGCCAGCACTAGGGCATGGGCAACCCGGGAGAGTAGTTGATGACCACTTTTTTCTTTCCCCCCTTTTTTTTAACAAGACTTTCTCAGTGTTTTCCCGTGGCTGAGCCCTGGAGGATGTCCTTGGCTCTGGAGCTGTTGGCTTCTGTTTCCAGTGCTGTGCCATGCCTTTGGCACCAGGTCCTGCTCCACACCTGTGGCAGCAGGTCAGGCTGTTGCACAGGGTGTTCCGGAGCCTGTCTTGACTTCCTTCACTCATAGGCTGTGGAACTACCAGGGGGTTTGTAGAAAATACTTGGGTACCCCCTTATGTGATGGGGATAACACGTGGTGCTTTAATGCACTGGGTCTGTGACACGAAGGGTCACCAGTTGTAACGACAAGTGTGCAATTCAGGGCAGGCTTTGGGCTGTGGCAAAGAAAGGACATACCAGTTTCCTGCAGTGGCATCGAGTATTTTAGCCTGTTACTATTTTTGAGGTGTTAATTGCTCTTAATATTCTCAACCTTTTTCTAAAATTTTGTCTATGCTTGTACAAAAACGGAGATGTGCAGAAAGTGCAGGTTGCAGCCTTCAGAGTGGAGACACTTTCAGCTCTCCACAAAGGGCAGGTATATCATATCATACACGAGACATCTGGGGGAGCTGAGGCTTTCAGATCCAGTGACAGACCAAGTGTGTAGCCAGGGTAGCTGCTATGCTGGATTAGACTCACTCTGCTTAGCACTTTCATGTTAATGAAGTTAGGAACTTTTTGGTATTCTCCTGTAATCTAACAAAGCATCAATATTTTCAGTGACAAATGGGTGTTGATTACCTGGTGAAGATTGATTACAGTCTTTAAATTTGCTGAACTGAAGCTTGGGTTAATGTCCCCCCTCTAATAATCATTCAATTTACTCAAATCTAGTTCAATTTTAGGCCTACGGTACCAATGCTTCCACTTGCTGGTGACAGTCAAATCCTCACTGATATTGGTTAAGCCTTTTGGACAATGTGGTTCAAGAGGAATGATGGATGGCTTTAATTTGATATTCTTAGACTGTCTTTGATGTTGCTCCTGCACCACTGAAAACTTGCTACAGAATTAAATTAACACTGCATCTGCTTTTGTGTTTGTATTCCAATAGCCAGGGGGCATGTAAGCCTGCATTAAAAAAATCAACAGAAACTTCTGCTGCTGTTGTATTGGGGGGTGGAGGTGGATGTGAAACTCTCGATTAGAGTAATAGTGCTGATAACCAAGATCTCACTTTTCCTCTTGTAGCTGCATCAGTTGTACCTTCACTAAGAGGTAAAAGAATATTATGCTTGTGCACATAGATATATTTATATCCCTGAAAATTCAAACAAATCTTTTGAGGGAAATGTTTCTTTTTTTTGTGCAGACGGTCTTAAATTGTCCCATATTACAAGAAAGTGATGAAATAAATTGGGAGGAAATATATACACATACTTACATATTTTTGCCTCATACTAGTTTCGTCTTTCATATCAGCAACTTGAACTTATTCAGTCCTGAACTCTGAATTCTTCTTAAGTGATGCCTTTATTGATCTGAAAGAATGCATTAACTTTCCTTTCACATGACTGCTCCTGGGAGCAAGGGCTCTATCCCCATGTAAGCGAACATGGCAGGGTGTCCGCATCTCCTGGGGCTTTTTGACCCACATGAGGGGACTGTTACCAACCGCAATGAGATGTGCCAGTAATTTATTTTAAAAAACCACCTCTCTTGCTAAAGATGGTGGTTTGTAATTACAGCAGTTAATCATCATGCTAAGTGTTGGTTGCAGAACAGGCTTTCCTATTTATTTTTTCTGACACTGAGCTGACTGGGATTGTGTTTGTTGAGGCATAGGCTGGTGATATGGAAGAGGTGCAGGTGGAGGGCAGTGGATAAGGCTGCTGCTCCACAGGTAAGAGCAGGAGGCATTTTTCTTCCTTTCCTTTCTTTTTTCTTGCATTGTCTTCTGCTTGCTGCACAAAGCTGCTGTTCTCTTTCCATGGTGGCAGCCTGACCCCGTGAGTGCAGAGACTTTGTGATGCAGGAGAGGAGCCATTTCTGGGTTCTTTCTTGCTCTGCTGATTGAACCATCCATTGGCCAGCAAATCTATCCAGCCTTGGAGGGGTCTTGATGGGGGACTGAACTCATCTGGCTCTCTTGGTAAACACTATATCCTTATCAGAGGTTTCCTGATAGGTGAAGTGCTTTAAGTAGTTGCTGGTAACACAGTGTTGTCTGATTTCCAGACCTTTATGCTGTTCTTTTCATACCCTTGGTTATAACTTAATCACCTTATCTACCCACTCTGTTAATGTCTAAACCCCGACATGCATCATATAAGCCAAAAATGTTTTCTCAAGGATCTAATAGGAAGAATTAACGCATGAAAATATCTTAATTAACCTCCCCATTTTTGTGAAATTTCTGTCAGCTGGTAACTGTGAAGATGAAAATATTTGCCATGTTACACACAGAAATGGACAAATCTGTTTCCAGCCTCTGATGTTGAAGCAGTTGAGTTCTGTTTTCAAGCAAAGATGAGAGTAATGGCAGAGGTGCATATTTGCTGTTTGTTGCCCTGTGAGAAAAATCCAACTTACTCCACCAGTTAATACCTGATCTGAAATCTGCTCAGGTCAGTGAGTACCTTTTGATGACTTTGAGTGGGCTTTGGATCAACTCCTAGTGCACAAATTATAAATACTGTAGTTTGGTCATTTTATTAAAGAAATTCACCCAGCTAGAGACTGTTCAATTTTCTACTGACATATGCCCTTTTAAGATAGTTCCTCAAATGGTAACACACTCACTGACCTAAGTCCGGGCTATTTCACTCTGCAAAGGCCACAAGATCTCGCCAGACCTATCAGCACCTGCACCGATGCTGTTTGCTCGGTTTATATGGCTGGACTTCAATGCACTCAATAGATCCATATCAGTAGTGAAGAGAAAATGAGTTTTACACTATTGAGGTGAAAGTATTTACAAGATTCAATAAGATCTTTTTAAAGCTTTACCTTTCTCTTGGATGCTAAAATAAATGGGGGGCAGTGTGTGCTGTTCGGGCTGCTTTTTTGTTCCACACTTTGTCCATTACAGCCAATGGACATCTGTAAGTCTGGTTGAATGTGTTCCTGTATCACATAAGAATAATTTTTAATATTTTAGGTAGGCAAGTCACTGAAATCATAGAATCATCATAGAATCACAGAATCAATTGGGTTGGAAAAGACCTTCAAGATCATCAAGTCCAACCCTTGGGCCAACTCCAGTCCCTTTACCAGATCGTGGCACTCAGTGCCACGGCCAAGCTCACTTTAAAAACCTCCAGGGATGGGGAATCCACCCCCTCTCTGGGCAGCCCATTCCAATGCCTGAGCACTCTCTCTGCAAAGAAGTTTTTTCTGATCTCCAACTTAAATTTCCCCTGGCAGAGCTTGAGCCTGTGCCCCCTTGTCCTATTGCTGAGTGCCTGGGAGAAGAGACCAACCCCCACCTGGCTAGAACTTCCCTTCAGGTAGTTCCAGACAGTGCTGAGGTCACCTCTGAGCCTCCTCTTCTCCAGGCTAAACACCCCCAGCTCCCTCAGCCTCTCCCCACAGCACTTGTGCTCCAGTCCCTTCTCCAGCCTCCTTGCTCTTCTCTGGACCTGCTCACTTGGCTCTTAAGAGGGCATGTGATCTCACACTGGCAACGTTACAGGGGTTAGATTCTCACTGGAGCTGTCCAAAAGGTTTGGTTTTTTTTTTTTTTTTCAAAGTGCATTATGTGTGTGAACGGTTGCCTGTAGGAAGGAATCACTGAATGTGTATTAAGGGATCTGCACTGGAAGAATTTTAACTCCCCTCTTCTCAGCTCCTCTCTCCCCCCAGCAGAGCTAAGCTGTGACACAGAGACAGCCTGTAAGCAGCTGTTTGGCATCTATGAAAATTAAATCCCTCTGACTTGGACACCTAAGGATTTTGAAAGAAATTGCACAGACTTGGCATTCAAGCACTTTTACTGTTCTTGCTGGTTTTAATCACTATGAACCAAAAAAATCCTCAAACTTGAGAGTCAAGTGACTTGCTTTCAGGAAGGAAGCCATAAAAGAAATATACATTTCATGGAGATGTTCACAGCTGTAAGTTGAATAAGGTTTTTTTAAAGACAGGATGAGTCCAGATAGATTTAGACTGTGTCTTTTGGTACATGAATTCCAAAGAATAATAAAAACATGGATTTTCTTAATAGCTTTGGAATTTGTACAGATGTTTTCTGAAGAAGTGTAAGTTCCAATATTTCCTCTGAAATCTTGGAACAGAATTGTGTTAAACCCAGAATCACTTTCTGGCCGTTAGGTATAATGTGCTTTCAAATATTTCTGCACATTTTTAATTGTCTATTTTAGCTGCATATTTAAATTGGCAACACCCACTCCCCAACCCCTCCTGTTTTGGACAACACAGAGAATACCCACCTCTGCTTTACAGTTCAAATGAAGGAAAATCATACCTGCTCTCTGCAGTGATCACCTCTGTGCTTTTATCTGGTCCCTCAGTCTGTTTCTCCGTGCTTTAACCAAATAATGCCTTATAGTCCTCTACAGATTCATAGGAATCTCTTGTCAAAGCATACTATTATCATAGAATTCTAGGAATGTTGAGAACCTGGATTTGCATCCTCTGGCCAGCACAAGTTTGCTTGTGTTGAAGTACCATGAGAAGGAGGTGCTGAACAAAGTCATGAAACAACGAAATTTCTCTCACTTGTGTTTGCTGGTAGGATTTGGAGAAAATCTTGTAATAGTCTGATATACCTGTTATCAGTTAAAATCTGCAGCATGAAGAAAAGGGGAATCAGTTTCTTAAAAATGGTTTTTAACACTTTGGTTCTCTCAAACAAGGTGTTAGTTTCTTGGGTCAAGCAAGGAGCTAAATTTAAACTTGAGTAGTACATCAGCACTCTCCAAACAGTCTTTGCATGAGATACTTGCACTGCATTGAGTTGTGTGTGCTGGGATGCAATCAGAGGTAATAGGTGAAATAGTGCCTTTATATTATGTGTGAACATTCCAAGTGCTGGGTGCTCTGGCACTGAACCAGGAGAGCATTTGGGTGTCTGCTTAACTGCTGGAAAAATAGACTTGGGTTTCCTTTTAATGAAATCAGCTTTCGTGGTGCAAGTTCAGAGCTGGTTTCAGTTATCCCAGTAAAGGTGCAGGGAGGGTTGTGTGTTTTGTTTTGGTTTTTTTGTGAAGTTGAAAGGCTAAAATCGGTGGCAAGGCTACTCATATCTTTAATGGACACAGACTCTTTGTTATGCTGGATTTCTCACTCACTTGCATGACTGAACCTATTGTGAGAAGCCCTAAAAGAGAGCTGGAACGTCTGCTATTTATGGTTTAAAACAAGTGATTGGGTAAGGGTACTCTGA
Organism: Sakesphorus luctuosus; assembly: GCA_013396695.1. Lineage (NCBI taxonomy): Eukaryota > Metazoa > Chordata > Aves > Passeriformes > Thamnophilidae > Sakesphorus > Sakesphorus luctuosus. The sequence goes on from VWZD01012667.1 coordinate 641,456, forward strand.
CTGGGTTAATATGCTGTTGCATGCTTTGGTTATACACTTATTTAAAAGTATTTTATGAACTTCAAATAATGCACTCATTCCTGGCATCCAGTATAAGTTGCCCTACTTTATCTATTTTGCTTCTCTTCCTTTCCCTCTATCTATTTTCAGATTGACTTTGTCCAATTTTTTTAATAACTATTTTTAGAGGTGGATGTCCTTTATGGTGTATTTTTAATCATGCTGAGTTGCTATATTATGTTAAAGTCTTATTAACAACTGACATGAACTGAGAATAGTTCATTGTACTGGGCAGTAGAGTGCAATAACTTATGAGTTCTTAAAATAACTTTGGCTTTTTGATTTCTCATTTTCTACTTCTGAAAGAGATTATAATAAAAAAGAGGAATTTAAACCCCTCCTGTTACAGCATCATAAAATCCTTTGCTTATCTAAATTGCATAATTAGCATGGTGTGACAAAGGAGAGGGAGGGGAAAATTTCTGGTACTTGTCCTAGTCCCCTTCTGCTTTCATTTGTGAGTGAATTGCACAGGTTGAGTGTTTTGGAATCCAGATGGTTATCTAGTGCATCCAGGAGGCCCTGCAGATCCATTACTGAAATCTGTACCTATAGAAGTGCACAGGAGACCTTAGTGAGCTGTCCCTGCTGCTTGCTGGGCAGGAGAGATGATCAGGATGACCTTTAAGGGGTAACTAAGCACTTCCCACAAGCTGCTGGGTGACCTCAGTCCATGCAGGGACAGTCTGGAATCAGGAGCCTCACTACTGCTTTGCATCATTCCTGAATATTCCATGTTTTCTAGCACAGATGTCTGTGAGAGGAAACCCCCCAAACTATATTCTGTTTCAGGACTATCTAGAGGTTTATGGTTATAAGAAAGCATCAAAGCAGACCCTCCCTTTCATTCCATACTCTCCTAACGCATCGTACCATTTTGTTGTTAAAACATAAACCTGATGGCTAATGCTTTCCTCATAAGAGAGATGCTCCAGTTCCTTAATCACCTTTGTAGCCTCTGCTGGACCTGTTCCTGGAGCTCCATGTCTCTCTTATACTGGAGAGCCCAGAACTGGATACAGCAGCCCAGATGTGCCTCACCAGGGCTGAGGAAATGGGCAGGATAATGTTCTTCCTAAGGTTCTCTGGGATACCATTGACCTTCTTGGCCCCAGGGGCACCCTGCTGGCTCAGATCATAATTAGCTAATGACAGTCACCTTGGCTACTTGTTTTTGAGCAATGAAACAAGATTCTTGAAACAGCTTACTTAAGGTTCCTCACAAACCACATTGGGTACTGGTTCTTGTAATCATGAGTCCTGGGAGCTGATTTTGCTGGCCAGGGAAAAGTTATAGTGCAGATTCCTCGGCAGAGTGAATCTCCTGCTGGCAGTGGTGCCAAACTGAAATAAAGATCTCTAGCTCTCTCTGTCAGTATTGCATGGCTGTCACATGTGAAGAGCTATGGTGTGTGGCCTGCTGTCTCAGGCTGTACAGACCAGCATTCCTACAGCTGTTGTCATTATTCCTAAGCTTCTTTTCACTTCCAAGAGATTTTCAAAATAATGTGTCTAAAGACAAGGATCAGATGAAAAGCATTCTTTATCTCTTTTCCCTTCCTGTTTCCATACCAGAGAGCCTGGTTTTATCTTGCTCTCTAGTTGTGCTATTAGCTTGGTCTAATCCCTCTCTGTTATCAAGCTGCCCTTTTCTTGTCTTGATTAGTTTTCCACTCAAGAAGAATTAGAGACATGGGTATGAAGGAAAACTGGGGTCTGTGAGGAGGGTCAAGGAACCAAGAAGTCTGTCTCAGTCCCAGAGTGATGGGGGAGAGGAATGCTCACTGGACCTTTGCAGCAAATTCCACTGTTATTTTCACTAAGACAAAATGTTAAGATTTTATAATCTTCTTATAAAAGTTTATCCACCACACTGCTTACTTTTGGTCTGGTGAGATAAGTGCCATGTGTAAGGAAAGGTGTGTAGATTTGGAACTTGGAGAACTGTGCTGTGATATGAGGTCGCACAGAGTGTATTTGCATAAATCCTCCTTTCTTTTATTGCCTTTTAGTTTGAGTGAAGAAGAAATTGATAGGTTGTGGCCTAAAGGGTAAATATCAGAAATGAGCTAGTGAGTTAATACTCACAAGGTAGAAAAAGTGTTTCAGTTGGACCAAGATATGACTTGCTGTTCTTATCAGAAAATGTCCGGTGTGATTAATTTGCATTTTGTGATGAAAAAAGCTTAAACTGAGCTATCTGTAAGTGTTCATCTTCATTTTAACCCTTTAATCTTCCACTGTATTTTAAACATAGAATAATTTCTATTTTATTTTCTTGATGTAGTCTAAGGTTTTGACTTACTTGTGGTTAGATACAGTAGAACTTTCAGTAAAATTTGAAGGCAGGGATAGACTTCCAATTGAAGCAGGAAGCTGTTTCAGGTGTAGTTACCACGGCCTGCAGGGACCTCATCAGAGTGCTCCATGGGGCCTGATGTGCCTGAAGTCGCAGACTCTGGGGCACTCACTGGTTGCCATGGTGGAGCTGTAACTGAGTTGGATCTGTAAGTTTTGGGAAATGACATTCCAAGAGATACTCCAGCTTAAGTCATGGCATTTGTCAGTTCTGAGCTGTTTCTAACCCAGGGGTTGTGTGATACAAGTCTGGCTGCTTCGCTACTCCTGGAACTTAGCCCCCTGACCTTCTAGGCTTCTACAGCACCTGGAGCACCTCCTCCCTCTCCTTTTTCATTGACCTGGGTGCCTGCAGAGCTGGTCCTCTCACATATTCTCATTCCTCTCTTTATCTCAGTTGAGCAGTTTCCTACCCCAGCCTTGCTTCTTGAATATATCACAGAGGCACTTCCACCATGTACTTTGTGTGTTATACCCAATCTCTTCCCTGAAGACTTTTGGCAAGTATAGGCATTGGTGCTTATTGTACTGCAGAGTTTTGTACCTGAGAGGCAGTGCCTTGGTGAGCTCTCTGATAGACCTTCATGCCTTTGGTGAGGAGAGATTGCTGTGCAGCATCTTGGTTACAGTATGGATATTCTCTGGCATTGATCCACAGAGAGCTCCAGTGATTGAACCTGTTCCCTCAGCTTCAGATAAGTGTGTGTTTTCTCCAGGTCAGCTCAGCATGAGGGTGCAGATTAGACCCATTTGTTCAGGCACACTGGTTGGTTCAGCAGCTTTGTTGGCTTGCTTGGTCAGTTTTCAGCTCCATGAAGGCAAAGCATTTGGATCCTGCTGGTAAATGTCTTTCTGATAAAATGTGTTTGTGCTTTTTCAAGGCATTGGGTTGAAAACTATTGGAAGCAGTTTCTTTGCTACACTGAATAATTCTTTCCTCGTAACTCCCCCAAAGAGTAGCATCGCTGCAGATCTGGAATAAAAATAGCTGAGCTCTCTGCTTTGAGTTCCACTGGAAAAATGTTTGAAAAAAGACAGAGTTGGAGTAACTCAGTGCAACAACTGCCAAAGCCAAGTCTAGGAGTGACCCCAGTAGGGTTCTTTAACTGGATTCTGTACATGCTGCTGCATGTGAATTATTCACCAGCTTACACTTATGAATAAAACACGTGCCTCAGGAAATCCAGCTGCTGTGTGCCCTTCTTATGCTGTCTCCTATTCTTTTCTTCTCTCCCCCTCCCTGAACATTAAGTCTACATTCATGTTTTCTGCATTTCTAGGTTAGGAAAAATTTTGTGATTTAGGCATAAGATTCCAGGGAATATCTGCCATGCTCAAGACCATTCAGAAATACAGCTGTGATTGTTCAACTTTTCACCAATAACTGTTTTCTTACTAAGGGATTTTTGCATGTTCCAGAGCACGTTTCACATGCGCTGCCTGGGCTCCTTCACCATAATGGTGGGTGCTGGTGCTGCTGCAGGAGAAATGAACATTTTGTCTTTTAATGCATTGTCACCTTACTCCCATTCTCAGTATGAAGAGTATTTTGGACATCTTTTTCTAATCTGTTAAAGTACTATTAATTCTCTTAACTTTTTACATGAAACATGATGTTCAACGAAAATGAATGCTGCCACCTTCACCCAAACCCATAAGCCCCCAAAAGAAGTTCAAATAAAACCTATGCCCCCTTCCCCGAATCTGTCCTTGCCTTTCATCTGTCCTTGACTTTAAATGTGTTTGGTCTGTCACTGGACATTTACTGATCAGAGGTTGCCAAATTGGACTGAAATCTTTTGGTTACTAGTTGATGTCATGAAGGATTAGAATTAGATCATGAAGCTGTTTCCCTCCCTCCCTCCCCCGCACTTTCAATTTTTATAGAGTGGGAAAAACCAGTGTTGTCAACCTCTTCATGAAACCTGTAATCCTGTATCTGTTCTTCCTCCCCAAGAACAAGTGTGGCTGACTTATTTAATAAAACATTCAGCAGATTTTACAAGTCTCATTATCACTTTGCTTAGACTCTAAACAGATGCTGGTTCAGTTATTGTGGCTGCTGCTGCATTCATTTGGCTCCACACAAGCCAGATATGGAGGAATTGCAACAGCTGAAAACAAATGTAGCCTTTCATTATGTTTTTGAGTCTTGGTGAAAGGCCTTGGCTGATCCAGGCTGCAGGGGTGGACCTTGTAAGTGTACTGTAGCCCTAATAATCATAATTACAGTAAAGACCTAATCAAATGCTCAAATTTAAGATTATATTACTGGCTTTGTTGTGTGTGTAACACCCAGCAGTGTGTTTTTACAGTCCTCCATGTCCAAGTTTGCAATGTACAGGGCAAAGCCTGAACTAACAATCTGGCAAGAGACTTCTTGAGGATGCTTTTCACGGAAGTTCTTTTGGCAACAATGTCCATGTAACTGCCCTTTGGGACCAGCTGAAGAATGCTGGGGAGCAGTAGCATCAGTAGTTTAAGGATCTGCAAGGGAACTCCTGCCTTCTGTCCATCCTGTGTTGGGATCTAAATCCCTTTTCAGTTGGGATAATGCAGCAGTGCAGCCATCCAGTTCAGGAAGGGCTTAACCTGCTCACCTGCTGGATGGCTGCTCTGGGATGGAGAAAAACAAAAGTGGGGAAGAAAAGTCCAAAGCAAATTTCAAAGACACTTATCCTATCCTAGTTTGAATTCAGTTTTGGGCTTTTTGTGTGCCTTTTATATTAAACATAGTAAGGACTTCATAAGTAATGGAATAATGGTGGAGAAGTAGCTTCTCATCATTAAGGGGACCAATATCATTGCAATGTGCCCTTCATGTTTTGTCTGACAGTAGAACACAATGCAATGGTAGCTTTTCTTGTGGAAAAGGGAAACTTGAATGATCAGCAATATATTTTTGTTTTTCTTAAAATGGTTTCCTCTTCTTAGTATCCATAGAGAGAGCTTTTTCAATCAACTATTACCAACAGCAAAAACATTATCTAGTGTACAGACAGATGGCAGGATGATAATTGTTTAGAGGGACAGATGGTAGTTTCTTGTACCCTCTTTCTGGTTTCTATGTTTTTAAAGCTCAGCAGTTGCATTGTGCAGCATTCATGGTGTCATAAAATACCAGCCACTTTAAATAACTCTGAACTAGGCTTTCAAGTGATTTGTTTAAAAGGAGCCAGTCCTATTTAAAACATGATCAGCTGAGGATGCCTAGATATTTGACAAAGCAGATTGTAATTTAGCAGAATTGTGCCTAACTTGAGGCTTATGTTCTCAGCAAATGCAGACCCCTTCTGCCTCCTTTCTGTCAGAAATAAGAAGACTGAAATTACAGAAGAGGAATACTCCTTGTTTAAAAAAAAAAAAAGAATCTAACTTATCACTAAGGAGAGGGCACCGTGGGAATAAAAATAATGTATGAGCTGGAGTGAGCTGCCACAGATATTGTTTGTAGAGACATGCCTGGAATTCCAAGTTAGTTTTTCCCATGGACTACTGTAAATGTGATTAGATCTATGACATAAAGAATCTTATACATAAATGTCCTACATTGGAAAAACAAATATTTAGTAGCCCTGTGAAATCTGAGGGTTAAATGAAGCACCTTTATCCTTCTCTACAAAGACTAAGAGATCTTTTCAGGAGTATTTTTGTGAAACACATGGGGATGCTTCAGGCTGAAACCTGCATGGTTTAACAAATGTTTTCCTTGCTGTCATCATCTCGTTCAACTTCTTCTCCCCCCACCCCACTGTTTGCTTCATCTCACTCTTTTAACCTATGCAGAAGGGAAGGAGAGAGATACCTATTCCCCAGGATTGCCTTCCAGAGCTGTGTTGTGGGGCAGCTCTCGGTGTGACTGATGAAGCCCTCACCTCACAGCGACTCCAGGGGCAGCATCACCAGTTTGCTTTCTGGTGGGCTTCTCTTGGCCTCCACACAGTGCTGCTTTATACAGGATGTTGAAATATTTGCAGGCTTCCTGGGCTTTAGGCTTTCATCTGGAGGTGAACTACAGGTATTCTTGCCTTTGCTGTGATACTGTTTGTATAAATATCAGTTGTTGTATATCAAAGAAGATGACACAGTTATCAGTACAGTAGCTTTCAATGTAGCAATAGCCAAGGTGGCTGCACTCCCAGTAACACTCCAGTGGCTGCTTGGGTGGGGCAAAAAGTCAAGCACCTGTATTTTCAGTAGTCAACCTTCAGGATGCTATGCCATGAAAAACTGCTCAGTCCAAGACAGTAATTTAAAATATGAATAGATGTAAGTAGTTGAATTCATAGTTTGTGTTCTTTTACAAAAGTTTGTAAATATATCCTTTGTCGGGAGCTACTTGTTAAATGATTTTATGGAGGATATATGTGGAAAAAATTACAAATTTTATATTTACATTTAGAGAAATACATGAAAATTGAACTTTCAGCCTGTGGACACAGACCTGCCCAGTTCTGAGATTAATTACTATGCAATTTGGGAAGTTAAAAGTATGCTGTGAAACACTAGGCTAACCAGATCAGCCCTATTTATTTATTTATCTAAATATTGCATATCACAATGGACTGCCTGTGAGCAATCTGGAGTCTCAGAATTATTTGAAAGAGATATTTTGCAAATAATTCCAAATAAGGAGCATGTGTGAAAAGTGCCAAGCATTGTTGGACAATTAGCAAACAGGAGGAGGCTAAGTTCATTAAGTGATTCACTACATATTAGCTCAGTTTTCATTCTGAGCTCTGAAGCCTGTTGGAGCTGAAAATCATTTTTGTTGTTTTTTATTGAACATTTTTTTTCTCATTTTCTCTACTGTAGTCATGTTGTTTGAGCCATTAGTGTGAAAATAAATGTGGAGGCAGAGAATCACTGTGAAGTTAAGCCTCTTAAGGGGAGCATCAGTGCCTGCATGAACACACATGAAACACCCTACAACTGTTAAAAGGCTGATTTATGTGGAATGTTCCCTTTTAAACTGGTACTATTTTCATCAACATGAGTCTTACTCACCTGGGTTTTTGTTTGCCTGAGCAAACCAACTGAAGCTGTGGGGGGTTAATTTTAATTGCTTTTTTAAAGGAGGATTGTTGACTTTAGTGTCTGGTATGACTTTGCTGTCAGTCATTGTGGGGGTCGGGCCTCCCCTTCCTCAGACTTCAGTGGGCAGAATGGTGCCAGCACTGGGCACTGTCCCCAGGTACCACCTTGCAGTGCCACATCTGCCGTGTGCACTGATGGGGGACAGGCGAGTTCAGCCTGAGAGTGCTTGGGCTGTCACGGAGCTGAGGCTCTCCAGTGGTCTTGTCCTCCATTTCCACTGCTCCAGTTGCTTAATGCTTTTCCTTAACTGCTTCTGAGTTCTTTCATGATAGCAGATATATAGCCAGTGTCATCTGACAGATTTTTAGGCATCTCTGTTGTAAACATGTAAGTATTCATTTAACGCTTGAATTGCTTTACCATCCTCTGTGGCTGTATTTCTCATTCCTTTCTGAAATGATCTTTCTTCATCCTTGGCTGAGTCCTCCTCTATACTTTGAGAAAAAGCTTCTTGATATCTAACACTGCCAGCTATACTTCTTCCAAATTTATTTCGGATTCTTTCCTGACTCATGTGTCTTTTTTTGTGAACCCTTTCTTCTTGCTCTCTGCTGTCTTGCTTCACTTTTTTTGTATGGCATGTTTATTTTAAACTTGGTTGGTCTTCATAAAGTCTTTATGAAGACTTGTCGTTCCTCATAAAAGCTTAAGAAGATTTTTTTGAAAAATTACAAATGGCTGTTTAGGTTGGTTGTTCTGACCTGGGCAGGAGATCTGAGCTGAAATATCTCAGTCACCTCTGGGGGATAGCAGGAAGGCTTCCTGCCCCCTGTTTCTCCCCTGACTGGCAGTATAGCCATCCCTAAAGCCAGGGTTTCTGTGGCAGCTGGCACCCTTTTCTGTGCAGTGAAGGAGCCAGAGCAGTGTCACTCTTGGTGGGTGATGGGGAAGGTGCAGGTGTCAGACTGGAGAGCCTTGGCTGTGTCCTGGCCACGTCACTCTGACCCACCACATCCTGATCCTGGTGCTGCAGGTGGATCTGGATCCTTCCCAGTGACAGGGTGCTTGCTGTGCTCTTTTCAGTGGCCTTGCTGTAACCCATCCAGAATAGAATCATTCTTGTTTGAAGGCAAAAAGAAGTACCTTATGGGCAGCAAAGGGGTAGGCGTGGTGACTGAATCTTTGAGTGAAAACCATGAGACAAAATAAGATAAAGATAAGATTCTAAAACTCCTAGAGCACCAAAACCTGCTGGCTGAAACTGAAAAACACACGTGATTGCCCCCTTATTCATAGGAATGATATGAATGATCAGGCTATTCAGAAATCTGTTGTTCTCATATAAAACTATTTCTGAATTAGCAAATAATTTATTCTTACAAATTTCCCAGTTCTGATCCCTCTGCATAAACCAGCTGCCTACAAGAAGGTGGTGATTTCAGTTAGCTTTCAAAAGTCATGCAAAATACACTTCAAAAATAAGAACTGTTGAGTGTCAGATTATTGGAAAATATTTGCTTCTTCATGCTCCTTTGGTTTTTTCTTCTTTTTTTTTCTCCTTTTCCCCCACCCCCCTCCCCATTAATCTATACTACTTTGGAACAAATGTTTGCATTAATTCTGCCAGCTTTTGAATTAGCAATAGATGAATCTCTGGTGGCTTAAAAATTTGCTTAAGTAAACAACCAATGAATCACATGTTCCTCTAGGGTTTTTTGAAAACAAACAACAATTTTTTTCCCCAGTATGAAATAGGACATTTTTGTTTTAAAGATAGTCTCTCTGCTTGAGGCTGGAGATAGACTTAACTTTTCTAATGACAGAAAATACTTTTTTGGAATTCTAAAAATGTCGGTTTCTGAGCTTGAAGTAATCATGCTTTTAATGACTTGGAGAAAGGCTGCCCTTTCTGCAAGTACTTTGCTTTACTTTGGATTGACTTGAGTTTGGGGGTGGAAACAGGCCAATTGCAGCAAAGGACCTGGCATTTGGGAAATTGTCCTGGTCTCCTCAGCATGTCCAGGGTCGTACTGTCCTCTTTGTGCTGCTGTAATGTGATGGTATGAATGATTACTTTTTCCTTCTAGCTGGGCACCTCAAAAACTAAAACCAAGTTTGGAGTATAGAATTGGATCACTTCAAGAGATTTGCTCGGCTTTGTGTGAACTGAATGTTCTCAGTGTGCCAGGTTGAGTTGGTTTTTTTCCCTGGTAGTGCATTAGTCACACCATTTGGCAGCAGAATATTTATTAAGCAGACTATTTTCATCAATTATCTGTCTGTTTTTCACATGTCTCATAAAACCCAGTGGCTTTTCTGCTGCATGTGGCAATGAAACAAGTGGCATTCCAGTGAACAAAAACTATCTTGCTTCTTTTCCTAATGAAAGACATGGATTGAGGCTCATGCTTTGCTCTTTCCAGTTCAAGTGAAGGTTGTTCTCTGCTAGCAGGAAAGACAGTCTTTCTTTGAATGATTATTGTAATGAAGAAATAGAAATGCTTTAGCATTGTCATCGAGGGGTTATATGGAGCCAATGTCACATTCAGTATAAGTGCAGTTCTGTGTCTGTATTTGTCTTATTCACATGTATTTAATAATGAAAACAAAATGAAATATTCTGAACAAAGTATAATGTTCTTGCCCAGGAGAGCTCATGTTCCTAAGTCAAGTGAAGACCTTTTTAAAGGCAGAGATCATGTTGTAAACCAATAAATTACTCAAAGGCCTTATTTTTTTTTAATTTTGTGCTTGGCTAACCAACTGACATTTTTAAAGCTTTTAACTAACAGATTTTTGGGGGGATTGTGACATTCAAGCCACTTGTGCTTTGCTATTTCTTAGCTATTATGTAATTATGCTTAACATAGGTCATACCAGCAGGTAAGGAAACAAGGCAGCTGAGTGGGTGAACTGCAGTGACACAGACTGGAGAGCTGACACTTGGTCTGATGGCAACTATTAAACCACTGGCATAAGCCAGGGGTGAAATGCTTAACAGCCTTGGCACAGGAGAGTTCAACCAGCAAGCATTTGAAGGTTATCTGGTAAACAAACCCACCAGTAATCAAAAAAGACTTATCTTAAACTGAACATATCATTTATTTAAAGCCTAAATTAAACTGTGGGTAAAAGTAAAAGTTTATAGGAGAAATTCACAAAATGAGAACAATGAAAAAATAAATCAATGGAAGAGAAAGGAAGCAGCTACACTGCACATGTAATAGCAAACACTCCAGGGACAGCCTGTTAAACATAGAGGAGGCGGATGGAACAACAGTAGTCACTCAGAAGAGCATATTCTGTGCTAAGCACAGCAGATTGTGAAGGAGATGCTGAAGGTGGACAGAGTCGTGGTGGGGGAGGCACCACACCCAGGAGCCTCCAGTGTGGAGGAGCTCCAGGGCTCGTCCCCACATACAGCCACCACCAGAGGAGGCTGCCCAGGGGCAGGTCAAGGCAGCCTGAAGAAAGAGAGATTAGACTGAGCCTAGAAAGCAAAGGGCAAAGAGAGCAGATGCTGTTGGGAGAATGAGGGGAAGGATTTTTCTGGATCAGCTACGTGCTGGTGGTGCCTGTTTTAGTGGATAGGCACAGCAGGGTCTGGCATAGCTGGAGGTATCTGATAAACCATTATTTCAGCACAATTTCCTCTGCAAATAGTCACGACTGAGTGGGGAAGGGCCCATTCATTCTCCTTCTTCTGTACCTGATTCAATGAGCCATGATTTTTGAGTTATTCTTTCTTTACAGCTGGATGAGACTGCACAAGGCTGAGATAAAATGGTGTAGTTATGAGCAGGTACAACTTTGGTTTCATTAGTTCCCACCATTCTAGATGTTCTATTTTGCTCTGCAGCCACAGGGATGTGACATAAAGATATTGAGTTAGCTTAGATGCTGGTCATATTATCATTTCAGTACTGTTACTTTGGTACAGTCGCTTCTTTGAGTCAATGTTGACTGTTGATGTTGATGTTAATCCTCTGCTTCTGGTGTGCAGTCAGGTGCAGTTCTGGGTGTATTTTGAAACAGTGAGGTGCCTGGGCTCATTGGTTCATTCCTGTAAATGTTTGCTGCTCTTGATGAAGACATAAAGGCACTCTCTGCTCTCTATAAGAAAGACAGACTTTTAGAGGTTGATGTTTTGGAAATCATTAAGAGCAAACCCCTGGGGGCTGAGATCTCAGGCTTTATTGAATAAACTGTGAGTGTGTCTCTTGTGGTGTGTACTTTCCTTAGGTCTCTGCTAAGGTGGTGTATCCCCATCTGCATGGTGACCTCTGGGGGTGAGCTGTGTGTGGTGCTGCTGGGGTGGGGCACACAGGCCCTGCTGCCTGAGTGGGAAATGTGAGCAGAGCCTGAAGCTCAGGCATTTCTACTGGGAAATTTATGCTCTTCTCACCAGACTGGAGTTTCATGAGGGCCAGCAGCATCTCTGTTACCTCTGCCTGGTCTGAAAAGCCGTGCAGGGTTGTCATATCTCTTCAGTGCTTGCTCAGGCTGATCTGGCTTTAGGTCTTATTTAGCAGTTGTTTTATTCCAGCCAACATTTCCTGGCTAGGCATGACAAGTGACACTGAGTCGCTGAACAGTTTTGTGGGTTGTTTTTTTCTGGAATCATGTTCCCATTTCAGTGATTAATCAGTTCTCTGCCTCCACTTTATGCTGGAATGTAACTTCAAGTGTCTCCTCTCATGTTTCAGACGAGGCAAAGTTATCACATAAACAATACACAGTTATCTTTGCTTGAGTGTATAACCATTAAATGAAATACGACTGAGCTCTGGGAGACTATGGGCAGCAGAAAGTTAATCACTATTTCCTCATGCTTTGTGTATCTGTGTCTTCTGGTACACATTAAAAAAGGACATCAGTTCCCCACTAAGTACTGCACCAGATGCTGCTTATTCTGAATGAGAACTGAAGGAACCATCATAAAGGGAAAATTTGCATCATTTAAGTGTGCAGTGAAAGCAATTTGCAGTCATGTAGGGATATACTGTTTTAGAATTGCTATTAGTGAAGTTTCACAGGGAGGCAGAATATGATGGTGAACTCCAAACATGAATATGTTTGTTTTCCAAAGGTAAGGAATTAATAGCTTAGGGTAGAATAATCTAATTCCAACTGGTGCTAAGTGATGAGTCACTCTATCTGCTCTTTGCTTGAGAAGGTTACACTCCTTGCAGTGTTGGTAAATCATTTTGACCCAAGTGCTGTATGAGTTTCAAGGAGACATTCAACTCAAAATCACCATCTTCTCAGCAATTGTTGCCTTCTAATGTTATGTGCCTTTGCTCTCACCTCTGCCCATAACTCGTTTCTGACTGTTTGGTATATTCTGAGTCTATATACTTATGAAGTCTTGTATATCTGAAGATCTGGTTTATGTATAAATTTTAGCTTAGGTGTGTCTGAAGTGAATTTCCCTCTGAAGGTGCCTGTTTCTGCCTCTGGATGATAAACATAGCCTGAGGTGACAGGCTCATACACAGACAACACATTTCCCTATGCCTGCATTGGATTAGGGGAATCCTGCTTGCAGAGACTGACAGCTTGGCTGGAGTGCAGGCTGAGGGTGGGGTTTCTCCAAAATAATCCAATCTTTTGATCACTTGACATGCAGGATTCTCCTAATATAAAACAGAAAAGGACATTAACTTATGCCTGTTTAAAATATATTTTCCTGAAAACAGAAATACATCTTTTAGCCTCTGGAGCTCCCGTTCACCGGAGGGTCTGAGGGTGCTCAGGTGAGGGCACCTTTGTGGCTCTTGGCTCTGCTCATTCCTTGTGCACCTTTGCTGAACCCTGCCAAAAAGCTCAGTAGAGACTGCACGGCCCATGATCCCTTTCTAAATCAAGAAAAGCTTTCTTAGCTGGTGCAGTAGTTTCCATTTGCTTCAGGCAATCTGGTAATTCTATAACTATAAACTCAAGAAAAATCAGAGACCTATTTTTGTACTTGTTCAGAAAATTTGCTGTGGAGTAGTGCTCTAGCACATAACTGATGAGTAATAACTATTACAAACTGGTGGGGGTTTTTGTTGTTGTTTATATATTTGGTTTTGGGTTTTTTTAAACACAAAGCATATGTCCAACATTAAAAAGTCCCTGTAAAATATATAGGCATAGATAATTCTGGATTTCTCAAGCTAACTTGACTGCTAGAAAGACTTGCTTGTATTTAATAGAGCAATGTGGTTTAGAATAACATTCTCCTTTTATGAGCCACTGGGAGAGAAGGGTTACAAAATGTTTGTAGGTCTGGAGACCTCTGCAGCAAACAGTGGAGGATCACTGACCGTAATGTATTTCTACCAGTCAGTATATATTTACCAGCATGCTGTACAGCACATTCAAAGCTAAAAGTTCTCTTTCTCCTTCCCCAGTGAGCCTAGGAAATAAATTCAGTTAAAACAAACAAACATTTCCCTGCTGAGAAGCCTGTGCAGTGGCTGTCAGAAAGGACATTTTAATTTATTGGTTACCGAGAAGCTGGCTGGCCCTAGAACACCAACACAGTGTTCTCTGCTGCAGTTGCTCCCCATACAAAGTAAACTCAAATCATCTTCAGTGCTGCTGGTAGTGTTTTGATAGTTCTGGCTTCCGAGAGCAGGCAGTGCTGACTAGTCTCAGTTTTGCCTTTTCTGATTTGAGGAAAATGGAAAATTTCTCAGGCTATACATCCATCTCTCTGATTTATTATTCTGAAGATAAGATTGACCAATGAAGCTACTGTGGAATGACATTGAGTGATGGAATGGGGCTTACTCTTTCTCATTATTTCTGCAAGACAGGCAATGCTGATTAGGTCTAAAAGTTTGCCTTGGGATAAGAGGCTGGATGGCAGAGACTGTGACCTGTCTGCAGAGCACACTCTCAGCTGGCTGAGGGGCCAAGATATCCTGCACAGAGGAGAGTCAGCAGCACTCTGAAAGTTTTCTCTACCATCATCTTTCCCCCTCATCCTTATCTGCTCCACTTGTGTCCTGTTTCTCAGTAAATCCCTTGCTATTTGATTGTGATTATTTAGCCAGAAAGGGGAAAACTTCCTGCTGTACTGGTAGTGCATTGTGATGCACTAGATGAAATCATTAGTTTCACGGATATTTTACTTGATCTCACTTTAGAGCTGTAGCTTATTCTCACTTTATGATATTAAAAGGTTAAGAGGAATACTAACACTATGTCAGGGTTGGCAAACCTCTAGAGAGCCATGATCCAATTAGTGCAGACTCTCTAGGAAGTGTTACTTTATAAAACAGCACTGCTTTGAACATGCTGTCCTTTGCAAATGGAGGAGACTGAAGGGCAGAAGAGGAGGTCCATGTAGATGCACCTGTCTTTCCCTTTGCTCTCTGTCTCTTCATCTAGGATTATTTATTTATTGCTGCTTTTATTGCTGGGTTTGGGCTGAAGACACTAACGGCCTTCTACTCAGGTCTCCAGGGTATACAAGGATCAAGGGCATGCTGCTTGCAGGGAAAAGGCTCCTGATCTTTCTCAGGGAATTTCCCAGGATCTGCTGCTTTGACTCAAATTCAGAACAAATGGGCTTGAGGTCTTTCAGTGTTTTCTGATGTTATGTTGTGACTTAATCTCACTCCACCTTTGGAGAAGTTTCCGGTCCTTATTTCTCTGGACTGTCAAGCCCTGATCTGTCCGTATGAACCTTACAAATTTTGGCTTCCATCTTATATTGTGTTGCCATAGTACTGGCGTCTTGTGTGTTTGGAGCATGGACCTGCGGTGGGACTCGGGAGCAGGGGCAGCAGCATGAGAGGAGGTTAGAAATGAAGGCACAAACAATTGGTATTTAGTTGTAATTTAACCCCTTCACTTTGGTTCACTATTTGCATAATTACCATAAGCAGGCATAGTTTTAAGCACAGGCAGCTGTTTAACACCAAAGCCAATCCTGTTTTGCCTCAGTGTAGGAGCAGGATTTCGCCAGCCAGGGTTGATTTGAGGAGCACTGTGACATGTGACAAGTCACAGGCCATGTAGCCCCCCCCCAACCTGCTGCATTGTCCCACCAGCTTAGTTGGCCATGGGATGTAGCTAATGTGGGGCACCCCCATGAGAGGCAGCAGAGTCCCAAAGCAGTTGGAGGCACCAGGTCCAGCCAGCTCCATCCCAGGGCTCCTGCAGGCCATGCAGAGCCACGGTGGTGTGGGAGCTCAGTGGCACCTGGAGCCTCCTCCACGTGGGAGCAGAAGATGCCCAGAGATAAACTGTGCACAAATACCCTGGCTTTGTACCGCAAACTGCAGTCTGGGCGTTCCTTGCAGGTGGTATTTCTTTCTTGTGCATTTGGAGTATGTGGGGAAGGTGTTGGCTTAAAAGAAATGTGCCAGAAGGAAAGGAGAGAGATTCCTGGGGAGGGCCACGAGGGCATCATCACTAGTACCTGCTTGTAAAATTGCATGTTTTCAGTGCTCTTCTATTTCTTCTGTCCCTGCTTTATGCTGTGGCTTTCTGGTAAAGCTGAATAATACTCTTTCTAGTACTGTACTTCCCTAAGCCCGTGTTTGGGTGTTGCCACTCCTGAGATCAGCAGTTCCAAGAGTCTGTAGTCACATTGGCTGGAAGGCTGTTTAGTGTTGTGGGGGTTTTTTTTGTTTGTTTCTGGGCTTTGTTTGTTTTTACTGCTGCATGATTCTGTTCCCCTTTATGCCAAGTAATTACTACTGAGCTCTGCAAAGTTCTCTCTGCACTAATAACTCAAGGGCATGGAGATTGCTGTTCTGTTTCTTTGTCTCCCCACCCTTCCTTCTTGATACCATGCTAGGATTACCAAAAGGAGTCTCAGTAAGCTTGTCAATGTACACATATACACCCTGCCCCTGCATCCAAAGTGAGCCCTCTGAACAGTGTTTTCAGTGAACATGCAAACTCTGTCATCGCTCTCCTTAAGGGAGAACATCTGCTGTTCTCCTATCACCAGTTATCTCCTTCTTATAGCTTTACTTTCCTCTTGGGCATGTAATCACAAACTGCCTTGTTTCCTGCTGTTCTGTGTGGTACATCCTCAGGGTTTTAAAAAGACCTGTATATTCACCGACCTGTTTTTTCTTACAGTGTTTCTATATCCACTTACCGTCTCTTCACATGTTCTTTTTTGCTCAATAATCTTGCTTTTTCCTCTTTGCAACATGACCATCCTATTTTGTGCTGTTTCATAGTTCAAACACAAGATCTGATGAGCCATTTCCCATCTCCTTATCTCCCCGCATCTTTTTATTTTCCCTGCAGACTTCTGCAGATTCACTTTGGTTAATTGTGCTTGTGTTTGGCAAGAGCTGCTGGCACAAGCTCTAACAGAGCTGCCTGAAGAATCACAGCTTCTTGTAGAATCTTACATCTTTCAGTTCTCTGGCTGCTTTGTGCTTTTAACTAATTTATCACTGTCATCTCAGAAGGACAGAGCTTGTAATGAAGAACAAAAATCCATGATTTCTTCAGAAATACATCACATCCTGTGGAGACGTATTATGAAAAGCTTTGCTTGGTCTTTGCTGATGCAAACCTGGCTTTTGAGAGGAGTCTGGTATTTATTGACTATCCAAATCCTAATGCTTACCTGGTGTATGGACTTGCTCAACACTCCTCTGTCTCAACATACATTTCTGAATAACGATAATACTTGGGGTTTTTACAGAGTTATATAAACAATTATGTATAAACAAACAATTATATAAGCAGGTATTTTCCATTGGTTTCCATCACATCATATTTTGCCAGTTTTCTTGGTTTGGTTTCTCAGGTTTTGGTTGTTTAAGTAAATCAATGCAGACTCTCTTTCCAGGGTGAAAATCTGGTAGGTGAGGTCAGTCCTTCTGGGATTAGGTTCTTATATACAAACTCAGTTATGGAAGGAGAAGTATTGTCATCCATCTTTGCAAAGAGCAATGTAAGATATAGAGGAAGCGAATCTTTTAAAACAAGTAAAAATCTATATTTGGCATTTGCTTCCAATATAAGCAGTACCATCTTTGTGGACTGCACTGAGGACTAGACCCGCTCCCAGTGCTGTCAAAAAAGCAGTAAATTAAACATCTTACACGACAACCTGCTCTAATGAAAAAATAATTAATGTTGCATAATATATATGCTGTAAATAATTTTGGTCAAATTCCCATTTAAAAATATGTTAGTAATTACTTTCCCTGTTTTTCTTGCAGAATACCATCAGGCTTTAAGTTGTTGTGAAATATTGTTGTAACTCTAGAAAGGTTTTACTTTCCAATGTCACTGGGAGGCTCAGAAGTTGCCTCTTTAGCAATAGCAAAAATGAAATATATTCCAGGTCCTCCGAATTTACATCTATCTGGATAACTTCAACAGCTGGCTTGAATTTCCCCCCAAAATGGTGGGACAGCTCAGGGCCAGAGTCATAAGTGGAGTCATTTGGTGTGTTTTGTTTTGCTGTAGTGCCTGAGCTGGGGATGTGTGTGCATTGGATATCAGCATTAACAGCTTCCAGTTCCTGGGGGCAGTAGTAACATTCAAATCATTTTGTGCCAATATCCTTTGTATTCATGTGTTTTTGTGGTGAGTATGAGAGGGATTCTACTGAATTGGAAGCTTTGCCATTGGTTTAAATGCAGGTTTTGGGGCCCTGTCACAACCTGTCTCCTCCCCACTCCTCTGGCTGGAGAGCACCTGCTTGGTCTTCTGTAAGTCACTGGCCACATGCATATGAGGAAAATATTCAGAATATAAAAACAATTTAGAAAAGCTTATTTAATCAACTGTGCTTAGCAAAAGTTTTCTGTGCTTCACTGAAAGGAGAATTGAATCACATATAGTTCAAATTTGGAAAAAGGGCTGTCGGATAATAAGGAACCATTACCTGGCAAATATCCAAGCTGAGCACAGTTGCAGTCATGGCCATTCTTGTCTAAAAGTTTGTCAGACATTGAGGAATATTTAGAAATTAATCTCTCATGCTTGTCACTTCATACTGCTATCTTCCTAGACCTTTCTTTGCAAACAAGAGGTTTATCTTAGTTATAATAATATAGTGTAATTAACTGGATGAGTGTATTAATTAGCATTATAAAACTTTTAAATTAAATGTAATGGTGAAGGGCCTCCCAAGGTCTAGCCATGCTGGAGATTGTTGTGTTTTCATACATCATTCTAAACAGATAAGAGGCTGTAAAAAGATTAGTGTAACTGGTGACTCTATTTCATTATTTTACAATCCTGTGATTTGAGTCATCAGCTTTATCTGTGTTAACAGGTGGCTTTAATCCTGAATTTTACCCTTTAGCTCTCAGTTCTTGCAGATTCAGGAAGGCAGTGCTATATGGCCCAAATCCTTAGTCTTCATCAAACTGAATATTTTCTGAGATCTACATTACATGTTGGAGCACCCCATGTGTGTTTGACGTGCTGCAAGGAGCCTTCTGCTTTTCCTGTGTTTCGTTCTGCTTCTGGTCTCTTTATCCCTGGGCTCTATTTGCTGTTGGACAATTTCTGACTGACCATGAGCAGGTGGGAAAGCTCTGCTGGCTTGTTTCCTAACCCATTAAAACAAGTTTGTCCCAGAGGACCATCTGGACTGAACCCCCTCAGCTTCCCAACCTCTAGGCTACTGCTGTGTCCTACTTCTGTGTGACCACACAAGGCATCAAAACACCTGCTATTTAAACTTGCCCTTAGGGCTGCCCTCCATCTAACTTATTCTACCTGCATAGATCTCATTCAGGTGTTTTGTCCCTTGGAGTGGCTTAGCTTCACTGAGAAAATACAATTTGTACACAGAGAAGTGACATCAGGGCAGCTGGGATCATTACTTCACATGTTGTTAAGAACCAGCCAGAATTTGTGAGGCCTCAAGGGCAGAATGGGAAGTTTGAGCTCCTGGTGTGATGGGCCTGATGTCCTTCCTCTCCATCTCTCTAGTTTGCTGCTTTGATTTAAATTTGATCAACAACTATCCTACAGGCGCTTTTAACCTTCCATTGAATTGGAAAATCAGAAAAAAAGATGGGTATTTTGGCTTATCTGCCAACACAGGCCAATCTGTGAGGAGAAAAGCTTAAACTCTGCTTTATTTGAGGAGTCATACCTCTTGTTAAATGTTGACAACTGATCCTAGGAATAGTAGTTATTCATATCTGGCTGTTTGGGATGTTACGTATACCTGTTTCAAAATGGTCTTGCTCACATCTGGAAATGGCAGACACTGCTGAAAATGGGTTTAAGGAGGAGAATGATATCAATTACTGCCTGAAGTTTCAGAGAAGGGTGTGTTGGCACAGCAAGGGTTGAGAGCAGCAGACAGGCAAGGCTGTGTTTGTAGTGGGCAGCACCGAGGCTGGCACACGGATATCCGGATGCAAATACGCCCAAGCCTTGTGCCATCAAAGGTACCAGCACAAGTCTAATCCCATGGTTGCAGCTGCACTCTTGTTTTTAAGGTGAGGAGGTGCTACCTCACTGTAACCCTGCCTCTCCCCTGCCACCTTTGTGTTTGGGAGTTGTTCCAGTCCTGGCAGCAGAAAGGAGGCCTCGGGCAGGTGTGGGTGAGGCTGCAGATTGTGGAAGGACGGGGAGTGGAACAGGGTGTCCCCTGGCATGAATTGCTCTGTGCTGCCCCTCAGTGTGCTCAGCCCCTGGGCTCGCAGCTCTCCCTGGTGCTGCAAGTTGTGGCTGGGCTGTTGCAGGAGGGTATTGGTGGTGGTGGTGGCTGCAGGAGCCTCGGCAGGGACTGTTGCTGTCAGCACTGCTCCCATCTCCCTAAAGTACATTGCCCACGCAGCGAGAGCTGCTTGCATCCAGAACAAGGCAAGTGTGCAGGTTTTCCTTTAATAAAACAATGTAAAAAACCATAATTCTGGTAGGAGGTGGTTTTAATATGTTCTTTTCTTCTTGATGGGCTTTCATTTTGCTGCTGCTTTATCGCTGTGGAAAAAATACTGTTTTGCCTGACCCATCAGTGCAGCAGCAATTTGGAAAAAGATTTAAAGTTCTAATAATATTTGAAATCCAGCCATGCACTCAGTGCTGCAGAAAAGAAATGAAGGCACTTATTGATGGAAGCTGATCTAAACTTCAAACAACCACTATTGATATTTTAAACTGGTGTTTCAGGAATAAAGCAGTTAGTGAGGTTCACATGCCTTGTGTCTTCAGGCACCTTGACTGGAGCAAGCCCTGTGAACAGCCCTTTTTCTGTGGCTCTCTCTGCTGGAAGTTTGCATTCCCACAGGGGATGGATCTATGCAGCAGCCGTAAGAAATAATTTCATGCACCACTGCAGTCTCTTGAAACTAATTTAACATCCTATTTTGTTGCAGCACTTCTTTGTGGTAACAGGCAGAGCTTAGAGTCCCCCTCACATGCTGGCCACCTTCCTCCTTTTGTGTTTGCTTTTTCTTTGGCTTTGTTTTTAGTGCTTAGCATTTAACTGTTTATATTAGCAGTGCTGCTAATTACTGAGGTCTAGTCTAAACAGGTAATCATTATCTTTTTCCAGGTGGTTAATGGGGGCTTCTATTAGTATCACCAAGGACTAGCCAGGAATGTTTGTTTACACACACGAAGTTGTCCTCTGGGGTGCTCGAAAAAGAATACAAAAGGACATTTTCCAGTATCTAAACAAAGCCTTCTTTAGATAAGTTAGTTTTCAAATAATGCAAAGTAATTGAAAGGGTCAGCATACTTGTATTCTTAAAAAAATATGGGGGACATACTTTATTTGTATTCTGTGAATGAACTAAAAATATCACCAGAAGCTCTACATCTGTATATCTAAATTTAATCTTAATTGTTATCCGTGTATTAATTAAGTTGTTGCTGGCTATGTTTGCTGGGCCAAAAGGTTCTTCCNCTTTTTGAGGTCTCACATGGGGAATTTCAGAATTCTCTGCAGTGAGAGTCTGCTGACTTCTATTCAAATGTGTGCTGCTAATCGTGTTGGGATAGATTAAAAGGAACGCTTAAGTGAGACTTCAGCAGTAGGTTCTTAACTCCAAAACTGAGTTGCTGAAAAACCTACAGCTAATACTAATTTTGCAGGCATTTAGGGGGCCCTGAGTGTGAGCCAAAGCACCCTCTCCCCTGACATGAAGCAGGGTATTTTCACCAGGGAGCTATAGCTGAAAGCTTGTTTACAAGGAGCAGGTTTTCTAAAAGAAAATACTCATGAGCTGGGCTCTCTTTATTAAAAAACAGTGGATTCTCCTACCTTTGGAAAAATCGTGGCCTTAACACACATGAGTGATTAAAAATGTTCTCAGGAGCCCAGTGTGGTTGTTGCCTTAAGAAATGAGACCACATAGCCAGCGTTAGAAAATCATCCTGGAGCATCCTTCCAGAGACTTGCAGGAGTGTCTATGCTGTGGAATGCTGCCCAGGTGGTTCTGAGTGATGGGCACAGCTCACTGTGGCTCAAGGTGGGTGTTGAGCTGTGCCCCTCTGGGCTCCTGAGGTTGATTTGGGTCCATGGATGCTGACTGGGCCACCATAAAACAAGAGTCTTTCCTGCAGACCAGAATTTAGCATATGTTAATGTTATCTGAGGTGACGTACAATGCTGCAGAGGGATAGAAGCTGGTGGA
This sequence comes from Sakesphorus luctuosus, assembly GCA_013396695.1. Taxonomy (NCBI): domain Eukaryota; kingdom Metazoa; phylum Chordata; class Aves; order Passeriformes; family Thamnophilidae; genus Sakesphorus; species Sakesphorus luctuosus. The sequence goes on from VWZD01012667.1 coordinate 663,490, forward strand.
GGGAGGGTTGTTTGCTCAAAACCATTCAAAATGCAGCCAGTTTGCTTCGTTTTGGCTGATGTCCATAATATGAGTATGAGGTCAATAATATGTGTGTGGTCCGTAATCCAATCTGGAAAACACGGTGAGAAGAAAGTATCTGGTTGTTAATCCATGTGTTAACATGGTTTAAGTCTGTGTGGTCAGCTCCCATTGTCAGATAGTTTATTCCTTCCATAAACCTTTTGTTCAGTCATGGGAAATGACATGGAATATCATTGGAAAAGAGCTAGTGAATCATAATCTATTAATGGGTTTAAATAATTAGTGTAGTGGTATGATCATAACACTTCCCAAAAGGGAAACAAGGTCTAAGATGAACATAAAATAGGGTGAAGAGTACTTAATAAATTCTGTACTATTCATGTATGGCTCAGCTGTATTGTTAGTTTATGTTTCAGTAGAAGGAAAAATGCAAGGATGGAACATACTTAAGGAGTTGGCAAGTGTTATCATCCTTCATCTGTAAGTGTAATGAGAAATGTTTTCTTCCTTGGAGGAGCGGCCACTTCGCTATTTTTCTCCATCACTAGAGGGCTCAGATTGCTTTCAGAACACTGTGCATCTGAGTCAACTTTGGTCTTTAAATAGTCCTTCATCTTTGTGTCACGCATGTGGTGCTTCTGCACAGAGGGAGAGGTGTTTCGGTTCTTCACCAGCCCAAGTATTGCTGTGCTTCCCACTTGCCTTTCTCTTGCTATTGGCAGTCCTCTGCAAGCAGCTGAGGACAAGGCTCTGTTCTGCCCCATGGCATTTCTGTGTTGGTTGGTTGTTGTATTTTAAATTTTCTATTATCTGTTTAAATCTCTTGAATTTGGAAGGGATTTTTTAGGTGTATCTTTGAAAATACATTTGAAAGCCAGTAGATGTGTTAGCAGATCAGAACATTTAAATTCTCTGGGGCAGCACCACATTTATATAGTTCAGTCAAAAGTAGAAAGCATTTCTTTACTGAGAGGGTGATCAAATACTGGAACAGTATTCTTAGAGAGGTGGTTGATTCCCCAAGCCTGTCACTCTTTGAGGCATTTGGACCATTCTGTACCTTTTGATCAGCCCTGAACTGGTCAGGCAGCTGGATTGGATGGTCATCATAGTCCCTTCCAACTGAAATAGTCTGTTCTATTCTAAGATGTGAACTGCTGCTCTGGTACGTGACAGAATGATCCATTGGTGACAAGACAGGGTTTCAGAGCTCCTGATAACATTAGAAATTGTGGATGGAGAAACCTTTCATTTGACCCTGCAGGCAAGGAACAATACTGCACCATTACTGTAGAGGGGTTTGTGCACCAAGTATGACTCCTGCTTGCACCAGAATGTGTTTTCATCTTCTGGAAATGTTTTATTTGGTCTTTTGTCTTTGGAATGTTTGTGAGGCAGAGGACTAATAGTTATGTGCTGGGTAGGCTTATGGGTATCTCAAAGAATGTTGGAGGTCTGTGTTACTTAATGGTGTCTGCATCCCAGCAGGGAGAAATTTAAGGAATCCAAGAGGAGACATCTTCCTCACAGCTTTTTACAGGAGAGGCATTGAAGTGTTGTGTTGAGAGAGTCGTACTCAGAAAGGCAACATTGCCCCTGCATCTGCAGCGTGTTCTGGGGACTTCTGAGACGATCAAGTGAGTTGCCAGAAGACCAACTGGGAGAGGAAAATAGGAACAGACTGAATCTAGCTCAGCTTCCGTGAAGACAGCTAAAATACCTTTTTCTTGAAATGGGAACAGGAGTGAGCTCTCATACGGTTCAAGTCCTTTCACGAAAGAGGTCCTTTCTCTTGGTGTCCTAGTGTTGGTAAAAGAAAGGAAGGGATAATTGACAAAAATTCCTTTGGCAGCTTCTTCATATGAATTCTTAGAATGTGGCTACAATATTCATGAAGTAATGAATGGAGCATGGGAGTCTGGGTGACAGCTGCAGACTTTATTCAGGCTCTGTTAAACCTTGATCTGCAGAGTCTGCAGGCAAGCCTGACTTGTGGGAGTTTCTGTTGGATGTGTAGGCTTACGTAGCAAAGCTCATGTGTAGGCTCTCTAGCAAAGCAAATCCCTAAAGAAGCCTCAAAATCTTGATGGTAGCATCACTTTCAAGCCTCTCATGTTCTTAGGAATTGAGTCTAAAAGAAATGGAATGAATCAGTGATTGTTATAAATATCTTTAGTGCTTCATATAATCTGAGAAACAATTATATGTGTCATAAATGATACCAAGGCATTTTGGCTGAACTCAGTCAGTAGTTTGGTACCAGTTTCATGTAAGTTCCTGCCTTATTTCACATCTGGAGTGTTGTTGAACTCGACTCAATGTTTATTTCCCATAATAATACCATTGGCAAGAAAGCATGGAGTATTTTGGGTATATCTTGGAGCAAATGAAGGTGTGCTGTTAGTCAGAGAGATGTGCTTACTTTTTCAGGTGGGAAGTGGGCCAACACTTCTACCTGTACTTTGAAGTTTACTGAGGTAGGAGTAATATTGCAAACTCTAACCTGTATTAAGTCTCTGGCTAAATTTTGTGTTCTCAGCACATAGTTTTGAGCTACACTTTGTTGAATTTGAGTGTGAGGCTCCTGCCTCAGAAAAGATCAATCCTTCTCTCCTTTTCCTTTAATGAGCAACTATCTGGAAAGGGGCCATCAGCTTTTGTAAATGGGACCTTGATCTCATTCTTTGTTACTGCTGGGAAAGTGTTTGTCAAGTTCGATAACCCAAATGCAAGCAGTGCTCTGTTATGTCAGTGGTGAAGCTGGTCTGAAATTGTAATTTATTCCCAGTGAGGAAAGTTTCCAAGTTTGGAGTGATTTCCAGCTGTAGCACTAGCAAGTGAAAAGAAAAATCAACAAATTATTTATTTATCATAGCCCTTCCTTTGGTTGTGAGCTTTTAAGCAGCTAAAGTGCAGCCCTTCTGCACTCCTGTTTAGCTGCAGGAGGTGTGCCAGGAGACTGTGGAAGAGGCTTGTTCTGGCACGGTGTCATTCCTGAGGCACATGGTACATTCCCAGATTAAATTGCAAAGGACTCTCTGCCCACGGATCAGGGTTTGGAGGTGCATGTTTTGCAGTGTCTTCTGTCTCTTGGAGAAATTGGGTCGGCTGTTTCATTTTGTTGTACAAAAGAAGCAGTTGGATGTTATTTTTGTCCTCTGTACACTGGACTCTGGAAAGCCCTTTGAGGAGCAACTTTCCCAGTGATAGGTGGCCAGTAACTTGTCCTGAATTAATTTAGAGTTACAACCCACTTTTTTGAGACTATTACCCTACACTTCCAGACTTTGTAGTTGTTCTTGGTGCTTCCCAGAACATTCACTAATCAATTTTCTCTGATAACTTCAGTAAGTGGATTATAAGGTTTTTCCATCACTGTAGATCTTGATAGCTTCACAAAATGTTTTTCATATTGTTTTTGATATAGGATTGCTAAACAAAAGTACTATATTTTCATCTAAGTCTAATGAAGAGAATTTCCTCTACTTTGGAGAGTCAGAGAAGCCATGTCTCAAATTATCTTTTCATCATTCTATAGTTAGGGATGTGATGTCAATGATTTTGTGGCTTCATCCCCCAGAATGAGTGACTTCTGTTCTGGGTGAGGATGAGAAACTCCTTGTAGGAGGTTCCATAGCCTGAGCAGTTTTTATGTCTATCATGATGCATTTGTGCTTTTTCAGTTAAAGCCACTGAAACACACTTTTTTTCTGTCCAGCAGTCTTAAGACTTTGCTTGTTTTCTGCAAAAATTGATTGTTTTTTCTGAAGTTGTACTTTTTATTGAAGTGACAGTAAAGTAGGGAAGATTTTGTTGAATGATTTTATATTATGATGCACAGGAAATGGTACATTGAGACACTGGTTAATTTTGTCAAGTCTAGAATTGAGATGTTGAGAATAGTCCTTCCTTGCAGCCTCCTACAAGCAGTTATTCATAGCAGGAAACTGCACTCAATCTTTTTTGAAAATTCACTGTCACTCAGGTGTTGATTCACACTACTGCTTATTTCATCAACAATTTTTAATTGGTGTTTTTGTAATTCTTGTAAAGTTACTGGTATACCATCTCCCTGTATCTGAGAGCCTTATTTTGTATTTTGAATATAATTACTCTGTCCTTATTTGAACAAATTATGCCAGAGTGTTGAGATAAGAGAGTCAAAGTTGGCCAAGGGCTTCTGACTGCATATAAATTTCTTTTGTTGGACCAAAGAGCGGAGGAGTGGATCTCTGACTCAGCTCCCCTCTCTCTCTGCTGACAAACTGTGAGCTTGCAGCTGGGAAAGTGCTGTAGGAAGGAAAAATGAAGACAAAGTTATCGTTTTTTGAAGCCTTGACAGAATCTCTGAGGAAATTCCACCCAAGATAATGTCAAAAATTTACCCCCAAAAGTGAGAAGAGAATAAGGATTGATAAATGATGACATTTCAAGACTATCAGCATGGTCATATATGATGGAAGTGTTGGACAGGGCAGTGGGAACAGAGTCGTGTTTCTGAGAGTTGTGAGACTGTCATTCATCTTGGTTAGAACAAATTCAGAAAAATGCCAAGTGAGGGATAGAAATAGTAAGCAAGAAGTGTATTAGAGAGGAAATGAGATGGAAGACCAAAGTATAGTTGAAGGTTAGGAGCTTTAAAAAGCGAACAACTGAGTCATGCTTGTGTTCTAAGAGGAGAGGCTAGGAAATGCCAGAAAGAGCTGAAAGGATCTGCAAGGAAGGAGCAAAAAAGGGATAGAAAATAGAAGTTGCAGTGTGATTAGTAAACACCACAAGTATCTCTCTCAACGAGGCTGGGAGAAGTGACTGAGGGGAAGAGATGGGGCAAGCTAAGAGGGGAGATGACAGGTGTGTGGTTCGACATGGAGAGGGGAGGGAGGAGATTCTGTGTGAGGAGATGACACCACAGGTAACTTCCCTGAACTCTGACATGTGTACATCTGTCTTCCACTCCTCCACCAGCTCCCCAGGCTTTCCTCAAAACTGTTGTTTTCAAGTGACTTCTACTGATGTAATGGATTGTCTCTATAGCTTTCCTTCTCTTGGCCCAGTTTGATGACAAACAAAGCTCCAGTTTTGCTGTCATTTAAACAGGAAGAGAGAGGAGGGGACATGTCTTGTGCTGGTGACATTTGTGAACTCAACGGATTTTGTCCATTCTCATGATGCATCAGAGTGTCATGCCCCAGTCAGCTCTGATGAGGAATATGTAAATAAGTGCCAGGAACAGGGCAGGATGTCATAGAACATAAGAAGAATGGAAATTACACTTTTTGTTTTATATTTAATGATGCTCTGGCATGAAAAATAGGGGCAATATTTTGGAATTGAGTAAGACAACCTTTCTCATACTTGTCTGCTGGTGAAGTCTCTGCCTCTTTTACCCTGCTGCCATTTCTTCTGCCTTGTGTGTTCATTGTTGTGCTCCTGTCTTGGCCTCTTTCTGCTACTCACAGCGGATAGTGGCAGTCACTTCCTGCTTCTGGTTCTGCTTTCTCCAAGTAAATATTTTCTGGTTTTTACTAGAATGAAGGAGCAGAGGGTTTTGGCTCAGTTTGGCTTTGAGTTGCTTTCTCTGTTGTACCATGAGCTGTCTGTAGCTGCTCAGTATTTGCTCACAAAATTGAGTCTGTGATTCTGTGGGCATTTGGATGTTAATTCTGCTCCGATGAGAAGTATTTAGTAGCTTTGTGGACTCTCCTGCTTACCTGCAGTACAGTCTAATTACAGCCTTGCCTTGACTGTGTGGGCAATAAACTCAGACTGAGGGGCACCACATTGCAAATCATGGCATCAATAGGATCTTGGTCTCTTTGACCATCCTTAAAGATGACTGAAAAATTTCTGAGAAAGTAGCATTTTGGTAGAAAACTTTGATTTTTAGGGTTTTTTTTTTCATAAATGAATTACATATTAAGAAAAAAAATCAATATGTGGATTCAGAAACTCTGCTTGGAGGAGCTGCATTTCGGACCTTCCTGATGCCCTCCTTCTCTCCAGGCTGAGCTCTCTGTGGCATTTGGTTCTTTGCCCTGCACCACAAGGTACCAGAGGCATGTGAGATGGAGTTGTATCAAGAAGCATCTGTCAGTAGGAAGTGAGAGGCACTGAGAGGCATTTTTGAACTTTCCAATTTTTTCTCTGATGTTGATGAATTTCAAATCTCATCCCAAGTATGGACCACTGCCTCTAGTTCCTGCTCTGTTCAACACAGACTTCTGTCCAAGTAGACTTGAAGCATTTTTGGTGTTCACTGACAAACTCACATAGTCACGGCAATGCAGTCTGACCTCCTCCCAAACACAAATGCAAAGGTGCCCCTGTTCTTTTCTGAGACAAAGAGAGTGAGTTTGTCTAATGAACAGCTTGTACCACTTTCTGAAGGACTTTCATTTTCCTTAAACATCTAACATACAAATTTATTTATATATGTAGGCTGTGAGGTCCAGTGAAGCTTGAGCTCTGTGTGGGGGTGTTTCCCTGGAGGAATTGCCAGCAAAACAGATCCAGCTGAGCTGACTGCAGCACTTCTTGCTGGAGCACACCTGTCAAGAGGATGAATGGATAGTATGGAAAGGGTGCAGTATATCTTTAGTTTAAGGAAGAAAACAGCCCTCTGTTTGTGGTCAATCTAGAACTGCAAGTGTCAGCCACAGAGTACACCGTGTTAATCCCTGGTTTCACAGTCTCAGTGCACTCTGATTGGCATTGCTGTGGAATGGGCTTCTAAAGCAAATTCCAGGGCACTTCTGTTGTCTTAAAATAAGAGCCTTAGGAGCCTAAGACTGAGCTGGTCACTCTGACCTGTACTGTGTAAACTTGTGCATGTCCACTGTGCTTGAAAATGAATTCATTTGCATGAAATAGGACATCTAAGAAATAGGACATCTAATAAATAGGACATCTAATAAATATCTCTTTTCCCAGAATTTTGAAAGTGCAAAATCTTCAGGTCAAACAGTGCTTGATCCCAACTGTGCTCAAAAATGCTGTTCAGGACAGTAAAGGCAGCAAAGCTCTCTTCCAAATGGGCATTCATTTGTACCCAGTTTCTGTGTAGTGCAATTTAGCTAAACTGAATCTCCAGTTGTGGGAGAATTGTGTGTGCTTTTATTTCATTTCAGCTAAATAATGAATATATGGTGTTACTGATTATATTAATATGTAACTATTACCATGAGAGTCTAATCCCCTGAAACCATTGGTCACTTGGTGTATGTTCATTCAGCTACAAATGCTTTTCGTTTTCCATTTGTATTTTATCATTTAATTGCTTTACTCCATTCAACATCACCCTTTTTTGATCTCGTGTTAATCATTATTTGGAATGAGAATTAGCCCTTAAGCAAATGGTGCCCCAAATCTATCTTGCTTCTTTGTGTGTAGTGATGACCTTGTGTTGGAACAGGAAAAAAAAACAATTAGCTATTGCTTTAGATTTATAATAAAAATTCTCTCAATTATATTTGAAAATTGCAGTTGAAAAAGCATCTTAACATTTATTCATATTGTAAATCAACAGGACCTCATATTCTACAAAGCCCTGATCTGAAAGTGTAATGGAAACCTTTGTTTAAAAATAAAATAAAGTCCACATCTCATTTTCTGAAAGAGCTGTCTGTAATACACTTAGGAAATCAGATAGCTCTGCAATGTCCCCCGGCCTGTGTATTTGTTTCTTTTCCACAGGAGTCTCAGGTGTGAGGGTGAGGAGGTGTCAGAGTTGTCCAGAGTCCTTTGGAGAAGGCCAACACATGCACTGGGCATTGGGTTTGCAGGTTACACTGCTGTGATAACCCTGTGCACTGCTAAGACAATAGCTGTGCTTGGTGCCCACTTCAGAGGGGCAATCCTGTTCCTCTTAGTCAGTAGAATGACATTTCTTCACTGAACTGGATTTGTAAGCCCTTAATGTTTACATTTTTTGTCTAGAATTAATAAGCATCCACCCCCTTAAAAATCTCATTAAAGTTTGTCTTTGGCAGGTTGCCTCCCAGAGTCTTGACAGCACTTTGGGTGCTGATGATCTGATCCGAGTGTCTTCTCGTTCCCTCCTCCTTCTCCATCTGTTTGTATCCACCTCTTGTGTTACAAAAATAAACTGTTTGGGATAGGCACTGGGTTTAATCCCTTCCCTTGGTGCAGTGCTGTGTGGTGCACAGCTTGTCTGCAGTGGGTTTAGCCTCTGCTGGTCACTGCTACACGTCTCCTCTAAACAGGCAGGTTCCTTGAGCAGCTGCAGCTGCGGGGTGTGATAGTGCAGGTTAACTGTCATACCTACCTGTGTACAACTGCACCTCAGAGCATCCATCCAGAGCAATAACTCTGGCAACTTGCTTCAAATCAGAGGCTGAAGCAGAGGGAGTATTGAGAAGGTGAACAAAGGGATGGAAGATCAGAGGCTCCGGAACTTGTAGTGAAAAATGAGGTCTGGTCCTTCGTCTTCAGTATAATCTGCACTGCTGCCAAGTCATGAAGGGGGAAGTCGACAGGAAGCTTGTGCACTGTAAATATGAAAATGGGGCTGTATTTTAAGAAATTTTAAGATACTTCCTAAAATGCTGCTCTTTGTCTTCTGATTTACTGTGATCTGAGATGATAGAAGGAACAAAGGAAGGAAACTGGAGGCTCAAACAGCCTACACTGGCAAATGCTGTACTTATGTGCCTTTGAATATGTTAAAATAAGGATTCATTAAACAGAGCTTTAGGGGTTGCAGCCATCATTTAAAAATGCCTCCTCTAAACAAACAAGAAATAGTATAGCCAAGTGCAAGTAAGATAAAATATAAATCAGTGGTTCTTTGGTAACTCTTTATTAAGGATCTGTCTGTAAGCAATTTTACAGCAGACTGCATAGTCATGTCTATTCAGTGGGCTTCAAGAAATTGGGGAGATTGTTGTTTAGGAATATCAAAGAACTTTTGTAATTATTATATAGCTTTGGTGAACAAATCGTTAATCATCTTAAAAATGACTGGGGGCAAATAATGTAAGAAAGTGCCCCTGGGATGTGTTTGTGATCAGCCAGCAGTTATAAGTAAATGGCAGAAATGGTGCTTCTAGCTAGTTTTGTTTAAAACAGCAGGGATGAAGAAAGAATTATCAGGATGTGAAATGCATTAAATCATGGCAAGAAAATTCCTTTTATCCTGAGCATGGCTGCTGACTGTCAATAAGTGAGATTAATGCTACAGGAAACAAAGCAGAAATGTTAAATATAATGACATTTAAAGAAGAGCAATAACCAGTTTATTAAAGGGAGGTGATTTGAACTCTGTGAGGTTGGCAAATGGAGTTTCAGAAGCATTTTAAGATATTTTTGCTGCATCAAAATCATCATAGGAGTAAATAAAAATATATCCTGTAAATGAACTTTGATGTCTCTTTGTATTATCTCCTTTAAGAGATACATATGCTCCTAATTTTTAAAAGCGACTCAAAAGTCCTGATTGCGAGCCTGAAATTCTGTATCCATAAAAATTGCCACTTTGACACCTTTCTTGTGTGAATACACTGAAATAGATGCTACTTTAGCAGTGCATATTCCATTAAGAATGAAACTGAGCTGGGTGTTCTGTCCCACAGCTTTCTCCCTCTCCCAAATTTAACTGCAGCTCTGACAATGCTCATTGCTGCTGCTCACAGCCCAGTCCAAAGCCAGGCTGAGAGTGGGGCTGTGCTGGCAGACAGTGAGAGTGTAACACTTCAGTTCAGCCACAGCTGGGGTCAGTGGTGTGCCTTTCAATGTCAGTGTCTCTCCCCTCCAGTGAATTAAATTACAAGCTCTGCAGAAATTAGGTTTAGGACATCTAAAGCCTTGGGAACCCTAACCAAAACTGCCTCATGGCCCAGAGATATGGGCAAAGACAAAAAGCCCCAACTCCCCTCTTAGTGAGGGACATGGAAGGAATTTCACCTCAAAGAGCCTGATTTTGCAGAGATGCTGATTACAGGCTGTGTAGGATGATCTCTGTAGTTCAGGGAGCTCCAATAGTTAAATGCATCCTATTTCTTAAACTTCTATGGAATCCCAAGGATGGAAGGGCCCATCTGTGCAGAGGAGGTGTCTGTAGAAGGACCTTTGGTCTATGACTGGGCTTGTGAAGTGAAAGACTAATGAATCTTATTTGGAACAGTGTCATTTGCCACAGGCCCGCTCCTACCACCTACCCCTTCTTGCCTGAATGTTGCATTTAGGCCATTAATTACTTCTCTATTAAGGTGACCAGTTTGTCACAGCCCAGCTGTGCATGTTTGTCTCTTTGATGTCTACCTGTTTCTTACAAGGAATTAATTCCGAAGCTTGTAATCCTTGTAATCATCTTACTTGTCCTTCTGTGTAACACAGACCGTACAGCTTCCCTGAGAGGATTCAATGATAAGAAGGAGGCATTTCTCTCTAATGTTCATTTAATTGGGTGTAATGAATAGTCTTTTATTCCATCAATATTTCAGAAGAAAGCCCACCCTAACCTATGATTAACAGAGAGCAATAAACATTTTGGGATTGAAAAGTTAAAACTAATAGATTCAAATAGGCTTTTGAAGTTGATTAGTAAAAGTAACTAATTTCTCTGGAAATTTTAAGTCTTTAGACACAAGTCTTAGGTGGATACTGGGCCTTTTTTCCTGCCTAATGCACAAGAGGCTCCTGTTAATATGAGCAGGATGTGTTTAGTTTACAGCTCCTGCCCAGCTGTTGGGTATGTCTGTGAGCTGTGCAGGTGCCTCCTCAGGCAGTTTGGGGCACCCTGGTGGGCATGGGAGCTGACTGCATAGAGTGCAAAACGAGGTTTGTCACTTAGGACCTTGTTGGGAATGACTCGCATCAAACAGTATGAAAGCTCTTAAGGAAATTTTGCTCCTGTAAGAGACGAGAAGATGTTCAGATGTGAGGGGGACAAGGGCCATTAATGCATAAAGCAATGTGGCCCTTGGACATACTTGTTTGGGAGCAGCTTTCGTGCTGATGTAGTAACTGGTCCTGTAAGTGGAAAATATTCCCAGGCATTTAACAGCAGCTGAAGAAACAGCAGCAACAGAGGGGATCAAAGAACAATGACATAAAGGGGGGCAGTAGCAGGGGTAAGTACTATTGACCTTAAATCTGAAGAATGTAGATTATAATTTCTCTGGAGTTGACAACATATGCATTATGTTGCTTAGTTGCTACCTTTTCTCCTTGAGTCTCTGCAGCTCTAGTAGAAATTATAATTAGCCACAACAAAAGCTAGAGTGAAGTTATTATTTCAGCCTAATACAGTGTGGCAGAAGGGTTTCCATGTCTCTGCTCTTTGGAGGCTCTGTGAACTGCTCCATGGAACCAGAGGCTTAACCATGTTCAGGGATTTGGTGGGACTGTATGCCCTTTCTTCAAAGCCCCTTTGTTAATTAAGAAACTTGAACTGCTTCGTGTCATGTTTTAGCCAAAGTGTAACAATATTGCTTACAGCATGTGGGTCCCCTCTCACCTCATCTTATCTATGGAACTATGAGGTGAGAGGGGGAATGAGCAGTGCTGGAGATTGCTGGTGGCTTTTCATGGAGGCAGACTCTGTGGCCTTCCTGTTGCAATGGCTCATGAACGTGGCTCAAACTACAATCAAGTCCATCTATGTGACCTAAGCAACTGCCTTCTTCATTTTATAAAACTGGCATTCAGTAAACTTATGCAACTTTCACTCTTAGAAAAAACCTCCAAGAGTTATGTAGGAAGTGCCGCATGACATTGGCTCCAAAGGTGTGGTATTGCTGTAGCATGTGGTAGATGAACAGAATTTTCCTGGTTCTGGTGCATAAGAAATATGGACAGTGCTGTGCAGTCAGGGTGGTGCTTGGCTTTGTCCTGTGCTGTAGAGCCACTGGTCAAATGCAGAAGTCAAGGTAGTTGTGGGGCTTTTTTGTTCTTTGCTTTTAGATCCTTATTTTATGATATACCAGAATTTGATGCTTTGCATGACATAGATGGGTTTTTGTTAATATTTGGAAGGTTACTTTATTGACCCAGCATTTACAGATGTGAACATGAAGTTCACTGGCTTCTACTAATCAGCATTCTGTGTGCATCTGGACTTCTGACTTTTTGCAGATAATAGAATATGTTTCTAATACTATTTGTACTGCTGTGTTCATATTGACTTAAATGCCTCTTCTTACCAATTTGAGTACAACACTTTGTGGACTTAGAGGAAGAAACGTTTCACTGAAGAGATTATCAAAAACTGAGAGGAAAAAGTAGTTTTCCAGATGACTTGATCCTGCTATGTATGTCTCAAAAAGTATCAGAGAGCTCCTAAGCAAATGGATGCAAGGTTCTGGATGATGTAGCCTAAATAAAGTCTGGGCTGATGTTGTGTTGAGTATGAAGCCATAGTTAGTGAAAATAAAACAAATGGGAGAATACTCTTAGTAGGGATGAGAGATTGTTTTGTTGTGACGTGGTACTATATAAGATGGGTAAAAAGCAGTGGCTGATTTTTGGCTTGCACTGTCCGTAGGTACATTTTGTACAGCTGCAGAAAGAAAGGGATTTTGGGATAAACTGGGCTGGGCTCTGCTCTGTGGCAGTGGGATTTCCCACATCTGTGTGCACTGAGGTCTGGGGACTGAAGCTCTGGTGGACTTGCCCAGCCTGGTACAATGCACGTGCACAATTGTGCTCACACTTCATGCTCTTGATGCATTTGGGGCTAGGAATTCCTGGTAGTTGGAGAGGAGTGTGGAGATGGAGAGAAGCTGAATAAAGTTCAGACAGAACATGCTAGTTAGATATCCTGCTACTACACCAGATTTGGGCTTGCATAATACAGCACTGATTAAAGAATTTAAATTTATTGCTGGAGGAGTAATTTGACAGAATATCCCAAACTATGGCTGTCTGCATTATGTTGGTCTGATTTTGATAAGTCCTGTATAATATCTCCCTGCTTCATGTTACAGCCATAAATTAAGATTTGCAATGAAATTTCACGTAGTTTTTCAGTGGAATGGGTGTTTTCTTAGCAATAAGAGAACAGAGAACTGCTTTTCCTTATTTGGTGAAATGTCATATGAATGGGTTTCCCTTTAGCATTTCACTCCAAAGCAAGATGGCTCAGTGTTTCCTTGGTTGTTTTTTTTTTTTCCTTTTTTTTTAAGAAATGCAGAGTAATAATGTTTACAAACCTGGGCTATTGCAGGTTTTAAAATACAAGAAAACAGTATAGAATATAAAAAAATTACTCAAAGCTAAACTTAGAAGTGTTATCTTCAAATTGGGTACACCTCTTTTGTTCTGGAGGAGAACTTTGGGAAATCTGTGGTCTTCTCATTGCTTTTAGGATTACTTTTCAGTATTCTCTGTTGGGATATTAGTTGGTGAACACACAATTTTCCATAATCATAAGAGACGAGGGTTTTGAATAGTGGCCTCAGACTCCCCTGGGTCACTCACAGCTTAAATTAACTTCTGTTGGTTTGATGGTTGGGTTTTCTTTAATCTTCTCTTCAAAATGGTTAGGAACCATAAGGCTAGCTAGCAGGAGTTTTCTCTTGTCTATTGAATCTCACTTACAAGGATTAATGAAGAGGAAACGGGAGCTTTTGTTGTAGGACCTGAGTGAATCTTATGGCCTTTATAGGAAACTATTTGTTGATTTAGTAGAAATTGTGTTTCACTAGCAGGGTAATTCATCAGTATCAGACACCAGTAGTACTGTATGTGCTGAAATCAATTTTGTGTGAGGTACAGAGCATGCTGGAAATCTTATGCTTTAAAATATCTTTCTGAGAATGAAAGAGAAGAATCAAGTGATTTCCCTAAACTGAAGAAAACAAACATGCTAAGACATGTCAAGCTTTATCAATCAAAGCTATTTAATAAAAAGAAACCTATGCATTGGCCATTTCTATTCATATTGGCAAAAATACTTCCATTTTCTGAAAAACTGCTTGGAGAAATTTTTATCATGTTGGGCTTCCCCAATAGTAAGGTTGTAGATGAAAAATGTCAGGAGCACCAGTAACTGGAAACAGTTTATGTGCTGGTAGGTGATGTATGAGGACACCAGGCCACGATGGTCAGCACCGAGCCCAGCACAGGCCTGGCCTGGCTGGTGCTGAGGGATGAAAGGGTGTCGGTCCTGTGCTGCTTTTCCCCTTTGTGTCTCTGCATAGGCTGTGGGGAGGGTGTCCCTGTGGCCACGGACAGCTGGGCAGGTGGGAGGGTGTCCCTGCGGCCACGGACAGCTGGGCAGGAGGGAGGGTGTCCCTGTGGCCACGGACAGCTGGGCAGGTGGGAGGGTGTCCCTGCGGCCACCCACAGCTGGGCAGGTGGGAGGGTGTCCCTGGGGCCACGGACAGCTGGGCAGGTGGGAGGGTGTCCCTGCGGCCACGGACAGCTGGGCAGGTGGGAGGGTGTCCCTGCGGCCACGGACAGCTGGGCAGGTGGGAGGGTGTCCCTGTGGCCACGGACAGCTGGGCAGGTGGGAGGGTGTCCCTGTGGCCACGGACAGCTGGGCAGGTGGGAGGGTGTCCCTGTGGCCACGGACAGCTGGGCAGGTGGGAGGGTGTCCCTGTGGCCACGGACAGCTGGGCAGGTGGGAGGGTGTCCCTGTGGCCACGGACAGCTGGGCAGGTGGGAGGGTGTCCCTGTGGCCACGGACAGCTGGGCAGGTGGGAGGGTGTCCCTGTGGCCACGGACAGCTGGGCAGGTGGGAGGGTGTCCCTGTGGCCACGGACAGCTGGGCAGGTGGGAGGGTGTCCCTGTGGCCACGGACAGCTGGGCAGGTGGGAGGGTGTCCCTGCGGCCACGGACAGCTGGGCAGGAGGGAGGGTGTCCCTGTGGCCACGGACAGCTGGGCAGGTGGGAGGGTGTCCCTGCGGCCACGGACAGCTGGGCAGGTGGTGCTGGACATGCCACAAAGGGGCATAAGATATGAACCAAGACACTAATGTTGGGGGTGGGTGATGAGGGGTTAAACACTCTGATTATATCCAGTAGAGAAGAAAACTTTGCCTCCTGGGTATGTGAAAGCTCTCATGAAGCTTGGCAGGACTGTGAATGAGAAGGGAGTTATGGATGAGGGTATGACTAGCTTTGTCCCATTTAGTTTTCATTTTCTAAAAAAGAAATCCAGTTTCTGAAGTCTTTTTCCCTCAGAACTTGCAGAATATGTATATTCAGAGGAAAATTAAGATCTATTAGTGAAAAAGAATTTCATTCCATGCTAAATCATGCCTGCATATGCACATTCACCCTGTTTTATAATTGGTCAAGCTGAGCCATTCACAGGAAGAACTGCTTAAAGCTCAATGCCTAGGGCATAAAAATTACCCACAGATGGAAGTTATGATATAATAAGAACAAACTAATGTTTGTGCTAACAAAAAAGTATTGATTAAACTCTATGCAACACATTGTTGGATTCCTCATATTTAGATTCTTGCTAAAGGTTCATTGAGGCACATCAACTTTCCATTAACCACACAGCCATTCCTGCCTTGAGTTTCTGCAGACAGCGATTTTGCAGTGAATGCACTTCAGAGCTTATCAAAAATCTGATGTTAGTCACTCTTATGATAGTATTAGAGAACCTTTATTAGTGCTGTCATTTCTAGAGCAAACCCACGTAACAGGGAGCATCGTGTCCTGGTGCTGCTCTGTGACTCACTGAGGCAATTGCAAAGCACTGCATGAAGCCTGTGCCAGCCTGGCTTGTACCAAACTTTTGGGGTAACCTGTGAGACCACAATTAGGATCATTTCATTTTCAAGAAAGAAATTGTGTGTGCATTTTTGAGTACTGCACATTAGAGGGTTAATTAGTCCTTGCTTCTTTATTTGAAACTGAACACACAACTGACATCGCTGGCCATAAGCACTGTACTGCTCTGAAAGCTCCAGCTTGAGGGAGGGATGAATTGCAGTCTTGTGATATTCCTGGTAATTAGAATGTATTGATGAACATAAATGATTGTTCTGGGTTAATTCTAAGATTTGTCTTCCATACTTTTTTTTCCCTTATAGACATAAATTTAACCCCATTCTGTCCGTCAAAGGGACCCCATAAATTCGTATTCAGGAAATATCTCCTGGTTTATGGCTGCTTACAAACCCCAACTTTTTGTAATAGCCTCCACTAAACTGAGTTTCAGTATTTTCTTGTTGTGGTCATAGCTGTGGTGTGGAATGCACTGAAAGAGCCCTGGGACACCACAGGGTCCGTTTGTGCGGCAGCCCAGACATTGAGCTGTCGGTGCTGCTGCTTTCCCAGCAGAGAGGGCCAGCAGCCAGGGAGTCACTGCACTGCCAGGAGCTGCAGTGAGGAAAACCAAAATGAACTGAGGAGATCTTACAGTATGCCACAGTTTATTGCTTATTTATTGTTCAAATCTTTAAAGATAGGCTAATGGAGAAGTGGAACTAATCCCGTGGGTGTTGAATCTCTTCTGATAGCAAGAAACATAAGCATAAAATTGCAGCAAAGCAGGACAGCCTCTGATAATTTTCCTTGGAGTAAGCTTTCTTCCTCCCTGCTGTGCAAAACAACTAGAAAATTTCCATTATAACCATGCTCCTCACCCAAGTTAATCGCTTTGTGTCAGGGACTGACTTGCCTGAGTAGCCTTCCTCAGAAGGCACAAAGAGAATGAAAACTTTGCATGCTTTAAACTCCATCTTTGACTTATGTTTTATTGTTCCTGCTCTTTGTCATGTCAATAGGAGATAAAGGAGATAAAGATGGAAATATCATAGGAAGAAAATCAGTGAACAGTCTACTGGATATGGCCCAGGAGATTTAAATTGATATTACATATGTAATTTTATGTTTATTCTTTTTGCTTACCAGTAGATGGATCCACTTCTAAATGCCACAGTTTCAGAACAGAGAGGCATTATGTGATGATAATATTTTTAATATCATATGTATCAGAGGACTGGAGAACCTCTCCTATGAGGACAGGCTGGGAGAGCTGGAGTTGTTCAGCCTGGAGAAGAGAAGGCTCCAGGGAGACCTTCGAGCACCTTCCACTACCTAAAGCAGCTACTAGAAATCTGGAGAGAGATTTTTGACAGGGACACATAATGATAGGACGAGTGGTAATGTCTTTAAAATAACTAGATTAGACTAGATTGGATTGGATTAGATTAGAGGAAGAAATTCTTTCCTGTGAGCTGGTGAGGTGCTGCCACAGGTTGTTAAAAGAAGCCCCATCCCTGTAAGTGTTCAAGGCCAGGTTGGATGGGGCCTTGGGCAACCGGGTCTAGTGGAAGGTGTCCCTGCCCATGGCAGGGGGATTTGGGACTATATGTTCTTTAAGGTCCTTTTCAAACCAAACAATTCTGTGTTTCTATGAATTATTCTTAATATCACATGAATGTTGTTCCAGACCCAAATATTTCTTCCTCTGGTTTATTGTAAGGATTCCTGAAATCCCTTAATCTGCAGTTGGTAATCTCTCCCAAACACATTGCTTCTTTTTGCTGTTAAAGATGAGAATTTGTATCCAGGAAAAAGTACTTAAGGGACTGGGTTTCTGAGGTTCATCATTCCAAAACTGGAAAGGATTGGACATTCATAGTAAAAACAAAGGCTATAACCAAAGGGAGGAACTGAAGATAGGAGGAGAAACTCTTGGCATCTCTTGTTTAAAAAAGTGTTTGTAGTCTAGCCATATGCTTGTTACTCTCTTCCCAACTTTTTTCCCTTTAAATGTTTTCAGTTTGTAAGAGAACTGGCTTACGTTGTGATTGCTGGAGGAGTAAGTGAACAGAAGGGGAGAGAAAGCTTTGAGCAAAAGCTTTGGGGCAGCTGGGCCACTGCAGAGGCCAACTGTCTTGGTTTGGTTTTACTTACTGTGGTTTGTTTTTTTCCTACAAAACAACTGACAGTAAATTCAAGACCTAAGGAAGGTTCTAGTCCCCAACAAACAAACAAAAAAATCCTATACTTCTGAGAAGGGATCATAGTCTGGTCTGAATCTGTTGTATGTTAAATGATAAATCTCATTCTTTATTACCTTATGGTGGCACCAGCCACAAATTTGAGCTACATTTGTAGACTGAATGAGGGTTCTGAAATGGCACCAAGAGCCAATTTGTTTTTCTTCTTGTGAACCAGTACCAGTAAAATAATAAAACAGGTTGTTTGAAAGATGCTTGTGCGCATTGAGACTTTCAGTCATTGATCTTCAGAATGTATTATACATCTTGTTTCAGAACTTCTTCCAAACTTTGGTTTTATGAATTTGTTTACTTTACTGTCATCGAGCTATGCTCTCCCTAAACTGGAACTAGCTGAAGTCTGAAGTAAGAGCTTTGCTCTTTTTCTCCCTTGAGCATTAAGCCTCAGTAAGAGTTAGACTATAATATTGGCAACCAGAATACAGAGGAACTTGCATTATCATCAGCTGTCATTCTGATCTGACAATACCATATTATATACTCAATACATACTTTTGTGAGCAAACAATGAGTGGCATAAATGACTGTGCTGGTCTGACATGGGGAATTTGTCTTGTCAGTTAGAGAAGAATAAGGCAAAACTGGGATACATGGCCAAAATATTTAGCATAAAACTACTTGTGCTCCTCCTCTCTGCAGAAGGAAGAAGAAAGCTGAGAGGGAAGAGAGAGGCATGTATTTAACAGATGGAAGAGGCTGCCTGATGGTGCTACCTCTGTCAGCACTGTTGTCTTCTGATAAATGAAGTGCCCTGCATTTGCTGCACAGCTGTGGGTGCTGAAGGAGAAACTGGAAATGCACGTTGTTCAACATAAAAACAAAGATTATTTGTATGAGCTGTTCACTTCTCATGTGCCTCCAGGGCTGCTGGGTGAAGGATTGGGGTTCCAGCCTGCTGGGGCAGAACCTCTTCTGGGCTTTGCCACCCCTCGGCTCAGTGCCTGGAAAGCAGTGCATCCTGCAGAGCCTCAGGAAAGATGCATTGCCAGGCACAAAGGAATTTGGCTTTATTTAATACAGTCTTAGCAGGAATACAACTGATTTACTTGTAGGGCTCAGTTTCTTTAGAGTGACTTGGTCTGGAATAAATGACAATTTAGTGTACTTTTAAAAAAGGTATCTTTCAATCAACTTTAAATATGGAAAAAGTTCTTTTTAGTATGCAGTTATCACTAGAAGCATGACTGTAATTCTGTTCTGTAGAAAATCTCCAGAGACAGAGTAATTTACCTTCTAGAACACTTGATTATATCTTTCTTCTAACTGACCTTTGTGAACTGATATCAGTTAGGTGGCACTTCAGCCTTTCTTGCTGTGCTAGAATATATTTTCCCAGTGTATAAAATGATCTTTCAAGATCTGTGTATGTACTGTAGTATAATATTATGTGGAATAAGACTGATTGTTGCCATTGGAAGCTTGTATCATGTTTGTGACCTCAAAGTAGAATGTACATAATAGCTGTAAACACAACTGTAGTATCATTGAATTAAAATTCCTGGCTGGTTGTAAAGTTTACAGGTGCTTCAGAGAGATGCTTTAATTGCAAGAGAGTTGTTTCAGGATCATCTTATATGTGATAGAATAGTGCTTGGAGGCGCAGCAGAGATCAGAGCTTTTCTGGTGTAGCTGCAGTGCAGACTCAATAAAAATTTAAAAAGCCAAGAGAAACATGAGTGATAAAAAGGAACTAGGGAAAATTGTTTTACAAGTGGGAAAGCTGTGGCAAGTTGGCCAAGTCATTGATTGCACCTAAACTGGATTGTTAATTTGGCACTTGCAGAATAACGTAGTAGTTTCTCTCTAGAGAGAAGTACTTTCTGGAGAGTAAACTTTAAAACACTACTTTTTTTTTCTTTATCAGAAGAGGATTTTTAAGATGTCTCTGTAATTTATCATAATTGGATAGTCTGAAATGAAAAATACAATTCTGTACTAGAAATTGCTTGTTTCTTTCTCTATAGCGCACTTTGCCCAAAAATGTTCTTGAGAACGGTACTGTTCGTACATGGATCATTAACTAAGCATTCAAGGCACTCTGACCTGACCCACTTTCATCAGATTAAATGAAATAGGAATCACAAAATAGCGAGCTTTACAGATCACCTCACCTCGGTCATTTTGTACTTGTGTTGGTGGAATTAGATACTACAGTAGACAGGATGATTTCTTGTAAGGTAAGAGAAAATTAAACATCACCTCAGCAAAATAACTGCTCTTGAAAGTGAAGGGAGCCAGGAAGACTATAGTGAAAGTGAACCACATCCAGGATAAGTTGTGAAATGCTTTTAGAATTCAAAATCTATCCTGTGCAAATAAAAATAACATCCATGGGATCTCTGTTGCCTGAAAGTCCAGGTCAGAAAACAGAAAATACAGGGGTGATAGTTTTAAGTTCATTAGAAACAGGTTCTTTGACTGAAGATCTATGGTCATGCGTCTTTGGGCATTCGCTGTTTTTTATTTAGCAGAAACAGAGTGAGGGAAAAGGTGAATCTGCCACTGTTAAAGTGGAAGTACAGTCAAGCAAGTTTGAAAAGATCCTTTTCCACCACAGCATTTCTTGGAGCATTGAGTTGCTGTCATCTGTGCCTTCAGGGCTGTGAGCCATAGCCTTGGCTTTTGAGATACCTTTTTTGAAGACAAGTTCTGAGTTAATGAATGGTTTGATAGAACCTGCCTTGCATTGCAGATTAAAAATCTTGGAGCAGGGAAGGTGGTGTAGTGTTTGCTTGGGGAGCTGCAGTGCTGACAGCAGACCTGCAGATGTGCGGTGTCAGCACAGCACCTTCCTTGGCTCCCCATCCTGCTCTTTGCTACTAAGGCAGACTCCTTTTTCTTCCTGTACCCCAAGTTAAAATAAGCTTTCTGCCTGTATTTAAATAGATTTATTAGTGGGGGCATTCCAGCTGTGTTGACTTTGTCTTATTTTCTTTAAATACTTTGTTTTCCTGACAAATTTCTGTAAGAACATGTGACTAGTTCCTCAGCTGACTTAACTCATCATCACTGCACTGCTTTCTGTGGTGCTCTGCCAGCAGGAGGGAGGGGCCTGCCTGGGTCAGGCACTGTGCTGGGAGGGGAAGAGGGAAGGTGACAAAAAGACCCTGACAGTGATCGATTTGCAGGTTCTGTGAGTGGTCTGTGATCATGACTACCTGTTTTTATATTAAAAAAGGGCATTGTGAGAAAGTTTTGATTCCAAATGAAGGCATTGAAATAATCCAGGAAGTTCTGCCACTGTGTCCGTTAACTTGAATACCTGCTGCCTCATGCAGAACTGAACTGGAGCTTGTCGTCCTTCCCACTCATGCTGAAGGCATGGCCTTCCCTGAAAAGCCACCACAGCAGCTGGGAGGAAATGGTTTTCGGTCTGGTCCTGGTCATGCTGAGGAAAACTTTCATTTTTACTGCAGAAGATCTTTTTCTGTGAATCATGTAACTAAGTAAGTGTTGGGGTTTTTTAACTTCACTCTTAGAAATGTTTGACTCCTCTGCTTAGTGAGGCAGAGCACTTGTTGAGCCTTTCAGGATGTGTGCAGAAAAGTCTAAAAGCTTCAAAAAGTAGGAGTTGCTTCTTCTTTCATGCTGGTTCTGCAAAGGTGTGCCTCCAAATTGTCAGTGTGTTGGCCTATTTTGTTAAAAATCCTTTGGCAAAACAGCAGCTCTTGGACTTTGCAAGTAGAACCACCTAGAGAGGAAATTGGAGATTACTGTAGGTAAGATGACGTTGCTAAAACACGAGAGTTTAGGCACACCCTCACCAGTCTTTCTGTGATGTCTTAATGTGTTAGTCCAGCTCACACTTCCCTAACTTGCTATGCCACTTCTTTGCCAGAAGTTCCCATGCTACATTGGAACAGATGAGATAAAAAATCTAGTGCCGACTCCTTGCTGCCAGGAAAGCTGGAGTGTGGTGGCTTTTCCTGGTGCCCCAGGGAGTGTTGGTCGAGCACCAGCCTTGCCTGTAATGGGGTGGGTGCACTGACTGATGTGTCCTTCCTGCAGTGAGCTGGGGGCTGGGAGGGGCTGGAGGGGTGATGGCAGGGGGAGGCTGCTTTGGGCCACCACAGCTCTTCAGCAGGGGAATGTGTGTCACAGCCTGCTCTAAGAAGTTTGTATTTCCTTTAAAAAAATTCTGCAGTGAAGAATTATGGTGTACGTGGTATTGCTGGCTTCCCCTTTAATGGGAGTAGATTTGGGTGGCATTTTCCGTATGGAAAGTGTTAGCCCTTTCTTAGCCATAATTATTCTTTTATATAGTCTTGGCCCCTTAGTCTCCTTCTGCCCTTCTTGCCAAATAATGTAAAGTACTTTTTATGGAAGTTTTTGTTTATAAAATTAATATTCCTGCAGAGAGTGCACTTTTAAGTCCAAGAGAGAAAGTTTTCAGGATAGTTGCATTTTCTTATAATATTGGGTGTGCTGCAATACCTTGAAAAATTCAAAGGCACTGTATGGTAGATTTCTTATTTAAAAATATTATCATTGCAAATGGGTTTTTTGGTAGTTTTTTATTATTATTTATTTTCAATATAGAAAAGTATATCCTTTTATTGTGCAGAGACAGAATGACTACTGAAATTTGTGTTTTCCTCTCTGTTTAGTTTTGAAACACCATTTAGTATTTATACCTCTTATTTTTGCTACATTTTAAAAGAAATCAGAGAAACAGTAAGATTAGACTTAATTTTCTTTGAGAAGAACCAGTGGTCCATGCATTCTCGTAATGTGGATGAATTTATGCTGGTTTATCAGCTGGTGAATCTGAATCAATAACTCAGTTGTCAGCTGTCCCTTTAGAAATCAAAATTTGTTGGTGATACACTGAAAAAATGTGACAGTTTTCTTTATTAATAAGACATTACTGTTGTACAGCAATTTTCAGTTATGGGCGTCAAACCACTTTAATGAAGTAGAAAAAAAATTTATCCTCCTTTTCTTGTAATAAAAAAGCTGAAAAATACAGTGATGAACCACCAGGGTAGAGAACCTGTATTATAATTGAACATGCACTGGGCCATTCCTGGCCCTGCAGCCATCTGGAGTGTAGTGCCCATGTCCATGTTACTAAACTCAACAAAATTGGGAGCTGCTCACAAGTGTTTCCTGTGAGTTATCCTGAGGCAGGGACTGTTCTAAACATTGCCTGGGAAATGGGGGATTTTAAGGTATATAACAGAGCATTTACCTGGGACTGTTGTATTATTGTAGCCCTTTTTCCCCTGTGATTCCTCATCCCATGGATTCCCCTGCTCGATGCTGATGTGCTGCTGTCAATGGAAGAGACCAAGGGACTTAAGTTTGACTCTGCTGAGCTCTCGCCTGTTGTGTTCCCACTCACAACAGTGTCCTTAGCACTGCCCAGGGAATGCTGTGGAGAAAAGGAGCTGGCTAATGGAGCTCTGCCACTTGCACTTCCTGAGGGGCTGGCCCTGGATCTATAATTCCAGGAGAATTTTCCTTTAGAGCTGAGCTGCACAACAAAGCAGAGATGAATGGGAACCACAGCTGTGAGCCATTTCACATGGGCCACATCAGAGCCTGCTGCAGACCAGGGTTTCTATTAGGAAGGCGTGATTTGTGGCATTTCATAACGCTATTTTCATCTATTTTGAAAATGATCAAAAATTGAATTTTCCTGTGGGGAACACAGATTCATTTTATAAAGATAGTGTCTTTTTTTCTTCTTGTTGTTTATTTATTTATTTATTTTTAAGAGGGAGAGAGCAGAAGCTTTATAGATCACAATAAATCATAGTGACTGCTGATAACAAAATATTTGTTAGGATGGAACTCTGTTATATTTGATTGGACATTAATCATCATCTCTGTGTGCTGTGGATGTGGTTTCCATGTAAATTGTTCACCAGAAAATACATAGTTGGTGTTGAAAATTAAGTGACACTTTAAATGGTAATATATTCCCTTTGAAGTAATAAAGATGGATGAGTCTTCTCATTATGACTACTGGGATCTGAATGAGAAATATTTTGAGAATTGACAAATAGCAGAAGTTAGAGCTGCAGTCAGTGATAACTTGCAATAGATGTTTTCACTGAAATTTTCAGTTTATGTGGTGTGGATCAATCCTGATGTTAGACAGTGTTTACTGAAGAATTCCTCCTGTTTGCAAGTAACAGCAAAAGAGCAGTGACTGTGGTAGGAATAACTGGGGCACATCCTTAATGGTTTGGATAAACTCAGAGTCAGATCTGACATTTTTGTAATTTTCTGCGAATGAAAACTGTTGCTGTCATACTGGACAGTGACTATGTGAGCAAGTGAGGTGATGAGGCACAGGAGCCAGCGACGTTCTGCTTCGGAGAGGACGTTTTGTGACTTTATCTTGTCTCTAGATTTTTAATTGGTATTGTGATGATTGTCTGAACCCCAGAAGTTATTGTTCTGCTTTTTATATCCTTGTCAAATCAAGCCCTCTGTGTAGCTTGCTAAATACCCAGCTTTCTTAGGGGTAGCAGTTTTACCAGTAGGATATCTGAGCACAGCTGGTGCCTGTTTTCCAGAGTGTGTGTCAAACCCCATGGGAATGACTCTGGCCAGGCATGGTCATACAGGGAGGAACAGCATTCCAGTAGCTCTCCCAGAGCTGTCAGCTATTAACCCTGGAACAATTGTTTAGTGCAATTAAATTCTGACTTAGGTATATCAGGATATGAGTGCAAAACCACTTGTAGACAGACTTTGTTGCTTGGCACTTTGAAGTGCTCCTGATACTCATGTTCTGCTCCTGATACTCACGTTCTGTGGGTGTCCCTCTGTCCCCTGGCACAAGAGGTCTGTCCTGATGGCACACTTTATTTCTATTACCTTTTTTAACTTTTCACTTCAAAGGGCTCTGCATAACTTTCATTTTGCTAATTAAACTGGCTTGATGCGCTTCTTTGACCTTTTCAATATTCTGTAATTAGATTGGCTGCAATTCCTCTTTTCTTCCTGTTTACAGTCTCAGTAGCCTCTGGGAAGGGATGGAATGCCCATTTGCTCAAAATATAAAACACTGCAAAGGTCAAGGCATAGTATAAAGCTGCATTTCACTGACTGTATTAGTGTTTTGAAGAGATGCTGGGAGAACATGAAGCATTGCACTTGTAGATCAGGTATTGTCATGCAGGATTCCTGGATTTTCTTCAAAGCACTTCCCCTTAATGCATAAAATTTCTTACCTTAGCTATGGCACAACTTGGCATTGCAATCTACTGCATTCTATAGATGCCCATTAGAAGATTCTTCACTGGTTTGGGGGGTTTTAAAATCCCCTTGACAAACACATTCTTGCAAATGATTGAAGTTTTTGAAGTTAAGGGCCTATGATGTATTAAATTGGAAAATCAGTATTGTGGGTTTTGTATTTTTTTTAAACTGTTTTACTTATAGACTTTCTTGACTAAGTCTGAGGTATTAAAATGGGGCCAGTCACAATAGCATCATCATAAAAACCCCAGAGCCTTATAATAAAAGACAGGCTTTGGGGTGTGTGTGTGTTTCTTGGGATTTCCCCCCCCCCATTTGTCTCTTCTGAAGTAATAACAAAATTCTGTGGACCATCTCAGTTTCTAAAGGTCTGCCCTTGAGATACCCTCTGGTTAGTTACAGTGGAGAAAAGGGCTTGATACGTGTCACATTTGTTCTGGTTGCAGTTCACGATGTCTCTCTCATTTTCTGCTGCAAAGTTGTAAATGCTGTTTTACTTGAAACCAGAAGATCACACAACAGTCTTTTCCCCGTCTTTCGAAACTGGACAACTGTAACGTTGTGCTGTTTATGTGAAGTTTTATGTGAGGTTTCTTTAAAACCTCAAACGTCAGGAAAATTATAATCTCCTCACTTAAGGCAAAACAAATTAATCTCATGTCCTCTGTTTTCAACAAGCCTGTACGCTATTTATGCTGAATCACACAGAGAGGACACACATGATGTATATTCTTTATGCTGCCTCGTCCACAGGGCTCAAGTTTTCTGTGTGTTTGCCAAGTGATTGTGTAGGGGTTTAGGGAATCTAATGCTGTTTGGAGTAGAAACACCAACCCTGGCTTGGTGCCATTCTACCTGCCGAAGGAAATTGTGTGGTTTCATTCAAAACAGTACAGAAATGCTGAAGCAGAGATTCTGTCATATGCAAATAGCATTTGATCAATAGTTACCTTTCAAGTATGAAACAATTGTGCTTTGGGGACAGTGGGTGGTATCATAATGAGGCCTTTATATTGGTTCCCAAAGAACCTCTATTTCCTAGTGCTACTTTGGTCTTACAGCCATTTAGAATGGAGGAAAAGAAGTAGCAGGAAGCAATTTAGTGTTCATAAAATGGCCTCCGACTCATCCTTGATGCATATGGTGTTTTTATTTAATGTGTGGGAACTGAAATGCTACAGCAGTGAGCAGCAAAGAAATTCTGCATGTGAGTAGCTCATCTGCACTTACAGTGAGCAGATTCTGAAAGGAACAACTTCATGTTTACTGCTAGTTTGTAACAGGCCTAGTCTGTGAAGGCTTTGTTGTCCTAAAGCTTAATTTATATGATAGTTGAGCTTCCTTCTGTATTTCAAGTAATAATATAATTGCCTCTGGGTCCATGGAATGGGTTTGTGGTGGACAATTGCACTCAATTACAGTGTTGCTTATTAAAAGGCATGCATTGTGCCTGGGTAGAAGGAACTCTTATAATTAACTTTTATGAGGTGCAATTGCACAAAATTATACATGATGACTTTCTCCACGAGTGATATTACTTTCTGTGGGAATAAGATCAGAAAGCAGCTTAGAAAGGTTCCTGGTCTGTGCTGTCAGTGTCCTGAATCATTTAAGGACATTTTGTGTCGGTGTCAGATTTGCCGTACAGTGAACTTGCGCAAGTGCTCAATTGATCAGAAATGTTCCCCAGCTTTTAATCAGCTTGAGGGGGCTTCAGATCGCATTTAATAAATACTGCAGAACACAGCCAGTGTTGGTACAAACATTTACCTTCAATGGCCTGCGGGAGGGAGCTCAGCTACACCAGCCCCAGTCCCTGGTGTGGAAAGGGGGACATCCAGTCCCCTCACTTGCTCCAGACCACTTACCTGCCCAGGTAAGAGACAAGACTTAAGGTCAGACTCTCTAAATGCCCAGCCCTCACCTTGGTTTTGCTGTCAATATACCAGGAGAACATTTAGAATCATAAAATCATAGAATCGATTGGTTTGGAAAAGACCTCTGAGATCATCAAGTCCAACCCTTGGTCCAACTCCAGTCCATTTACCAGATCATGGCACTCAGTGCCACGGCCAATCTGTGTTTAAAAATCTCCAGGGATGGTGAATCCACCCCCTCTCTGGGCAGCCCATTCCATTTGTGCTGCAGAGTTAAAATACAACTCCTTGCTCCACTGGAAGGCAAATGGTGTTGAACTGGTGGAGCTGGGATTTATGGCTGGGTCTTTCTCATCCCTTGTGTCTACTGTAACTGTTGGGCCATTAGCAGTTCTGGCTGTAGGGAATTTCAGCTTTCTTCCTTTTGAATAATTTTGAGTAGAAATCCTCACTAGAAATGAAGAAAACACTTGCCAATACTATCAATGAATACATGTTTTTCAGGAGAAAAAAAGTGTAGAAAATAAATTGGGTTCCAGTGAATCAGTATTTTCTGCCAAAAGAAAATGAGTTTTTTGGAAGATGGAGACCAGCATCCCGTGTGGCTTTGAATATACCAGTATTTATGAGTGTACACCTGTTCGGAGTTGAGAGCTTAATCTTTTATTTCCAGGGTTTAAATCACTGAAACTCTATTTGAAGTGTATGTTCAGTTCTCTCCATAGAGGAAAGAAGCATGTGTTCCAGAAGAGCTACCAAATTAAGCTGATGTTATGCAGCCTGCTGGGGAACAGCCTCATTTCATCCCCAGAAACCACCCACAGTTCCCTTCTCTTAATATATGGTCAAATCTAACAGGAGTCCTCTCTGACCACACTGGATCATCAGGTGTGCTCTCCGTGCACTCCCTGGGGATGGTTTTATTGCACAGCTCCTTTCAGGATGTGAACTTCAAGCCTATCTGAATTGTCAACAGTGTGGTACATCTTAAAGCATTTTTGGATGCTATTTGTTAACTGGATTTTGGTGATTTATGGTAGGCTAAAGCACTGTCTCTCTCAAGCATTCTTAGCCTCCCTGTCCTGGGCAAGGAGATTTGAATTTTTAATCTGCAAAAAATGAAAAAGTTTAGAAGGTAATCAGCTTCAGAAGCAGAGCACTTATGATTTCAACAGAGCATAAGAAAAAGTATTTTTAAGGCAGTCTGGGGAGATTCTTGTTGAGGTCTTTTGGTAGGGGTGGGGTTAGGGGTTTTGTGGCTAAAATTGAAATGATAGGTCCCTCAGAAACTCCATCTTTTTTCTTTTGGTGAGATTTTTTTCTGCATTTCTGCCTCTAATTTGCCAGGCAGATGATATATATAACAGCCTGGGATTAATTAAAAACCTGAAACAAACAAGTTGAGAGGGTTTGTTTGTATTGTTTTATGTTTGTTTAGGTGTTTCACTGTTGTTGTTTTATAAATAAATACAAGGAAACATTCGAAATTACTTGGGCTATTGGAATTCATAACTTAACAGAGTATCTTTGGGCTTTTGAGGGCTTATATAACCATCACTTCAGTTCTTCCTGCATGTATGGAGATTTTGTCAGTATTGAAAAGCTCTCATTAATCTTCTTCTTTGCCTGTTATGCAGTAAATCACACATTAAAATACAGGTTAAGTGGATGCATATTCCATTTTAGGGGGTTTTCTAATGGGCTAATCTCATTGCAGAATTCTACATCCATCCTACTCTGCTACTGGAACACTGAATGTCAGATACTAATTAAAACTAAATTCATTGTATCATGTTTGTACTTCTGAGGTTAAATAGACTTCTGTTTACCATATTCTTTGTCTTTTTCCAAAGTGTGAAATTAGAGCTTCTCCAGTTTCTAATTCAGTAATGTGTGCAGTGTCACCTCTTTACTTTAATTTTCTCCTTCTCGGAATCAGACTCACAGAATGGTTTGGCTTGGAAGGGCACTATAGCCCTATTATGGTTCAGAGTGTGTTTGTCCTTAAAACACCATTAGTCAAAATATAAGTATAAAAAAATCTGATTTGCATGTTTATCTTGTAATGTTTTATTGGTGTGGGGAGGGGAGCCCATATGAGACAACAACATGTAGAAGGAAATTGTGATAAGAAAAGAAAGAGGCTTTTATACACCGAGAAAAAAAAGAGCCCTTCTTTTGATGAGAAGCAAAGTCATTTAATATACCTCCAAATATTTCAAGATTGTGTGACATACAGTTCAGTTAGACAGGTCTTCTAGCAGATAAAACATCAAAGATACTGAACATCACGTCTGAGCCACAAGTGGGAGGTTTGGGGACAAAGACCCCTTATCCTTTTGTTATTCTGAGCTTGCAATAATCTTCTCTTTGCCATTCTCTAAATGTATGATGGCTCAGAAGAAGGAACAGGCTCCAGGTACTGTGCTTGCAGAGTTCAGCCTCATTGCAAGAACTGATCAAAACAGTACTGACCACCGAGCAGGAGGATTTAGTGGACTAGTCAGGTGTTCCTGGTGACCTTTCAGTATTGAACTGGTGAGCTCAAAAGCCACTGCAACTTCTTTCTGGAAGAAGAAGTAATAACTTCAAAAGCTTGAGGAATTTTAACTGATGTTAATCTTCCTCCTAGTCTGCTTTCTTCCTATCTCTCTACTTGAGGTACCGATCCTGGAAACAGAATAGGCTGCGTTGAGGGTTCCCTTAGAATACATTCTGCTCCGGTGAGTAAATAATATGAAAACTTGGTCCAACTAATGGTGTCTCTGCTAGGGCTCTCAGTAATGGCTTTCAGGTTTACTGTCAAATGCTATGACAAACAGTAGTTACCTGGGGATTACACAGTCTTTACTGAGAATATAAATTGCAGATGCTGAAGTTGCATGGGCCATGTTTTCATTCTTGGTGGTGATGAAAATGTAGTTTATCCTCTTGCATCCTGAGGGCACGATAGAATGTTAGCACCTACATTCATCCAACCACCCAAATTAGGCTCAGCTGCAGTAAGTGAACACTTGGAAGGCATTTTTTTCAGATAAGTCAGTTTTTGTTGAGGTTTTTTAGAGTTGAATCAGCAACATTTTCAGCTTAAACAGCTCAGGCCTATGACACAGTTGAGATGTGACTAATCTTATATGTTATAAATCATGAATCAGACCTTGAAAATCTAGAGATTGAAAAATATGTATACTTCCTTGCTTTCTTGAGCACGTCTGTGTTTTTCTCTGCAGTGATAGGGGCTATGCCTTATTTTTTAGAAGAAGGTGGAACGCCCCTCAATGCCACACGTTGAGAAAAATCCAAGTTTTGTAAATGCGAGCAAAGGAACTGAGACCTGTGCTAACAAGGTGCTGTGGGAGCGCTGGCCAAGGTACTTGTTGGGGTTTCTTGGTGCCTCCTCAGCCCCATCCGTGGCTGTGGGTGCTGAACAAACCCCTCTGGGGTATAAGAAAGGCCCCCAGCCCTTGTCAGCACAACCCCCTCTACAGCATGGCCAAGCTAACCTACAGAATGGAACTCTCCTTATTTTTCTTTGCATAGCAACTGCCAGGATTTGACAGTTTATATTCTTTCTGGATGCAGATAGCTTTGCATGCCCTAAAGGCTTATCAGTTTTGTTGCCTCCTGAACCACTATTATGCTCTCAGGGAAGATTTTGTGTACGTTTCTGACAATGTAGCAGCACTTCAGACTGAACTGGTTGTCCTAATTCAAAGCCTATGGGTCATTGAATGCCGGGGCACTTCCATTTCCTTCATTCATGCACTTTAAATAAAAGCTAAGAGGATGTTGAATTACTTCGATGGGTTTGCAGTGGGCACAATAGTTTAGACAAAAGAATGAACACCGTAGCATCCGTCAGCAAAATAAAAAATATTGGTGTTTAATGTCTTGCAAGGGCTCTGTCTAATGCATTCTTATTTCTGTTTTAAATCAAAAACAGTAGAGATTCGAGACATCATCTTTGTCTCGGGGAAAGGTCTGTCTCTTTAAACTGCTTGCTATTCCAGGTGAGCTTGAATGGTGAAAATCATGTCCTTTACCTGAAATCACTTTACCAAAGAAACTGTGCTACAACTAATTCATTTGAACAGAATATTATCATTTTAAAATGATTTGTCAAGAAAGGTTTGTTTAACTTCTAGGTCATATTAAAATGTAGTAGTGCTTTTGTCAAAAATGTTTCACTATATGAAGTATGATAGCAGAAATCTCCTTTTGAAGGGTGGTGGAGAAATAAATGCTACTTTGGTTTTTACAGAAAATGAAAAAAATTATCTATACTGATATTTATTATAATTTATTTGGTGTTGAAAACTCCATTGAAGGGCTCCTTCCCATGCAGGCTGGGAAGACACAGTCTTTGTACAAAAAGACAAAGCCAGACAAGAGGTGAGACTGGTAAAAACAGTTATTACAGAGACCAGTAATTTGCATGAGCTGATTCTACCAAATCAGTGAAGAATGTTAGTTAAAGATTTATGTTCCCTGATCTCCTCATCAAGTCCTGAATGCCTCATGATAAAAGTGAAATTTGAGTGGGGATGTGAAGAAAAATGAGTTTAACTACAAAAGCTAGGAATTGCAGCTTGTACTACTTGCATATTTATATCTTTTAACTTTCTTGCATTGATTTTTATTCAATTTATTTGGACCACATTCCATGAATGTGTTCTTGCAGGTGTACTGGTACTTCACACAGAGTCATTCTAAAAAGACTGTGAAGGCAGTACATGGATAAAACTGAATCTCAAGACATTTCTGCGTGTTCCTGAGCAATATTCTCCTGAAATAAAGGATGGCCCTTGCAGGGGTTTGCTTTCCCAAGCATGGCAAATTTTGGAGAGTAAGAGAACAACGGAGAAGGTAAGAGTGGTAGGATGATTAAGCAAAGATTCATGAATGGTGTCCTGTTGGGATCCTTAGCTGAGATGAGTTTGAGATGTGCTTACTATTCATCCTGTTCTTCCCAAAGGCTACATCAGTGCAGTGCTTGGAATGCAATAGAATACTGTCCCTCATAACAAGGAGTCTCAAATTCTGTAGGAAGAGTGACCAAGGCTTGGAGAGAAGCGGTGACATTCACAGCAGTAAAAGCAGGACTTATTTGGTTGGTTGGTTTTTTGTTTGGTTTTGGGTTGGATGGTTTTTGTTTTGGTGGTTTGTTGTTTGTTTTTTTAAACTGTCAAGCAGAAAGTGAGGATACTTTCAGAACTTGGGACTTTTGGGATTGGGAATTGTGCATTTGAAAGTGGTGTGAAAAAATGGCTTCATACGCAGCTTCTCAAAGGAAACTTGAATTAGAAAGATGGCTCTTGTAGGGTTGTTTTGAAAATGGGTGGGCAGATCAAACACAAGAACTAGACAGGCAGGTAAGAATTGGGTGGGGAGGCCCAAGAAAGCTTCAGCCTCTCCCTTCTCCCTTTGTTGCCAGTGGAGGACGTTTGCTCAGGATTTTATCATTTGATTTATGCACATGCAGAATATATGCTTGGTCTTTAGAAATAACCAGTATTTTTTGGTTAATCTCTGCTCTCAACTTTCATTCTGCAGTAAATCTATTGATTTCAGTGAATTAGAGCTCTATTAAAGAAAACCAATTAAGCATGGAGTTTGAAATGGATTCGCCACATCTGCTTATACTTTACGGATATGGGGCTTCAGTTCTGTATCCACATGGAAATGAAACTGATATACCAGAACTAAATTGGTTGAGGAACTGTTTTATGAATAGATGCATCTTCTTTGTGAGGAGAAAAAGTCTGGGTTTTTTCCCTAGCAGTGTCATAGACAACTGTTTAATTAGGGATCCACCTACCAAAACTGTCATCCAGATTCTAATGTTGTTAATTTCTATTGTCACTAAAGCAGTTCTCTTTGAAAAGCTTACTTTCACTGATTTCCATTAATTTTCTTTAGTATGGTAAGGATACAAAGTGCTTTACTTCATACACGTGAAATTCCTTGGGCGTGTGTTATTGAACAGCAGCATCTCCTATCGCTGGATTGGCATTAAAGCCCCCAGTCTGTGTGTTTCACAAGATTTGGGGCTTAACAGACTGATGCAATCCACTTGTTCAAATGTAGTAGAAAACTACATTTGAACATAGCACTGATGGTGGAACTTAATCTTTCAAACAGAAAGGAATTGGGAAGCTTGGGAGAAACGGATTCTTTGAGCAGGAGGATAAAGACGTTAATTCGAAATTCACAAGGTTTTAAATTGAGCATAATCCAGCTCAGATGGATTTTCTCATCCTGCTAACTTTTCTTCTTTCAAATCAGGTTGTCAAGTTTTTCTGGTTAATAACTCATTATCTCTTACCTTTTCTGTGAGGATCTTGAGTGTATTTACAAATATGAGCTAAAATACACTTTGGTGCTGCTTACCAAAATATAAGGGTATCAATTATGAATGTACAGATGGAGGAAGAGGGAAAGGTCAGGCCAGCAAAGCTTTTCTTTTTCAAGGTACTATCTTCCATATACAAGGTGTATTCCCGTTGGAGAAACAGGGGGAGCAGGCTGGGGGTGAGGGTGGTTCAAGGTGAGGTCAAAACCAGCTGAAAACTGCCCTGGCTGCTCCTTCTGGGGCACCCTGACCTGCTGTGAGGTGTCTCACAGGGCAAGGGGTTCAGGAAGGGTATCCTCTGTTTTTCTCTCTTCCATCTGCCTCTTTGGAGCTGGGGCAGCGTTTCAGCAGGGCAGCCCCTGTCAGTGGTGGTGACTCCAGCCACACACACTCACCTTGCCCCAGGCCCCTGGCACTGCTCCCTTCTGGTTCCCTTGGAAACACAGCATTTTGGTACTACTTGCTGATGAGATGTGCCACGGGAAATTGTGTACCAAGTTAAAACGGGAGGGAAACAATCCCTCACCAATATAATTTTAAATAAAAGCAATGAAAAGTCTGTTCAGGCTTGCTGCCCAGTTACTTCTTGTAACCATTTGGCTGGGGTGTCATGTCAGCACCAATCCAAGTTGTTCTCTTAGCCTTGAAACAAAGCTAAACCAAATAGTCACTACACGATAATACATCATGCAGGTGTGTAATCACTGCAGAGTAATATACTCTGTAACCTCAGAATTGTGATGATACAGTCAGCAAAAAAAATCAGTGCAATGTTCTTTAAACTTAAAAGTGTTGATAGCTATCAGGAATTTTCTTCTGACACAAGACTGCAGTTCTTGAGCTTGTTCTATTTTTGTGTGTGTGTGATGTTCTTTTATGAAAGTTACTGCAGAGCTCATTTTTATAGCAGTATTTATGGCATTTGTGGAATTTGGGGAGCAGAGTTAGTGAAGCAGATTGTCAGAGCTGTTCTGGGTATAGCTAAGTACAGAATTCCCAAATTACAAGATTTTGATGATATAAGTTTAATAACTAAAACAGTAGCAAAGGTCCAGGAATCAGCCTAAGACCAGAGTACATGAAGAGGCAATCAAAAATGTGAGTGCTTAATGAACCTGACTGAAGAGAAAAAGCAAGTAAAACAAATCTTTTCCCTAAATGAGACACACAGCTGGCTGTTTTCAATAGGCACAGCTCTCCAAGCCATGGTTCTATGTGCTGATCAGGGTCCATGCTATAGGGAAAATAACTTTTTACAAGATGTACTGCAGAATTTTACATCTGTGCCAGGCTTTAGAGAGGCAATTCCATGGAGTTTCATCCTGTAGACAAAAGATGTATGCATAATCTGAGAAATAAAGCCATAGTAACCTTGGGTGGCTTGTGATGCAGCACAGGACGTGTTCTGGTTTGGAAGTGGTGGATCACCAAGTACAAGTATCTGCAACAGAAGATTCTCAATCCTCAGTAATTCTGCTTTTAAGAGCCAATAAAATTTTTGTTAAGCATATAAATACATGATACGTTTACCCAGATTTTCTGAAAAGGAGTTTTCTACCTTCCTGAAAATAGATTTCCTAAGGGAAAGGGCTGATTCATATCAGTTCCTGTTAACGTTGCATAATAAAATAAAATGTGGTGTTTGAATGGATAACCTTTAATTACCAGAGGGTATTTATTGAGTCTGTCTTGCAAGGAAAGGATTTATTTGCATTCTGATGAATTATTTGTGAGATAAAGTTTACAGGATCTGATCCTTGGATGTTAGTTTTGGAAGAAAATAAAAAGAGAGGACTTGGGTCCTTTTAAAATTTTGGAAATAATTCTAAAAATTTTACCAACATTTGGGATACTCTCCCAAACAGAGAGGAATGCATAGACAGGATACAGCTTTATGTGTTATGAATAAATGTTTTTCTTAGCAGCTTTCAAGAACAGTCCAACATTAAAAATAGAACTGTGTATGGATGGTATTTGGAAGGCGTTGCTGATGATGTTCTAGACATTTATGAGTGCTTCAACAATATTTCTTCATTTCAATAAAATAGAAAAATTCTGTTCTTTTTTTTTCCCCTGTAGGAGAACATGGAAAATTTCCCTATTAATTTAAAGTTATAAGTTGCTTATTTTCATGTTATATGGATTCTGTGATGTAGGAACATACTGTGTTCCATTATAGTGGGTCCTGGTATGTAAATGAGCTCTTTTGCTCCTTTTCTGATTTTAAGCAGCTTGGACTATGAAATCTATGGAGTAAGTCTTTCTGAGGTACTCTGGTGTATCCAGAAGCAGATAAATACTTATATTTAGTCCTACAGGTGTC
Organism: Sakesphorus luctuosus; assembly: GCA_013396695.1. Lineage (NCBI taxonomy): Eukaryota > Metazoa > Chordata > Aves > Passeriformes > Thamnophilidae > Sakesphorus > Sakesphorus luctuosus. The sequence continues at coordinate 699,229 of VWZD01012667.1, forward strand.
ATTATCAGGAAAAAAACACTTCTACACCAAAAAGTCTGAAGCACTTGCCTCTGTTCTCGGAGCATACGAGTCACTTCTGTTTGGCTCTTTTTCCGAGTTGCTGCCTAGTGAGAAAGCAGGGGATAGCAGCAAGGAGGTTAGAAGAACCAAGACTGGCTTTGTGGAATAAATATAAATAGATTCCAAGTGGGGATAGCAGGGATACTAAAGTCACTCTGTGGTCACTGTCTGTTATATCATTATGAAAACAAATCTGTGGCAGTCCAAGGCTTTGTTTTCTATCTTCAGTCAGTGACCTTTTCTTGACCAACCAGAGTGGCTGAGTGAAATTTCCTGAGACATGCAGGAACTTATTTTGCAAATAAAATCTCCAATCAGCTTGTGAGGCTGAAGAGGAGCACTGCACATTCATCACAGTCCTCCTTTTTCTCTGCATCCTGGCAGAGAATTTATATTGGTATGTGTCACATACAGCTGAGCCGTGTTTCTTCATATTCAGTCATGTCGTTGTCTTTATGAGCTTCAGTGTCTACAAAAACTTAAATCCAGAGGAAAGTAAAAGGAAATTCCTTGAAAAATAATCACAGAGTAACATGTGCTGATTCTTCTGTATATTATTTTTTTTGTAACTCCCAATACCATGCCGGTTTTATGTTTGTACATGCATTTTATCTTCAGGAAGGATGTATAGTCAGCCAGTTTCTTTTATCTGTGAAATGTGTAAAGCCAGCTGAGTGCAATGCTTGTCAAATATGTAATGTAACATACAATATGGCTGTAATTTAAATAGCATTTCCTTACATAGCTGAAAATCATCTTAAAATGAAGGACACTGGAGAAGTGTTTTGTCTGATACAAAACAGGAAGGGGAAATTGGAACAAGGATGTTTATCAACCTCTCATTCTTATTAAAAATCAGTTGCTTTTTTGATACTTGTGAAAAAAGAGAGGAAGAACTTGGAGGATTTTTGATGGGTTGTGATGCGGTTGGTCTGTAGTCCAATGTTCTGCTGAAAGCAGAGTCAGGAGTGAGAGCAGACTGCATTATTCAGGGCTTTATCTGGCTGCCTTCAGTCCTGATTTTGCCTTATGACTTGTATCGGCAATTTAGGTGTCTATTTATGGGCTGAGATCACCTCAGGTTGGTCTTTTACCCTGTCCTGATGCATTTCTCAAGAACTTCAGTGGAAGTAGCTGTGCTGGCCTAACACTTGCTGACAACATTCCCATTATCCTGTTGTATCTGTTCAAGAATTCCCAGCACTTCTCTCTTCCACAAAGGAAATCTATGGAGTAGATTCTATGGAGTCTTGTGTGTGTATTTAAGTAAGATGCACAGCTCTTAGCTTGTTTAAATCTAAGGCTATTTCCTTATTCAGTTGAGAAGAGATTCAGCATTACTTTGGATATCTTGAGTAGACTCCAAGGACATTTGAGAAGGTTGCACTCACAGCTGCATCAGTTTGGGCAAAGAGAGCAAGATTTCCAGCAATTCAGCTCTAAAAGGGTGCAAGTGTTTGAGTTCTCTCTTGCCTCCTGCTATTGTTTTCCTTCTGCCATATGATAAATGAAGGAAATTCTGGGAAGGGTAAGGCTCTTTTTGCAGTGGTTCTGTCCTTTTGAGTTGAGGGAAGACTGAAGGAAGAGTGTTGTGTGCTCTCTGTGGAGTCTGAGCAGTGATGGTAGAGCTTCTTAGACACTCAGCCTGAAAACATGTTATGATGTAGTTCTAAGTGACTGCTAGTACAGAGCACTCTCATTTAATCAAGATTGTAAATGCCACAAGGTGATTTAATTTCCATGTTTGATTACAAAAGCTTAAATGTGTCTCTGAACCTTTCAGAAGTGGGTTATTGTCTGCAGCTCATAATGACATATATAAAAATGTTTTACTGAGTGTCAGAGACATTTTAAAGCTTTGCCCAAGCAGCAAACCCAATGACTATTTACCATAATGTGATAGTATTTTTTTATTTGGAAACATTGCCAGTCATTTTCTTGCCAGTCCTGAAATGCTTGTTGCAAGCAATGAAATCCTCATCTCGTGTTTTGTCTGCCTGCAGTAGTTTGCAGTGCAGCATGCTGTGGGTGATCATATAATTTGAAGTGTAAATTGTAAAAGAAAAATGCGTTATCTTACCTGGGTCTCCTGCTGGCGTTGAAATAGGCAATAGAGCTGTGCATGTCACAGTTCATTTGCATAACAGAGGAACAGAAAAATATCTAGATTTTATTTTATTCTGCTCACATTAACTTTACTGCCACAGCTTTGATTAACTTTAGTAAAAAGAGGCTGATTCTTCATGGTCCATGATTTCTTACCTCTCTACTTCTGAATAACTGTTTACTATCAAAAAGAGCTTATATACCAGAGAAAATTAAATGCTTGATCTTGAGATGGTTCCTAGTGTTATTGGAAATGTTTGGTTAAAAAAGACCCAATTTCTCTTTTTTAAAAATTCTTCTATTCTTTCCCATCCAAGACTCTTGCAGTTTACATCTTCTCCAGCTGGAATTTCTCCACCATTACTCAGTAATCCTAAGCATGGTACAAACTGGTTTTACACACAGGAGAAAGTTGTTCCCTGCAGCAGAGCAGGACGTGGGTACTGTAGAGTGGGGTGATTTCTTGGGAGCTGTTGCTGAAAGTTGTAAACCTGGGACAGAAGGTGTAGAATTGTAAAAATATCCACCTCATTGCCTTCAGAGACACTCAGGTCAAGCCCAAGTGGATTTAGCACAGTTTGCAAGACCAGGCCCTTAATTTGTATGTTCCCTTTGCCTTCAATGTGATTCACTGGAGCTTGAAAAGGTCTTGAACAATGGAGTTAAATCACTGACTCCAGAGGAAACCTTTGGTTCTAGTGCTGATCACCGTGTGCAATCCCCTCCAGAGACTGCAGAGGCTCCCAGGTTAGAGGGCTGTGTGCAGGTTCTGTACTTTGAATTATAGTGTGCAAAGAGCTCATTACTTCTTGCCATCAATAAAGCTGTCTCTGTTACCTAAGAATAGTTAAACAGAGAAGAGGAGTGGTAGAAGCTAAGAGTAAACACTAATGTACCTTTACATTAATAATTCACTGTATCATTCATAATTTAAAACTCAGTGAGAATTATTTTACTTTATCTCATATCACAAACCAGTTAAAAAGAAAGCTCAGGAAGTCTGATTATTCTCCAAAGGCAGTACTTACACTGGTCTTCAGCCTAGTTTATTGAGCCTCTCAATTTTAATGCTTCATTTAGTTGCAATACTTAAATTGAATGCAATAAATTACTATTGTGTTTTTTAATAGTTGATTTTGAAGTCAGTCAAAGGTAGTCCAGCTAATTCTTCTATGAGATTAGAAGCAATGCTCAATACCATTCCTATCCCTGTTTACAATATCTATTCATGATTTTACAGATCTGTGCCATATCCCCAACCCCAACCTTTTTGTTTTGCAACATGATTAAATAGTGTTCAGTATGGAAGCTATAACTAATTTTTGATTATAATCTCTTTCCTTCTCTGCATGTTTCCTATTTCTGCTCCATTAATTTTAAAGTAGGGCAACTGGAAGTGTTTATAGCAGTGAAGAATATGGTCACAATGTAGATTCATAAAACTGCATCATGGTTCTGTTTTGCTTTTTACTTCTCTCCTTAGTAATACCCAGTGTTTGCTTCCTTTTTTAAGATACCTTTTGTGGACTGAGTTGATGTTTTAATAAAATTATCTTTTCTGGCACTGAGGAGTTCTTTCTAAATGAGCATAATTTTATATGGAAAATTACATTTGATCTCAGTGTCGTTCCCTCTCCCCACCATGTGCATCACTTTATATGACTGTAAAAGCTGCCTATGAGGTATATGATACAGGTTAATGAATGCACTCACCACATTCTTGTCATGACTGGCTACATATACAACCATATTTAGCTGATGTCCACACAGAGAAGTGTCCCCTCTGACTCTCGCAATCTCACCTTGCCCACTTTTTTCCACAAGGATTTTATTGAGGAAAATCACAAACAGGTTAACCGCATTTAGCTTTTACTACACAGAGATTCTGTTGTTTAAGAGTGCAGGGCTTATCATTTTACTCACAACAGTAATTCAGCCATAGGCCCTGTTTTCATTATGGGATAAAACAGGCAGAGTAAGTTGCAAAGGCTTTCTACAGGATGTAACATTGGTTTGTTGGGGAAAAAGAGCTGCTGCTTTTCTACCCTCTCTTGCTTGTTTACTGTTCTCCAGAGAGGTCTATATAACAGCTTTCAAATGCAGAACAAGTTTTTGAACTATCCCCTCCTCTAAGTGTTTGGGTAGTCAGATGTAGGTCAGGCACTACAAATAAACAAGATGATGAATATGTGCACTGGATCTGCAGCTCCCCAGCCCTTCTTCCTTCCCTCTGCATGGCCTGCTTGAATTCACTGTTTTTCTAGATGTGGCTTACCCAGTCTCTGAAAAATAAGTGAAGTGTGAATCTCTTCAGACCTTCTCTTTTGGGAAGGCACCAATTTTAAAATGACCATAACACTGCCAAAGACTCTCTTCTTCTAATGTACCATGACTAATAAACTGCAATAGGTTTTCTGTATTATACCACTGCTACTTTTACTGTTTTCACTTTTGAAATACAGAAACTTCAATCATTGTGATTATAGGTAACAAGACAGCCTGACAAACTGGTGAGATGTGTATTTTTATTATAACTTTTATAAGTGCATTTAGAAATTGTTATTCTTGTTTCCATGACTCTCTAAGGTTTTAAAATTGCATTATATGGAAATGAAAATGACACAGGCCAGAGTACATTCAGACATGGACCTCTCTGGGCTTTCAGTTTGCAACTTGTGCATCAGTATTCTATTTAGAATAGAGGCATGAAAACAAAACCAAACTCTTATTTTTAGAAATCTGTTTAAGAACTTATACTGTATTTAAGAACGTATAAAATGTATTGGTGGTTTTTCATGGCCAGTACAATTTCTTTGAGTCTGGCAGTGATTCTCCAAAACTCCCAAGGGACCTTCCCTGCTAACGGTGGGAGAAACCAATGCTTGCCTGAGCATTCAGCTCCTGTCCCTCAAGCTTGTTGCCAACACATATAGTGTGCAATTAGCCATGAGAAATCAGCTCAAATCTGACATGATAAAATTTAAAGGCTCTTTTATTATCACTTAACCACACCCTTCGACCTCTCTAATGACGCATTTCATCTGTGTGGGAGTTGGGGAGTTGTGTAGCTTTTGGTAATACAGGAAGAGCATTCCTTGCAGTTACTTGAAAATTAATAATGAGAACTTGATTTTCAGTCAGTGTTGCTGGTTCTGTTGGTCATGAGGGGAGATGCATTTGATGCTAGACAAGGGCTTTGCCTTCAGTCTGAAATTGAAGGGGTATTTTTTTTCTGTCTCCAAAAGGTCTCACAAATCTTTCATTCCCTAAAGGAGAGCAGCCCTCACTGCCTGCACAGTATTACTTGTTTTTAGGCAGGACAGCTTATGGGATGCAGTACTACACAGCAGCCAAATGAAAAGGAATTAAGTTTCTATGAGACATTTTTAATGTCTAAAGGCAGAGTCACTTTTTCAAATGCTAAACAAGACATCAGCATTTAATTCTGTTTTTCAGGGCCTTCAATCGACAGTGATGGCCGTTCTCATTAAAAATTTTCAAACCATTGAACATTAGTGTCTGAAATTAACAGAATGCAGCATTCATGGGGAGCTTCAACAGTACATGCCAAACTTTAGTTTAGAAATGCCCTTTGGAAATAAAAAAGATGCTCTTATATAACATTATTTACTCTTTTAGTATTGAAAATGCTTCTTTTTATCCCATTTAGTGATAGCAAAGTAGTCCCTTCCTTTAAGTACTTGAAAGAGAGACTCTGCCAGCTATGATAATCTTTTAATTAAAACTTAATGATTTTTAACCCAGAAAATTATTTTTGGCTTCTTTATTTCAGTGATTAAAAATACCTGACATTTATATCTTGAAGGTCAGTCAACAGCTCTGTGCACAGTGAGCACACACACACTCATACACTGTAGATGGAGACTTTTTCCAAAATCTTTTGAGTCATCTCTGGATAAAAATCTTGACATTTTCCCAAGCCTTCCCACATCTTTTGGAAGAGTTTGAAAGCCCACCAAAGTACTCTGCCCAGATTTACCAAAAAAGAATAGGGGATTATCCAAACTGCTGCACGAAGATTTTCTTTCTTTCATATATGACGCAAGTATAAAGTGGAATCCTGGAAGGCTTAGGCATGGAAAAGGACAATGATCCTGTCTGTCTATACTCTGGAACAGCCACTGTTTGCACCCTTATATTTTTATTTCCAGATGTAAGAATACATTCTCTTACTTTGTGGAGTCATAGGTTGCTCTTTTAAACCTCATCTGTTTTGGCTGGAGAAATCCCCAAAGCCTTTTGCAGGGGGAAATTGCAGTTTCCTTGTCAAGCAGCAGTGCATGCTGCCATAACATTTAGCTCCTGCTTTAGTGTCCTCTCCAGCAGTGGCAATCTCCACAGTGATTCAGTGAGAGCTTAATGTTCCATGTTTAGTTGGAGAAGAGGCAACTGTGGTGTTAAGGTGATTCTCAGTTTACTCGTGTTTCCTCCACTGTTTTCATTAGCTTTTGTCATTAGCTGTGGCACCCATCTTTGATCAGTGGCCACCTGCCAGTCACTGTTCTCTGGAGCAGACTATGTTTAGATGTTGTCCTCATTTGGAGTTCATTTTTTTTTTGCTCTCTGGTGGTTAAATTGCTTCTCAGAGATCCCAGGAACAAATCTGTGGTTACAGTACTCCAGAGTGCCAGTATGTTGCTGTTCTTAGCCCACAAGCAGGCTAAGAACTGAAGTGTGCAGATGGAGAGGTAAGGCACTAATTCCCCCAAATGTTTGCCCCTTGCCTATGCAAGGTGTGTTGTCTCACTGGCTTTGCCAGGCTTTGCTGAGGAAGGCTGCTGTGATCCCAGCAGTCTCATCTCTTGCTGAGGAAACTGGTGGGCTGGAGAACCTGCCAGAGATTTTGAATGGTAACAAATGATAGCTGCAGTTGCACAGCTGGCAAATGGGATGCCTACCAGTTCTCAGGTTGCTGTAGGCTCTTAAACAGATCAAATTACTAGTTGTGGATTTTTTTCCTTTGGTTTTCTTGTTTGAGTAGATCTGCATTGTCAGGAAAGACGCTTCTTCATGTAGGTATAGGCTGGCTGGCCTCTGTGCTGTACTCTGTATTGTCTCTGAAGTTAGTGGTGACAGAAGTAGGTAAAGAATGGTCTGAAGAGTTTACTGGTATCCAAGAGGAATTTCCCCCTCTTTCTGCAATCCTTGCCACCAGGATTATGCTGAAAACAGTACCTGAATTTCCTATTTTAAAGTTAATCTGTGAATGAATGAATGAATGAATGGCACTTTTGTCCTGGTTGTGATAGAAGAGCACCAGTCACTTGAGAGGCTGCCACCGTTTCCTGATGCATTTCATTGCTGCTGATCTCATCTTTGCTGCCTAAAGGCAGAGGTGCTGTGTATAGGCAAACTTATTTTCTTAGTGTTATTTTTTCTGCTTTTGACAAAGATAAGTCATGTATCCACCCTAAATGTCCCTAGAGAAATGCTAAGTTATTATTTTTATTGTTGTGCAGCAGCAGTACTGAAGTTCTCTTTTCTCCTAGCATTTAAGTATGCAAAAGCCTCCCACACTTAGCCAACTGTGCTGCCTAGGTAAATTAAAGACTGACTAACACATATGCATCAAACTTTGAAGCAAGACAAAAGAAAATTGGCGAGCAATCTTGCCTTGACGTGGTTTACCTGCCAGAGAAAAATCCTTCCTAAGTTTCATCCCACACAACAACTTACTTTTCTAGCTAGAATTCTGAACTTGTAAGTGGAGCATTCAGTAACTGTGTGCCAGGATTTCAGCTTTCTGTAGGTGCCAGACTGGTTTGTCATGGATTTTGTTTTTAACACTGGATATATTTTTCTGGTTTTCGCTTCCCATAAAAGCAACTCTGCTTTCCAGGCTGACACCGTCCTGCTGATTGGACTTTGCCAGTTCTAGTTCTGGGCGGGACAGACCTGAAGAAAGAGTGAACCACTACCCACAATAGCCTGGTGCACTCAATACCGAAGAGACTGGGACTGGATTCTCTGTTCTCATCAATAATTACTCTTCCAAATGTCTCATTTTGAGTAGGACAGAATGATGTCTGCTTGCCTTGTGCCTGACCAACTGGAGTACGAGAGCAGAGCAAACCGGAGCAGAGGCCAGAGCTGGTGGCACAAGGAAGCACTTTGTTCCTGTCCTCTTTGTGCCCAAGCATTTGAACCAGAGAATGCTTTTGCAACTGCCAGTGTGACTTGAATAAAAGGGTTCCATCAAAGAATTGTAGTTGAATGAGTTTCCTAATAGTAGCATCATTTAATCCTCACTAACCTCTAACCTTACACGTTGCCAAGATGTTAAGCATAGTGTGGCTTTGCACATTGCAGCACAAAAGCACTTGCTGGTGTCACAAAGGGCTTTCCAGACCCTGTTGTTCAAACATTAGGAGTATGCAACTTACTTGCTTGAATCTTGAACCTCTCACAGTCCCCAGGGCCTGGTGCTGACAGCAGAAATGTTGGTTTCTGTGCCTCTCATGACAGTTGTGTTTAAAACTTTGGTGAAGAACTCTATTTAAAAGAGCTGGAGAATTTCAAATACTCTCAGGACATTTGTTTTTCTTTTGATTCATAAAAACATTGTATTACTGTTCTCCCATGGTCTTCCACTATGTACACTGACTACAGATTTAAAGTCTGGATGCTCAAACCTGTGAACAATTTCTTTGTGAAAAAATCCATATCTTTGTTTCGGAGGTGGACATCAAAACCAGCAAAAATCAATTTGGAAAGTACTGAAGAAAATTTTGAAAAAATTTTGGGAAAAACATTGAAGATTTAATTAAAATATTCAACAGCAGTAAAATTTGGTCTTATAAGAAAAGAAGTACAAGGATGAGTATACAAACTAAAATAAAAAATAAAATAATACAAAATTACTTATTTTTGTAATTTTTTTACAAATTATTTTTAATTAAAAATAATAGAAAATTACTTCTTTTTGTAATTTCTTTTTATAAATTCTTTTTTATAATTTAGAAATTATTTTCCAAATGAGATTGGTGATTTTTTCAAGTTGCAAACAAGTTGGTTTGTAGGATTAATTTTGTAATTAACATGAACTTACATCTGCTTCACATTTGTCAGTATTTTGTAACATGAAAACTGGACCAACAAAGAGATTAAAACTGGCAACTTGGCTGGCAACACAAATTATTCAAATTTTCTGAAGTTTCAGAACTTCCTTTTTACCCCACAGACTATTTATTTATTTATGAATATTTATACAGATCCTGTCTGAACTTCAGACCATTGCATGCATAACACAGAAGTTATTTCTGTGATCTCCACTGAGCTGGTGAGCACGCACATGAACACTGCTCAGCACAGGATTCTGGCTTTGAAATAAAGGCCAAAGGTTTTCATCCTCTGTTGCTTCATTTCTTTTACTTGTTTATCATATCGATACATGTGATCTCACATAAATTTAGAGTTCCGAGAGTTCTCTTACATGAGGACTGTACTGAAATCTTTTGGTTACTCACACTTTGGAAATCATACTCACAGTTCATAACTTTTTTTTGCCTAAATTGTTGCTCAAGGTTAATTGTTTTCTGGAAGCCTTTCAGGGTGGTAGCACAGCCTGTTGCTCAGTGTGCTTGGTGTGTGTGAACAGCAGCACCTGCTCTGGGGAAAACTATATATAATCTGCCATTTCACGTTGCCATTTGTGGAAAGATGTTGAATATTCCCGTCTCTCTTTTTCCTTGACTCACAGCCAGTCCTGGTCAAATGAAAAAGCACTTGGCGATGCTTTTGCTGGTAATACTTCTGCTTTTGCTCGTTGGGAGTACTTAACAGAGTCCCAGCTGAGTCCTGACTTTAGTGAAAAGCTCTTGCTCAAAACAACTTTCTAAGAAGTTTGTTGGGAGAAGATTATTAATTTCTTATAATTTTTTTTTAAATCTTTGATCATTTTAATACATTATTTTTGCAAGTACCTAGAAATGCATTTCCTTAAGTAAATCCTAACTTGAACATTCGTGGAATGAAGCATTATTTTTATTGTTTTGGGGGTTTTTATTATTCTTTTGTACCTTTATAGTGGTTAGGCTTTGGGGAGATTTCTGCATTCTGTCATGCTGTCCTCCTGTAGCTTCTTTCTGCCCTGAATTAAGAAAGTAGGAAACTGTTGTGTTCTTTCCAGGCAAGTGGGATTCTCCAACCCACCTCTGTACAGGGATTTAAAGACATGTTCTTCAGCTCTGAGCACATTCTTGAAAGAAAAATCAAAATGCTAGTGTTTTATTAATGACATCCTCCTACTTTGCCTGGGTCTTTTAAAGCATTAGATTAACAGTCAGCAGCTTCTTTTCTGGAGAATGAACTCACTTCAGGTCTCTCAGAAACAGTCATTTGTCAATGATTTGGATTTAATTTCTGACTATTTGCATATTAGCTTTTCTGACTCAAGTGAAAGTAGGAAGCATTGGATATCATATCTAAAAGCCTAATCTCAGGGAAAATCTCCCACTGGAATTCTAGAACAAAGGATTTCTAGAAAAGACAGCTATGCCCTGGAGTGACTGAGTGCTTATCTACTGTTATCTTCCCCCAAATTATAAATCAACATGAATCTAGAATAGACTCTTCTATACCTGACATCTAATTTAACTCTATTCCTGTCATTTCCATTGCAGAATGTCAAGCTTCATTTCCACTGTCTATTTTAGGACCAAAGCTGCTCTGCCCAAGTTGCTGTGTGGAAATCTTGCTCTGAACATGTTGGTACACAGGAACGGTGCCTGCACACCTGAGCTTCATGTGGAGCCACCTGCAGACATCTGGAGACAGAGCTTTGAATGTGTGTGTACACTGGACACCTTCTTCACCTCATTCAACACTGTAAACACTGAATTTGTAGCTTTGTACCACGGAAAATTTGGGATGTGATTTGAGTAAGGTTGAGTACAGCAACACTGAAATAAGAGTTGCAATACTTAGAAGGGCAAAGCAGAAACACAATGCCATTGGGGATATTCTTCTCTTCATACACTTTGTTAGCTAAGGGCTCATTTTGGGGAGAGCAGGCCTTTTCTTTCAGGAAATGTCTTTTGTCTTGCAAGGTGAGAGCAATTGCTGTTGCAGCCCAGATAAAATCTGCCATTTAACATGCACTGTGAAGACATCAAATCTCAGCCCTGTTTATACAATGATTACAAGCCCGGAAAGGCAGCTTTGCCCTTGAGTTGATGCAGATGGCAGAAGTCAGATCAGTTTGTTTCAGAGTGTGTTTTTGGTTTTGTTTTCTTTGCCAAGGTAACAGTCAGACAAGCAATATCTAAATTCTTTCTATGTGAATTGCTGTGATCTTGATTAAAGTCTCAACTTTGGAATGGGAAGTCAGTAGGGAATACTCTCATTTCAAAATAGTTCTGCTTCAGCCCTTTCACAGGTCAGTTAGAGGGTGCTCAGTCCCCCTTGCTTCCTGAAATACAGCCTACAGTGTCAGCACAAAGGACAATTCTTAAATCAAGGCGAGGGTTAAGTAGGCCTCATGCACATCCCCTGAATTTAGAACACTGCTTAGCAGGGTTTTGCTTGCAGTGGATGTATCAGCTCTGATGAGGTCGGGTTATATCGCAGCAGAGAAAGGGAACTTGGACCTCAATGTCTTGGCTTCCAGGTACTTCTGGTATTTACTTTGTGTGGTGTCTTGCTGACTTTCCCCATGGAATTTCAGCATCTGTCCAGCTGTGCAGGCTCCCTGTGTGTGCAGGTGTAACTCACTGCTTCTGTCTGGGGCATCTGTCCCCCTGGCTGAACTGGGCACCAGATGAACTTTTAGTTCATTAAATTAGGTTTGAGCTGTCATTGACCAGACTTTTGGTACTTGTTCTGATGGCAGCAAATGAAGAGAAACTGTTTTCCTTAGTTCAACAGCAGTTGTAAGAGTGTTGATTGGTTGCAATCCAGCAACTGTGGGTCACAGTCTGTGGGTTCATGGGGAGGCTTTTATTTTTGTTTTTTTTTTTCCTTTACTGATACAAATTACCTGGTGAAGAATTTAGGGCTACTCATGTGACTCGTGCCTTCAGACCCAAGGCAGAGTTGCTGCTCAGTTTGCTTTGTTATCGGTGAGATAACAAAGAATCCATCATGATTAGACTATTGAAAATCCACATTCTACAAATACAGTTTTATAAATGATCAGATTTACAAGCAATACTAATAATCCCACCTTCATGGATGGGCTTTAACATTTTCTTTAAAAATACAGAATGGAGTCTCTTCTGAACCAGAGAATTTGCTTTACAGTTATGATTTGGGAATGATTTCACTTCCTCTATTCAGAATATACTCTTGACTTGAAAGCTGAAACTTGGAGACTGAAAATTGGTGACCCTCAAAGGGAAATTAGGCAAGAGATGCCTTATGATTCAATTGCTTCCTTGTAGGTTAACAATCAGTAAAGTTCTGACAAATGTATAAGGTTATATTCAAGGATATTTCCCTTTTACTTTGAGGTGTTGATAAGCATTGCCCCTGTGAGGAGACATTTGTGTTGGTCCCCTCCACTTATTCTTTTCTGTTTCAGCATCCTTTGAGCAATAGCTTACGCTATACATATTTATTTTGCTTTTTCTTACTGTAGCTGACATGAATATTGACTTAGTCCAGCAATTTGCGAAATTTTAAAGCACAGAAATCCACTGAATTGATCACTTTGTATGTCTATGGCAGCATCAAGCCTGTAAAAGGAAAATGTAAACTTCTAGAATCTGACTGATTCAAATCGATTTCAACACTGAGCAGACACTCAATTTTTCTTCTCCGGAAACAATCTCACAACATTTTGAACACTTCTATTTGAAAAATAAAAATCAAAGAAAGGATCATCTTAAAACCCCATGCTAATACCCTGTGTATGAAATCAGTTCAGTTTGGTCTAACATGAGTTCATGACAGTGGTACAATCAGATGTAGCATTTTGAATTGAGTTGGAATGATACAACTTTCATATCCATCAGGAGCTGCCTCAGTGGCCACATCTCAGTCTCTTACTGATTTTGGTGTGAAGGTGGTTAGCCATGTACCTATGGCCCTCCATGAAAAAAAGATCTACAAACCCCCCAAAACACCACAACCTCCCCCAAACCCCTTAGGATCACTGCTGCAGTCGTTGGCTCTCACTGCTGGAGTGATGCAGTTTTCCCAGTGGCTCAAGCTGCTGGGTTTTGAGTACAGCATGAATAGAGAAGTTCAGATGTCCCTTGGGTCCCTCTACAACAGTTGAGTCATCTCTGGCCTGGCCTTTGATGCTTTCACCAAATAGATAGTAAAACTTAAATGTTTATAAAACACTTTACATAGTGACGTATGTCATGATTTATCAAAGACATATTTAAAAGTTTGATGTGAAGCTGCAAAAAAATTTTAAAAACAATTGCCTTGTGGTCATTTGCCTGTATTCAGTAATGATGTAGAAATGCCACTTGTTATGACTTTGAAGGGTTTGGTCCAGAAAAGTCCCTGTGGTTCCACAAATCCTTTGTTCCACAATGTCAAAACAGCTGAAGGGACATTTGCTGGTGGAACTGAACACTCAAACTTGAGTTGGTGACTTTCTAATTTGATACAATGTTATGGACAGTGATGTTACTGTATATAATCTAACAAGGTTTTCCCTGTGCTGCTTTGGTAAAAAAAAATGCTGCTTCTGTTTATCAGTAGTATTTTAAATTTGCATAGTGGCAAAACTGACCTGTGTGACTAGGTGGAGGTTTTATCTCCAGATAGGTGTGGGTCAGTAAATCAGGAATGAAAAGTGTCCCCAAGGATAGGCATTATTGATGGACACAGGACACTGAAAGAGAGATTGGTGTGCATCCTTTCCCAGGGCTGGTTTCATTATGAATATTGTGTGCTTTTGGAGACTCCCTGTCGTTGTTTGACGAGGAGCTCCCCTTGACAGGTCCCAAATTCTGCTGCTTTTGACACAGACACAAGAAAGGTGTCAGATGGAGCAGCAGAGCTGGATAAAGCAGTGGCAAGAAACACAAGGGTGAACAATTGCCTGGGGAAAGACTCCAGCACTCTTTGTAGACTGGAAAAAGTAAAAAGTTTATGTATGATAGGCTCAGGAGAACAGTGCTTAAACCACAAAACTCTCCATAAAATTAAATAATGGAATCGTTCTTTTCCTATTTTAGCAATGTTTGAAAATGAATTATCCTATTACAAAGGAGACAATGTTTTAAAGAATAATAATTAGTAAAATAAAATACCTCCCTAAAAATTTTTTTAAATGCTAATTAAAATATTTGTCTTATTTTGTACAGCATTATGTTTCTCTTCCTTGTCCAGACCACTGGCTTCTTTGTACTCAAAGATGCTAATTTCTGCAGCCTTTCAGAACATTTACTAAAGCAAAATAATTAGCTGGCTTCTAAATGTCAAAGTTTTCTTGCACTTTCAGCATCTAGGTAACTTACTGGCATTACAGCCCTGGGAGAGAATTAAGCCTATGGGAAGACAACTGATAAAACAAAGGATATTCAAAAGGGCAAACTCTGCATCCTCAAGGGAAAAAAAAAAGATTTGAAAAAAGGCCAGTGCATAAGTTTAGGCAGTGCTTCCTTACATCATGCTACATCCTCAATTAACTCGGTGATTTCTGTCATGTGGTCTGAAAGAAATTTCCTCTGAACTTCATGTGTAACATTTGCTTTTTTGAAGAGTCACCTGCATTTCTGTTCATGAGAATATCTGAATTTTGATTCTAAGGGCAAATATTTTATTGGAAATGAGGAAGGCAAGGAAAAATTGGCAAGTTTTCCTTTGAAGCTGCATTATTTCATCTAAGGCCTTACTTTTTTGCCTTATTGTAGAAGTTTTCTGGTTTGGGACACAAATTTTAAGGTTGGGGGAAAGGGGTTAATTTAGACTTTGATGGAAAATGTATTATCAGAGATCTGGAAAGGAAATGACTTCTGGAAGAAAAATAGAACAACTCTATCATGAATAGTGGCAGACTTGCCTATCTTGCCTATTTTCCTACTGAAATCTCCAATTCTCTTTAGGAAGAAGGATTTCTACCAAGGAGTAAAGGTCTTTGTGCCTCTCCAGATCAATCTCCACAGGTGCTGCTGGGTGGGATGCTGAATTTTATATGATAAACTGTTGTGCATGGAGATTGAAGCCACCACTTTGTTTCAGAGCAATGAAGAGCCACCATATTATTACTTTGGAAATATGTGGCCTAAAGATGGTCTCCATTTATTTACTACTAGAAGCAAAAGCTTAAACAAAGTGTGGGATTTTGCATGTTATTGATCCCAAGACAAGATCTACTGCATTCCATAAGTGTGTGGATTATTTTCAAGAATAATTATACAGTTACGAATCAAGTTTCAAAGAAAGGTGGTTCATAAATATTTACCTGATGTTGCATTTTAGGGAAACAATATCGAAGTGGCAGCAACAATGTCTTTGTGGCACGCATTTGACCTGCAATAGCTGATAAATACACATATTACTCTGTAATTGCTACCCAACAGAGAACAATTTGATTAAAGAATAATTTAATCAGGTGTTAGAAAGGGAGGCTGGGGATCATTCACCCCAAACTCATCTCTGCCTCACTGGTTTCTGGTCTCAGTCAGCAGCCAGTCAGGAGCTCTCCTGTTCAGGCCTTTGGCACAGTGGTTGGGGTCTGGTTTCAGACACAGCCCCAGCAAATGTGTCTCATACCCAGGAATGGCTGGGAGGCACTCAGGGCTGGGAGAGGGTTTTACCTCTGAGGTGATTGACTGCCCTCTTACATGTGTGAGGTGATTCTGGCAAAAAGCCATCTGTGTATTTGAGGAACCTGCCCACTGTGTTATTTAAGGAAGTTGATGACTGTCCCCCTTGGAAAAGGGAGTTACTGACTGAGTTCAGGCATGGAGGGAATGAATCTTTCCAAGATTGTTAAACTCAAAAAGGCAGCACCAAAGGAGTGTTGCTCTGGATCCTCCAAGGTTTGAAGGTTTGCCCAAGAAGGGGCTCTGGAGATGTTTTCTGTGGCAAATTCTCTTACCAGTGACTTTCCTAAGGCAGACACCTGAGTAATCTTCCTCTCTCAGGCACTTCCTGAGGCCCACAGAGAGCTCAAACCCAGCTCCACCTTGCTGCCACCCTGCTGCCACCTCGCAGTGGCCGACTAGGAGAGACAGAGAGGTCCCTTCTCTGCTAGGGAGCTGTTTCATTTTATCCTATGTGTCTTTTATCAGTGCTTTCCAACACGTTGTCTGATTTGGGTCGTTTATCTGTTTCATTGTAGGCGCAAATAAAGGATTCTTTAAAGAAGCTGGACAATAGGAATTCCTTACATAAGGAAAGGAGAGATTCACCAGCTTCTATCAGTCATCCTGCAAATCTCTGCCTAAACCAGAAGGATAAGAAGATGAACTTGGCTCTTTGGCAGTAAGTTTATGCAAAATTCTATCACCTAATTCATGTTGTGACATTAATGTTCAGCTCCCCTGTGATGTAGGTAGTGATCCAAAAGAGTGTGATGTAAGAGGTCCTTAGCTGAGTGGTTTTACCTTAGTGGACCTTTAAAAAAGTTCTGTGAAGAGAGAACTGAATACCAGTGTTGTTATCTGACTACCTGAAATTCTGCTCCAGATAATGATTTCCTGTACTTGAGTAGCATTTTTTTTGAGAGATGAGAGGAAAGCAGGTTAGTTATGTCCTTCCCTGAGAGGGTCTGCCTGTGAGTCAGCAGAGTAAGGAAGAGCTGGGAAGGAACTTTGTACAGCAGAACTCTCATTTGCAGGTGTTTAAATTTACAATCCTGATTTAAGGTTTCCTCATGGGTTTTTTGTTTTAACGTCTAAAGTGTGCTAATAATAGGATAACACACATATAAATGTAGATTGTCATTTGTCAAACGTCTCTTTTTCCAGTTTCTTCGTCTTTCAATATTAATAAGTTAACACCATTACTGACCAGATATCTTTTGATTTCTCTTTCTTTTTGAACAATATTAAGGCATCTGGGAAAGAAGCAGAGGCTAAAAAAGCCTTATTCCCAGAAGAACTAGAGTGTATTCTTCTTTTTTTAAGGGAATTTTCTGTTTGGGGCAAATGAGAATGAACAATTCTTCACCACTTCCACATTAGCACGTGTGTTTTGAAGAGGTTCTGTGGATTTTGCAAGTGAACAAGTTTGAACATCATTGGCAGTACAGAGTTTGCAGTGTTTTGAAATTCATCCTTTTCACACAGAACAGAATTAGCTGCAATTCCTTGGCTGTGCACGTGTATTTAAAAAGCATTTCTAAGTATGGTACCTTACACAGGCTCACCAAGCCTGGGGACAGCCTGTTTGGAAAGCAGGAACATCCTTGCCTCTGTCCTGCCCTGCCTCACACGTGGTGTTTGGTGGGGTAGCGCCTCTTGTGTCGTTTGTGGTCTTTGCAGCCAAATGTTAATGTTTGCTGATGGTCCAGTAGTGGAAAAGAGCTGGAAAAAGTCTCATGGTGTCAGTGCAAGGCTCAGCTCTGGTGTAGAGACTCAAATAAATCCGTAGTGAAGTTGGAGGGAGCACCATCATTCTGTCCCTGGTGTGTCCTGAAGGTGTGGATGGGCTTTTGTTTCTCAGAGGTGGGAGGTGCTCACTGGCAGATTTGCCCTAGGACACAAGAGAACCCAACACTTTCTTAAGAATTCTATTGTTGCAAACCCACTGAATATTGTCCTCAAAGCCCCAAAACTTTGTTATGTGTTGGAGCAGGTGCAGGTCTGTTCTAGACTGGTTGATATGGGTTCTGATAGGTCTTTTTAGCTTCGTGTATTTTGAGTGAGCTATTGAGTTTAACCAGGTTTAAGCAGGTTACAGATTTCATTGAACCCAATAAAAAATCCTCTGCCTATTTTAGGAAGAGAATTTAATAATGTGACAGCATGTATTCAATTATTTTGACTGAAAGTATCTGATTAGTAAAGTCTTTAGAAATCTTGATTACAAGTGTCAACAATCATTCTTAGTATAAGTATCTTAACTATTTAAACTTCTCTCATCTAAGACTATTTTATATCATTTTTCTAACTGTGCTACAGTTCAGTGAGTCCTGTCTCTTAGTGCTCTAATTGCCTGGCTTCTGCAGATACCATATCAGCCCATCAGTATTAATGCAGCAGAAAGCAAGTACCCTTGTGTCTCTACAAAGCCAATTTAAAATATTTCTAGAATATACTTTTGAATTACTTTTTCTTCATCTTATTTTAGATAACGGTTTGATTTAAATAAAACTGCCTGTGGGGTATTGTAGATTGATCAAAAAGTGCTGTATTGTTCTATTAGTTTAAATTCTTGGTGCTGCAATAAATCATTTTCTGCCTACTTCATTAGCATTTTTCAAGTTCTTAATTTAGTTCCAGCATAGGATTTTCTCAAATGGAGGAGGCAGAGATGTGAGTTGAAGTGTGGAGGAGCAACATTCATTGAAGAGGTACATATAGCAGAAAGGATTTTGACTGAAATATGGAATTAGAAGCTTTTTACGAATGAAGCAAACGATTTCAATTTCCTTCCAGTCTCTGTGAATGGACAGAAGTGTCATATGAGGGCTGCAGTGTGGGTGGAGGGAGATTACAGCCCACACAGCATGCCAGGTGCGTGTTTGTCTGACCTGCAAGGCTCAGATGAAAGCCCCTTTTCTTTGAGGATCTTCAGATAAATGCTAATCTTTAGCCTATTCCCTTGAAAGAGTTCTCAGGGAGGATTTCTCTCTGGGTTTTACTGCTCTTCATAGAGCTTTTCTTTTGAAATGGGGTACAAAGTTTTTCTTGGTTGTAATTATAGAAAGCAGTTGGCTGCTCTTCTTCAGCAAAACAGAACAAAGATGTTCTTTAAATAGGTCCATTTATTGAAGAACTAATATATTAAGCAAGCTGAAGATTTACCTTTTTCTTCTTCCCTCTAATACCTACATATAACTTTGCAATCCTATAATTATGGCTTCTCATTTTTGGCATACAAATTGTTGGCAAATGGATTTTCATTTGTTCTTTCGTGCTGAAATGTAGAACCTGGAACATTGTCTTCTTCCTATGTGTGTACAGCATGATTGGATTTCTGGGCATCTTTACTCCTCTTCTGGCTTGCTGTCTCTGTAAAATTACAAACTACTGAAAGTTTTGCTCTAAGAAATGGATGAAAGGAGATATTTCTTGACTTTGGCCTGTTCATTCTTTTCAACACTTTTTTTAAAGATTTTTTTTTAAATAGTTGAGAGTTGTTCCTGGGAAGATGTTTTCTGCATGTAGACCTCTAGCTTGTAATCAGAGGGTCACAGAACCATCCAGGTTGAAAGAGACCTTCATCTAGTCCAACCATCAACCCAGTACCATCATAATCACCCCTAATCCATATCCCCAAGTGCCACATTCAGATGCCTCTTGAAAACTTCCAGAGGTGGTGACTTCACCACCTCCCTGGGCCACCCATTCCAATGCCTGACCCCTCTTTCAGTGAAAAACTTATTTCTAATATTATTCTGAAGATCCCCTGGTGAAGGAGTTACACACAAATGTACCGTCATGAATCTGGGTCAACCAACGTGTTGACTAATTAGACTTGCAAATTGCTGCCAAAATCTTTAACCCAGAATTCAAGGAAACAGCACACCCAAGGAAACCAGACAAGGGCCTAAGATTTCTTCTCTGTGAAGCCTTCAAAAACACTCAGTAGCTGTCATGTGGCCTAGTCTGCAGGTGAAGTTTGTGGACTCTATTTGGCAGATTCAAACGTGTGGTTCGTCAGCAAGAAGCCACAGGTCTGCCTGTCTTGATGTTCAGGGAAATAAATATTTCAGTGAGGCTGGAGGGTAGAGGGCACTCTTTCATATCAGATTTGCAGTGCTCTGGCAATAGCATGTAGCTACAAGGTCTCAAATTTCTTCAAAATGAACTCTCAAAGTTCTTCAGTTTTGATGGGAATGAGGAACCCAACAGACATTCCCAAATTCATGGCAAGGAGAGTTTCTGAACATGAGCAGACAAGGACTAATTTTAGCCATGGAAGGGCAAATATGCAGAAAGCTATTGTATCAATTATTATTAGATTATTATGCTAGAAGGACCTCTGTTCTGTTGTGTGAATAGAAAAGAATTCATAATTTATAATATAATTTGGCAATTTATAGCTAGCAGCCTATAACTTCAAAAGTGACTGCTGTCTTTTTGTGATGGCTCATCAGCTTTGACTATGAAATGTGAGATCCCAGAGGTCTGAATTTTTAAAGCATGTGAAACAATCAAAATTAAGTTCCTGGTAGCTGTATTGCTTAGTTTTGCTGGAAAATATAAATTTATCTCTGATATTAAAACGTCCTAAAGTGGACATAGTTCATTTATTCTACCATTCCCTACAAATGTAATTGCTAAATGTTAGATATTTTCAATGTGCAAACTACTGTGGAGCTGAAAAATGCAGAATCCATTTTAGAAAATGATGAGAAATGTTTATTTTGCTGCATGTCATAGGTCAATTTAGATAGTCTTAGTTCTTAGTGGAGACATATTGATTTTCATGCTTCTCCCATTAGTTAGAATGGCACATACAGGATACCAAATGTGAAGGGCAGCTGCGGTTCATATATCACAGTCCCAACGCCAACAAAGACCTTTTTAACACCCAGAAATAATGGAAACAGAATGTAATAAAGGC
Organism: Sakesphorus luctuosus; assembly: GCA_013396695.1. NCBI lineage: Eukaryota > Metazoa > Chordata > Aves > Passeriformes > Thamnophilidae > Sakesphorus > Sakesphorus luctuosus. The sequence goes on from VWZD01012667.1 coordinate 720,055, forward strand.
CAATATTCTAATACCAACTTGATTGAGAAGCACTAAAAAGATTGCTTTTTCTCTATTTTTTAATATTTCTTTATTGAAGATGTGCCTGAGTGCAATTGCTTTGATAGTTTGAGTAGCTTGGATCCTTTACAATTCTGTTGTCTGTAAATCATGTATTAAGCACAATATTAATTTTTTCACTCCTCCACACCTCTGGGCCCAGCAAAAAATCCAGCTTAAACTTACTGTATTTTAAGGATATTCTTCTGCAGCTGATCACAGATGTGCCATGATGTCTGTCCAGTGAGTCCAATGAGCTAAAGCCCTTCTTGCCTCCTTACCCAACTGATTTCAGCAGGAAATACTTTCAGACTTTGTACAAGAGAAAGAGCACAAGGTCTCAGTGCTTGCTGGGGGTCTCTTACTTTAGAGAGATGTTAGTGGCTGGCTTCTTTCTACTCTTGATTTTACCGAGCTTACATTAATGTCCTTGTTTACTTAGCTTAGCTTTTGGATCTACAGCAATCTCATCTGGGAATCATCTAATTCTAGCCCTTTTTTTTCCTCTTTGCTTTTGAAGGGTAATTGTTTTGGAACCTGCTGCCAGGGCCCTTCTTGCTACACGTTACAGTCCTGGTATTCCATCCATACTTTTGCATGTTACTGTATTGCTGTGGCAATTTATCTTCTATTTTGGGTTTGTAGGTTTAGAGTTTGGAAAAGTACAGCACTTGTGATCTGAACTTTTAGAGTGGGAACAGGAGGTCTGCTTTTAGATTCTCATTCCTCTGTAGTTTTCATGAAAAGGCAGCGAACTTGGGAAATTTTCAACTTGCTTTGGGAGTAGAAGAAATAGTGAAACACTTTGAGTAGGCTGTTTGTTGGGAACTAGGCACTCTGGAATGAAATGGACTGAGAGGACATGAGCAATTCATAAGAAAAATTGATCTGTCCAGCCAGAGAAAATTGACACTAAAACTTAAAACTTAACCCAAACAAAATCCATCAATTTTTTTTCTTTATTTTTCCTCTGGAATTTCAGTGCTTGTGGAGACCAGAGAACACTGGAAATTGATTGATTGGGCAGTTCAGAGTTGTACAGGGAGTGTTTTCTTATGATGTTCCCATCTGAAATGTGGTAATGTCTTTTAAGAATATAGACTAGCAAAAGGTATAAGCTCATGCCAAGAAAAACTGAGCCCAGTCAGAATCCCCCAGAAATAAGAGTGTTTTTCAGAAGTGGCAAATTGATGCAGGCAGGTATGGAATAAAAAATCAATCCCAACATCTAAATGCTCCTTAAGTGAGCAGTAAAATACAGTGTTTACACTTGAGGGAAAAAGTAATAAAGAAAAAGATATCTTTAATGAAGCATAACCTTTTAAAATGGAGAAGACATTTTAAGCATCTCTTTTTAAAATTGTTCTCAATTCTAAATATGTATTGGGTAAAAGAAAAGACTCAATTTACATGATAAAAATGGCCTGGAAGACCTTGTCCAGAGAGGTACCATTTTCTCCTTTAACAGAAAAGCCATTTATCTCCTTTCAGAAAACAGACTCCAATTATAGATTTTGTACATGTTACACTCAATATGCAGAAATGTGATCAGATCAAATGCCTACACACAGGGCACACCACTTCAGAATTACTTTGGAACAACAGCTTGCAATCTTTATGTAAATTCAAATGTGTCTCTCTATCTTGTTCTTCCAGTGTTTGGTGTAGCATGAAAAACTGCATATATCGTCCCTTTTGAAGGGAAATGACTGATGCAATTTTAATAAAGGTTACTAACAGAGTGTTGTGAATCAGGTTCTATGAAATAGTAGGAGTTGGATGGTAAAAAAATTTACCTGCAGCACTGCAAATTCTTCCAGTAGAGGAAAACCCTCCTGTGGAATGTGACATCTCTGTAGTAGTCCAGAAGGCATTAAAATGCTTCAGATTCTAAATCTGAAGATTAGTTTATTGTAACTGATTTCAAATACCAAGTGAAAAAAATTAGTTTAAAATATACCTGCTGCATTTTGAAGTGATTTGTACTTTTATTTGTAGTTTTATTTCGTTCTTGTCCCTCTGGCCTGGATGTTGCACAAGGGTTGTGGGGGTTCAGTTAAAAATGTGCTGATGTGAATCTGGGCACTGAGCTTGCTTTGGAGGTGAGTGGGGTGGTGGTGAGGGAGCTGAGGAAGGTCTGCCCTCAGATCTGACATGATTTGTACCAGTCTCACCATCAAATCACATTAACTTTAACATAAAGGTTGGTACGTGAAAAGTGATGTCTTTGACCTTCTGACATTACAACACTTAAATCTGTGAATTGTCACCTGGGGTACAGAGCAAAACTCCACTGAGTTAGATGAACTCTAATTTTCAGTTACTAGGAAAGAAGGAAAATTGCCCAACAGGCCAGTAAAAGCTGGGGAAGACATGGAAATGATTGAAAGAAACACTTACAATGGAACATAAGTGAATACAGAGAGAATGGTGATGGACTGCAATGTTTCTCTCATAAATCTGATTATTTGGAGGTGCTATAGAGCTATTATTTTACAGCTTCCCTGATGGCTGTGCTGTAACAAACAGGCTCAGCCAGAGATGTGTGTTGTGTGCTGCAGGTGCTGTTCAGGGCACAGTCCGTGCTCTGTGTCGCTGAAGGAACAGTTGCCAGTGAAGAGAAAGTTACTCTGATACAAGGAAGGATGATCTATGAGATTTGAGGAACATAAAAGAAATTCCTTTGAAATTTGTTTTCACTCCAGAAATTCTGCAGGGAGGAGAAGAAATATTAGTTGGGGTTTGTAGCTCCTTGGGATTTAGGAGGTATTTGCAGGCCATATGTTGGAGAGGGTGACTGTTTAGACACCACATATATATTCCAGAAAAAGCAAAATGACATTTCCTGTTTATGCTGTGATTGCTGTGATTTGCATGTCTTGTGGGCAGCACTTGTTGAGGACTTGCAGTGCTGGGGCTGCCAGACATTGGCCATTTCTAGCCAAAGGCTGAGGCTGCTCAGCTGGACGCCTGGTGCAACTGTGGAAGTTGAGGATGTATATTGGGAAATGCCATTGCACTCACTCCACAGCTGTTACCTGGCTGGTTGGTTTGTAACTACACCAAGTGTCTTCATAGTCAACTGAAATTATTCTTGAGGCTATGACAGTGATACTCACGACCCTGAGTAAAATGAGGGTCTAGTCTCAGAGAGTAACAAATAGATTTGTCTGCATCCAAACTGATCAATTTAGATGGAGATGTTTGCATCCTACTGTGTAAATCCCATAGATTGTGAAGGCCTAAACTGCAAAATAATTTGGTGCTGAGATGTGTTTTTACCCAGCTGCATAGATACCTGGGAGAAATGCAGAGGTCTTCATTACTGTGATATGCTGCATATTCTCAGTAACAAGATTTACAATCTCCTGCCTTGTCTTGCATTCTCTGGGTTTTTTTTAGTAGGCTTGATGGGAGTCTTCATATTTATTTTATTGGTAGCTATTTTCTCAATCCACTGTAAACCATTATTGTTTAAAATGTGCTCCTCTCCAGCTTTCTTTCTCAATCATCAATTTATGTTTTCATTTTCATCTGGTTTTGACCACTTATGCAGTGCTTCATGAATTCAGAACTGTAGCTGAGGAACAGTGTAGTGTAAGGGTAAAACAAATCAGTGTTCCCACTTCATGCTTGTTTTTGTTCTCCTTTGAGTCTCTGATACCTCTGCTCTGACGCTGCTGCCAGGAGTGGAAAGTGGCATAATCAGTGAGAAATCAGGTCTCTGAAGCGTTCAGATAGGAATGTATCATAAACAAGGGCTACCACTGAAGCAATTTGCTGTTAGAGCTTTGCTGTTCAGATGTACCCAACAGAGAAAAAGGAAACCTGGTCTGTGGCTGTTGGGAATTGTCCCTTTCCTTGATCACATGTAATTCTAGATGCTGCACAGGTGACCAACCATCCTGACACTTCTGGACTTCATCCTTTGTCAGCCATTTCATGATCTTCTCTGCGTCTATCAAAAGGCCAAACATTATCTAAAGCGTTCACTACTTTGGTTTTTCCCAGTCTTTCTCTTTCCTTTTAGCTGTTTTTCCCCACATTGATTGCAAGTGAAGAAAAAGAAGCAACATGTTTTCTTCTGCAAACATCACTGCAGACTGGAGAGCACATAGGAACCCCTTTAGGGAGCTTGCTGGTAAATGATAAACTTCCAGGAGGAGCTATTTTGGTGTAAGAATGCTTCATAAATAAGTGATACCAGTGTGCTCTCTGTGCTTCAGAAGCATTTGTGTATTCATCTTTGTTTCCCATTGCAAGGCTCAGTAATGTTTGCAGCATTACCTGCTTCAGTGCTGGGCATGGCTGAGCTGCCAGAGAACCATCTTTAGCAGTCTCAGTGCAGCAGGAATTCTCTGCAAAGTGAACTGCTTACAGTGTAAATCGCAATCGGCTGCAAAACCTTCTCTTTGGAAAGATAATAAAAATCAATAATGAGCCTACTAATGTAGAAAGGACAGCAAGAGGCAGACATTTCATTTAGTTAAGAAGTAATCAGAAAGGAAAGAGCCAGACTAAATAACCTGTGTAATTAAAGAGTTTAAAGGGACGTCCAACTGGAATGTGCAGCTTTTATGCCTGGGAAGTAGGGAAAATATATGTATATATTCTGAGATAAATTTAAAGTTTTTCTGGCAGTACCATAGCCTTCAGCAAAGGAACTTCTATTTTTGACAGTGATGCAAATATTAAAGCAATTTAAAGATTAATATGTTATATAGAAAAATCAATGAGTCCCTTAAATGCTGTAAAGAGTGAAAGGAAAAGGAATGCTCACATAGGACAAAAAGAAGGCAAAGACTGGGTGGTGAATAAGACATTTGCTGTGAATTGATGGAGGAAGAAGAAAAACTGGCAAACAGATTGTGACTTTCTCAAATGTCATTTTTCTTAAACATATTTCTCATTCTTCTAAATAGCTCACTGTGAGGCAGTCTTGCACTCGTATGCACTCGTGCTTGCAAATAGGAATGAGTAAGAGTCTGGCTCCCATCCCTTCCCACGGCAGCCACCCCACGAGTCTGGGTTGTGAGGAGCCAGTGAAGCAACACACCAGTTTGCACTAAAGGATGGGCAGGACTCTGCGCTGTCTGCCTTCTGCTGTCCCTGGGAGAGCTGCTGGGCACACACCAGGCTTTGGGTTGCAAATCTCCAGTTTAGAAGCGCTTGGTTGGGTGGGCAGGGGCATCCTGACCAGCTGCCATTCCTTCATTTGCAGCCCTTTGGTTAGATGGGTGAGATGGAAGTCATTCAGAGCTCTGCCAGATTGCCCTGCTGTGAGCTGACCTGTGGCTCCCGGATGGGCTGCAGGGAGACTCAGCCGCTGAGGGCTCACAGCCTGTGCCTGGGAGTCCAGTTTTGTTTCCTGATAGAGTGAGAATTTTTGCTAGAGTATTTCTGAAAGGGAAGGAACCTAGCAAAAATCTTTCCCATGGAAGTTCTTTTAATTTTTCTGTTCTTTTAGTTTTCCTCGTTAATACACGAGACAGATTTGAAAAAATTGTCAGTCTCATACACAAAACAGAAAGATTAATAAATCTTGAAGAAAGCACCAAGTTATAAAGTGCAAAAGCATCTGAATGAAAGACTTGGCTGCTGCTTTGCACCAACAATGCTTTGGTACTTGGGAATGGGAGATTTCTCAGAAATATGAGCATTTTAACAAACATTCTGTAAAATTTTTCTAATTTCTCCAAGGAATAGAGTAATGTTTTTGTAAGAGAGCCCCTCACAATAGGAGCACTTTAATAAAATTCAAGTCTGAATAAAAGGTTCTGATCATCCCAGGACCATTCCCATGAATCTTTCTGATCACAGATGAGATGGGTGGAATTTAGAAGTCGTGATGGTTTGTTCCAGCTTGTCATATTTTGTGTCAGTTTCTCAGGTACTTCTTTTGAGCCATCTACAGTGTTTTCTCACTCAATCTGTTCTCACTCAGTCTTCATGTTCTTCCTGCAATAATTACAAGCTGTTTGTGACAAATTGCTGTACAAAGTAGCAATTTTTTTCATGTTTACCACCACCAGTTAGCTCACTGCAGTGACTGTTTGGTGTTTGGAGAGGAAAACGAAAAGTTGAATGAGTGTAGACAATACAAAACCTGGCTTTGTCGTGACAGCAGATGCTACTGATGCGTTTTAGTTTGCCTTAGAATCATGGAATCACTGAGATAGGAAAAGACCTCTAAGATCAAGTCCAACTGTTAACCCAGCACTGCCAAATCCACCACTAAACCACGTCCCTAAGTGTCACGTCTGCATGTTTTTGAGCACTTCCAGGGATAGTGATTCCAACACTTCCCTGGGCAGCCTGTTCCAAGGCTTAACCTCCCTGTGACCCTGTAAGCTGAACTGCTGATTTGCAGTCTCCCTCCGTTGCCACGTGCTGTGCCCTTGAAGCCAGCGCCTCTGCCTCTTCAGTGTGAGGATACACAAGTCTCCTGATGACTTCTCCTCACTGTGCTGATGCCTTTTTGCCTTAAAATTTAGGCTGTTCTTCCATATGAGTCCTGCTGCATATTGCTCCTGAAACTGGTGCATGAACACCTCTTTCTTGGCATAGACTTTCTCCTCAGGAGCAGTCTTGTTACCTGCTTTGAGCTGAGACTGCTCAGCAGTGCTCCTGCAGGTGTTCTCAACCTCTCCCTCTCTCCCTGAGTTCCTCCAATTTGACAGCCCTGGCTTCAAGGCAGTGTCTCTCACTCCCAATTGTCTGCAGACGTGCTGCTTCCCCACACCCAATAGTCTTGCACATGTGAGGCTTGACACAGCAGGCTGGGCTACTCCCCACCCACCCCAGCTCTCATCAGGTCTCTTATGTGGTTGTATAATCACTTTGCCCTGTGCTCAGGAAACTCTCTTGTCTCCAGGCTCGCAGCTGAGAAAGCCCCTGCTCTGCAACCACATCCCACTGTTCAGCTCTCTCCCTGTCACTCTGGGCTGTCCTCTGCCAGGCAAACTCCTCCTCTGTGCTCTGCCCAGTCTCCTTCTGCCTGGGCTAATGGCCCTGAGTGTCCTTGAGCTGCTGTCAAACACCCCAGCTTTAAAATGGGAGTGTGCAAACAAGAGGGGAACTCTTAAAATGCTCTGGAAACCCACTTTTGTAACTGCCTTCTCCTCTGCAATGGAGTCTTCTGCTCCAGAGCACAAGATAGGGCTTGTATAGGCAAGTTCCCCCATCTAACTAGATAAAAGATTTTAGAAACATTTTAGAGCTCTAAATCCCCAGTTTCAAATTTTAATATTGAATTTGAACTAAACTATGTACTGTGATGGGCTTTTTTTTTTAATAAACAAGTGACTGGGCTGTTCTGGGTTTCCTTGACAGGCTCCAGCTGCATTCCCTAGATATGTGATGGGGGCAGCTCTGGCAGCTTCCCAAAATTGAACCTCTTTTGGTGCCTGGGAGTTAGCTAATCCTAGTTTAGTGTGTCCCACATGTTGCTTAAATCAGGTCATACTTTACAGTGTAGTGAAGAACAACAAGAAACACGGTCTGACTGCACAGTAATGATGAGCAGGAACTGCTGCACGGCCCCTGCGGAGCCTCCTCATCTCCCTCAGTTCAGTGTCTGTACAGTCTCAACTGTCTCAGCTGTTGTGCTGTGCAGGAAAGAGGTCTGATTAGAGAAACCAAGGCACGCAGAAAGCACCCACCTTTCCAGAGCCAGAGACCCTTATAGTAACACATTTGTGGAAGAGGCAGGCTGATGCTAGTCTGACTGGAACAGAAGTGGGAAGAGGCAGTGCAAGGAGCCCAGGAGCTCCTTCCAGTGCTAAGAGTGGAAAGTAAAGACTGCAAGGATCATGGAGCTTGAGGATAGGTATGTGCAAGGAAGAAAACAAAACAGACCTTTATGATGCAGAATGGTGAGCTGGGGAATGGGCAGATGTTGGATTTGAGCTCGGAGAAGAAACAGAATTAATTGAATTGAGTGTACTGTGAAAAAAAAAAACAGAAAATCAACAGCACTGGGTAATCAGTGAGAGCTGTTGCTCAGGGACCAATATTGCTTTGCTTAGTGAATTGAAGAGAGTAGGGAGAGATGCAGAGAGGAATGTCAGGGGGCGAGGTGGAAGGGGAAAGCGCTGAACAGATGCATCTCTCTTCCATAGGAAAGGATTGTGTAGGTGGGGAATAAAGTTGCCTGGATATGACTTGGTGATTCTTATGTTTTGTTGCCAGTCATTTAATTTTAGAAAGAGATGGGAGTTGGAAGAGAAATTTGTCTTACAGGGTTCTTCTGGGTTTGGGTATTACTTTTGTGGTTTGTTGTTGGGGGTTTTTTTGTTTCGTTTTGTTTTTTTTTTTAATTTTAACTCTAGGCTTCTTAATTCTTGTTGAAATTCATATCACATAATTATAGAATCTTAGAATCCCAGATTGGAATGAACCTTAAGCATTATCTGGTCCAGTTTATCCTAGCAAAAGTACAGTCTAGACAAGATGTTCCAGCAGCTTGTCCAGCCAAATCTTAAAGACGTCCAACACTGAGGAATCCTGCAAATTAGACCTATCAATGATGTTTGTAAGAACTTTCCCTTAATTTCTGTCATTGCCTTGGTAGGTAAGTAGTACTTGGATTCTTAAGCCTAAAACATACTCTCTAAAATGTAGATCTATTGTTGGCTGGGGTTCCAGTTATGGATCTAAGTCACCACGTAATGAAGTTGATATACATTTGAGGACTTAAGAGTGAGTTACAGCTTTATGTTGACAGCTGTCGTGACTGATATGACACAGATATGAAAGAATAGTGGCATCAAAAATAGATTGGGTTTTGTACAAAAATAAGGTTTTGATATGGTTCAGCCTGATAGCTACTTTATAATGAAGTTAAAATAAATGCAGAGTTATCCACATGTGAATAGGGTTCTTAAAACTTACCTGAAGGTAGAGAGGAAGAAAGTTCATTTCTATCAGTACTTTAGGTATTGTGTACTTTTATTATATTATAAATTAAAATTATGTAAAAACATCTACAACCTTGGACTTTATTGCCTTTTTATATACTGCACTAAATAAGCAGAATATTTTTATTAGAAATGCCTCGTTTAAAAGGAACCTAAAGGTGAGAGTGGAAGCTGAATATCTTCATTTTAATGGTAGTGGGGAGATTTTACTCCCTTTATAGTCACAGTAAGCAATTCATTTCTCAGAGTCAATAGCCCTGGGATAATTCAGTGTGAACAAAGGGGCAGAAAATAATTCTTTGTATATCTTGGCAAATTTTTTTTTATCTTTATTTTTAAAGAAGTAATTTTTTAAAAACAATGGGAAATAATCCATACTGTGGGGGCTGTGGCATATTTATAAATGTAGCTGCTTTTGTTACCAGGGAACCTGTCTGAGTCAGCTAAGCTTAGCATTTCAGCAGCTTGTTCTTTCCTCTCATTCCTGTTGTTCTCCATCTGATTTTAGGCACCTAATGACCTAATGTACTTTATCAATGCAGGAATGGATTGCCACACGTTTCTTTAAGTTTTGATAAGTGTAGCAAATCTCTGCATCTCATGTGTACTGCAGGATGGCAGGAGGAGGCAAACGGTCTGTGCTTTACCCCAAGGAGAATTATTGGTATTTCTGCCTAGTGCCAGTATCTGCTCACACATCAGGGGTTGGGATCAAACACACTGGGAGTGGGGATGGAGCAAAGAGGATCTTTGCAGAGCTTGGCACCTTTGGAATATCTCTAATTGTAGATGGCACCTTCCTTGCTGCACCCAATCACCAGTCTGAAACAGAGACAGCTCTCTGGGGGGTTTTGGCTCAGTTCGACAGGAGCTGTAGTTCAATGCTGATTATCTTCACAGTTGTCTTCTCCCAAGCACAGACATCGAGTACTTGAACAGAAAAATACTGTCTGCTGCTTACAGCACTACAATCAATGTTAAATTTCTTCTGCTTTCCTTAGCAAGTACATTCCACATGTGCCTTTGGTGGCCAAACTGTGGGGCAGGGCTGAGGGTCCCTCCACTTTGCTGCTCTCTGTTCTCCTGGGTTTGGTCACTGGTTCCATGAGGGACAGCCTGGGCTGGCTGGCACAGCAATATACCTTGTTCAGCTCAGCTCAGAGGCCTGTCTGTCACTGACACTGACACCTGCATCTCTGCTAACTGGTTTTCTCACCTGTGCCTTCATCTCTAGTGATTTGGGTTTAACCCTCAGTGACTTGAAAGGCCAATATTGTGGGGGTTTCCCCCCTGGAAAGTAGCTGAGTTCAGTTACAGTAACTTTGTTTCCTCAAGTCAAGTATTTAGGAATCAACATAGGAGTAAATTTCTTTTTCTGTTTTATCGTAATATACTTTTAAAGGAAAATTACATTTTTTGGTCAAACAATTGGCATTAAAATCTTTATGGTTTACAAATGTCTTCTGGCAAAAGCATCTTCTGTATAAGATGAGATATTTCTGGTTTTAAGTAACTACTGCAATTATTTCAACCCTCTGATTAGCACACTGGAAACATGCACAAGCATTCCTCAGCCACTCATGGTTTAAACATTTTCTGTTATCTTCTTTTTATCATTCTTATAATTTAGAAAATTTCAACTAGGTAAATATGCTGCAAGTACAAGAGTAACTTCTAATAAATTGAATTCTTTGTGCAGGGTAGATGCATAAAAATCTTCTGGATACCCTGGGGCACATTCCTTTGTGTTTGAGATTGGTTGGATCTTTTCTCATGTAAATTTTTGAACTCATACTTGAAGAAGGGAGATTGAAATATTTTCCAACACACCACTGAAGATCAAGTGATGACTCATCTTCTCTAACTTTGCTTTATAATGCATTAGACTATCAAATGGAAGTAAATATTCATCCTCACTTGTTATTGGTTTGAAAACAGCAGTGTCTCCCCAGATTAAAGGCACCAGTTTTTCTGCAAATTCTTTCATAGTGTCAAAGCTTATATCATATGATTTTTGTGTTTTCTTTATATTTTTTAAACTTCTGGAGTATTTCTCATAAGCTGCAGTGGCTTATGCTCATTTTAAGTGTGTGATAGCAGAAAATTTTTTAAAAATCTTAATAAGTTTTAGACATTGGTGGTCACATAGAAAATATACCATTTTTAATCAAGTCCTTAATTGTTTTCAGTTGAAAGAGAAGCTAATTTACTCTTAGTGTTCATAGAAGTCTTTTAATCAAAGTTGTATCACTTCAAGGTGAATCTTGAAATGCAACATTGTTTAATTTTCTTTTACAGTCCGGGTGATCATGGGAGTAAATGTAGATAATTCTCTAATGGTTTCTGATTGTTTCCATAGCAGTGTCCTTCTAATTGTCTATATTTGCATGTTTCTTAGCGCTACAATAGCTTTAAGAGCTCTGTTTTAAGACACTACTAGAATTACTTTCATTCTGAATTTTGGTTTTGGAAAGCTCCAGGAAGCACATGGGTTTTGTTTGCAACCAGGCATACAGAGCCTGATCTGAAACACTAAGAAAGCTTAGAAAGCTAAACAGTCACCTGTAAATGTAGCTCATCACCTTTCACTGCTCAGAACTTCATTCCTTTTGAAGAATAACTTTTCCTGTTGTCTTTACCATACCCTGCCAATTCTGCATTCTTCTGGCAGTGGCCTCTGTGCTGAATTGCAGAAAATGTCTGCATGGCTCTTTGAGGAAGTCTTCCCTGCTGGATCTGTCCTAAAGCTTTTATCCAGGCTTTCTCCAAAGCTTAAAGGCATCTATCTCATTTTCCTTTCACTTTTGTCTCTGACATCCTCCTACAGTCATTTCAACTTAAGCTGTGCAATTAACCCAGTACAGTAAATCTCCAAAGAGAATACAGTTGCATTTGACAGCATTGTAAGTTTGGAGGAGATTTCCAGAGAATTCTGGTAAGGCCTCAGAACTTTATAAACCAATCAAAAAAAGTTTTGTTCTGCTACCTTGTTTTCAGGCCCTGTGCTTTGCTTTTCAATACTGACATTTGTGACATGGGGCCCCAGCTGAGAGAGAGGCCACTGCTGTGGCAGGCAGAGCCAGCAAAGCCCTTCCAGGAGCTTTCTCTTCTTCTCAGCTTTTCCTTACTGAGCTTGCAAGTACAAAAACTGTGATCTGGGCTAATTTCAGGTTTTGGAGATCAAAGTCCGCTTCCTTGATTATTTTAGGTGTGCAATTCAATGCAGGCTTTAACAATGCAGCAAGAGAGGCTTTTTGAACTCTTCAGTTGCTTTAAAAGACTGGGTTCCTTCAAGCCGATTCTACACTTAAAATAACAAAGTTTAATTAACACTTGTGTTGCTTTTTGCTGCTCTGCAAAGGCTTGATTGATTGATTCAACCTAGTGAAACAAAAGAGAGGTTATGTGGTCTCTGAAGGAACAAATCCAATGGCTGAGCTGAGTCCCTTCATCAGTGGGCTGCCTCGGAGAGATGTAGGAGGAGCTGGAAAATGTTTGTGTGTGAGGACTGCCCTGAGGAGTGGGCTGGGAATTCACCTCAGGCCCTGATATTCAACAGGTTCTCTGGGCTCAGGCTGAATATTTCTGGGGCAAGTATAAAGGGCTTTTAATGGAGACAGTGGCAAATGGATGTTTGAAGCAAACATTTAGGTCTAGATACCCAGTGGGACTGCAGTTTGCCTGTTTGTAGCTGCTTGCCCTTGTCACCATCGGTGCATCTGGGCTGAGTTATTGGTCCTTCCTGAGTTCACTTGTACAAATCTGGTTTCTCAGAGAGTCCCTTGCCATCACAGAGCACCACAGAGAAGCACTGACAGAGCTCACACTGAGCAGAAATTCCAGTCATCACTGGAAGCGTAGCACTTGCTGAGCAACCTCCAGAATGATCTTGTCATGAGCTGCACTAAACTGGAAATCAATGATATGAATTAGTGCTGGGCTGAAATGGCACAGGTTGAAAAACTTTTCATTGTATTTGCCCCCTATTTCATCTGGAAAACAAACATTGCAATGTTTAAAACCTTTAAAATTTATGTGGCTTGATATTAAAATGTTAAGATGTTTTGGAAATTTAGAGCATGGAGAAACAGGAGGTATGTCCTATGCGCTGTCAGTATGAATGTGAATGTTGCTGTCAGTCATGGGCAGTTCTTTAATTTGATGTAGAAATTTTAGCTCATAAACAGCATAACCTGCAGTAATGGCTTTGTTATTGAAAGATGTTTTTCTGAAATTGAAGGTTAGCCTTCAAAATTACAGCTTCACAGTGATACGTTCACTGCATTGTGCCCCGTTGGTATTGGTGGCTTATGTCAACCATCCCAGCCACTGCCACATTAAGTAGGGCACCATGCACAGGGAAATATGTTAAAAAATAAATTATAAATTCTCTTGTCTTCAAACTAGGAGTCCTTTACTGAAGTCTGGTGAGGAATGTGAGATCCCTGGAGTCCTCAAACTACAGCAGATGTTACCACGTAGCAGGGTGAGGTCCAAACCAGTGGTAAAAATGGTCCTACTGGTAAAAGTTGATATGAAATATGGTAGAAATGAATATGAATTTAACATCTGGGTTATTTATGTGCAATTTATCAATATGAGGCAAAAAGTATTTGTGCTTTACCATATGCTATTGTGATCCATATGCATCTCTCTAAAACATTGTGTAATACTGGAACTAAGAACTCAGCTGCCTTTGCCTTGCCTTGTACTGCACTGAAGCTCCTCAAACCCTTCACCTTTATGCCTGGGGAGGGAGACATCTTAGTTACTGAAAATTGCTTTAAACCCCAGAGTAAACCAGTAAGGGAGAAATAATTTCAAAGGATCAAGTATGTACATATTTCTTGAATCAAACAACCATATTGCTGACAGAGGTTATGTTGTCTGAAATTGGCAGTTTTGGTTCCTCTCTTCCTTTCATTTTCCTGCATCCAAGCTTGGCTTGTAAAAGAAGTTCATTAGAATAATTTTCCTACCACATGTCAGCCATTTTCAATTGACAGCAACTTCAGTGCAATTTACCTTCAGTACACGTTTCCTCATCAGAGTTGTTCTGCAGCTGATAGGTAAAATTAAGTTGTATCCAAACTCTTTTTAAACTGTTCATTCATTTTCAAACCTTTTACACGTAATTAGTAGTCATTGTACCATAAGAAACCTTCAAAACTCAGCTTATGAGTCATGGACCGTGGCCATGCTTGAGAATGCTGAGAAGTAAATAACTCCAATAAACATTTAATTTAGATTTAGTAATTGATACAGAAATGTTTAGGGATGTTAAGCTGTATACTGCAGGAAGGAAAAGCTATTAACTGAAGTAATGCTGTTAGTTTAACAGAAATTAAGATCTGAAAATGTGAATATTAATTGAAGTTCTGATTTCCAAATCTGAGCTAAACTAATTAGGTTGCTATTTAAAAGCTTGCAATAATTTCATCAATTTGTATGGTTTAAGTTTTGAAATTTTGTGGAATAAATGTAGGGGTTTTTTTTAAAAAAGAAACTTTCTATAGTAAAATGTTGGTTTACTGATATGTAAGAGGGTGGTGAGTGCAGTAAAATTCTTTCCTACACAATCCAAAATACACAGTATTTTTCTGCAAATAGAGCTGACTGTATGTTGAGGCATGGACCTCAGCTTCAGAAAGAAAATACCCAAGCCATGGTGGACACAGGAATTAACTTTTACTTGCTGAGAAGAGAGAATTATCATCTGCCTCATCTGTCTGATCAACTGTGCCTTACTCCAGATCTACCCTCTCCTTTATTTCATGGATCCAGGCTGGCAGATCGGCAAAATCAAAATGCACAATTTCATTTAGTCATGGGTTGTTCATTCTTGGAAGTCCTGTTGATTCCTTCGAGGGGCTCTCCAGTAGTTAGTGGAAGATCTACATTGAGTTATACAAGCTGAGTCTGCCCATGCATATTTGCTTTGAGAGTTAGGTCAGTTTTTGAGAAGTCTTACAACTTTTGCTGCTTAAAACTGAAATTCATAAATTCTTTGTTATATTGTGCTTCTCAACTGTTATTTTAACTATGGAATATTAACAACAGCAGAGAAATCAGCAATTGTTATTCCTTGCAGTTTGCATCTCACAGATTCCTGCAGAATACCATAAACTATTTTTAATTTCTAGGTATTCAGGAAGGCATAAAAAACTTCCTTCCACTTCTAGAATTTAGGTGGGTGGGCAGCATTCCAGCCCTACTACTGGTCAGATAGGACATAATAGCTATTGCTGATGTTAATAGACCAGAGCCAGAGGAACTCCATTGATTTCAGTGAAGTCGTTTAGCTAAAGATGACCTGTGTATGTTAAACTAACAGAAAATCGCATAATAGATTTTTTCTTGCCAGCAGCTACTTTGTTACTGCAAGGTGGCTCATTCTAAAGAACTGGGATCCAGACCCTCAGCATCTCACTGCTCAGTGGTCTTGAATTTTGACTTTTAGTTCAAGCTGTTTAAAATATACACCATGAAATTTAGTTCTTAACTGGAGTTTGCAATGCAAACATTTGCAGAGTTTGTGTGCACTTCTTAATGTCTTTCAATAAATGAGTGCCAATGTCTTCATACATCTCACACTAGTGCCAACAAAGAGCAGATGTTAATATTCCCTAACGATGCTCAGAAAACGTGAAGGAGTGGCTTGAAGTTTGTGCATGGACATTTAAATGAAGCAAATTTAAATGTGTGAATATCAAAGGGAGCTGGACAGGAATAAAAGAACTTGGAGCTGGAAAAAAGCAGCTTTTCTCTTTTGCTCTTCTGTTGTTATCATTAATAAACACACATACTGTTTTTGCAGATATATAAGGAAAAAGTGCAAAAATGGTATTTCAGTACTGTGTGAATTTCTGCATTTGCAACTCCTGAATTATCCTCTTCACTCCAGTGTGTGTGTTCCTGCATATGTAAAGAGAAGAGAGGATTCTGTACTAATGGGAATGGGTCTCATATCTGGATCTTTTTCTTTGTATATAGAGTATGCAAAGATATGCCTTGATTTAGGTTTCACAGGAATGGAGGTTTTTCCCCAGTATGGGAGCAGTTCCAGACAAGGCACATGTTTCTGTCTCTTAGTCAAGACTGGCAGAAAAGGCAGAATCCCTCCAACCAATCCTTTTGTTCCTGTCTTTTCTGAACAATCTGGGAATCTCTACTAGCTGAAGTAATTGCATTTTGATGATGTCCAGTGAAAGGTTTTCATTCTAACATTGGGCCATTCTTGCATATGTTTCACTGTCTACCCAACTGATTCAGGTAAAGCCACTGAGGTCGTTGCTATGGGATGGAGCCACATCCCATCAGTGCAGCTTGATCCTTACAGAGGATCCTTACAGAGCTGCTGCATAACAGAGGTGTGAATTCATAGCTCTTCTCTCGCCTTAATATGAATTCACTAAGTGTGGACTAAGGTGTAAAGGCACTGAAAGAACACTGCTGAGAGGAGCCTGCTTAATTAAATTTAGTTTAATTATATTTGTGCAGAGCAGTCACCCAAGAATGTAAACAATGCCTTCTGAAAAGGTGGGTGAAACGTAGTGAGCTAGTTGATGCAAACAGTGAGCAATTGGAGAACTTGTTAGGCAAAACACTTCTGGCCAGAAAAATGCTTGTTCTCCTGTGTGAGGACTGGAAACAGGTGCCTGTGTCTGATCTCATTTGCTAGCTGGGTTATATGCTGGGCCAAAGAGTTAGGCCAAAGTGCAGATTTTGGCAGCTGTGGTATCTATACTCAAGTGAAAACAGAGCAATGGTTTCTCTTTCTCCCAGAGGGCAGAATGATGTCCTAACTTGAACCTTTCTGAAGTGCAAAGTATGTTTCCTGGAAAATGTCAAATACTGTTTTAAACTGTGTTTTGCATGAAATAGGCAACATTTTCTCAGGGGACAAGAAAACACTTTCACTAAGTTGGAAGTATCAGGAGCAGCAATATTCCGTGTTTAATGGTGCATTTTGCTTAATGTAAATAACCTCCATGTGCACATTTTATACAGGGTAAATTCTGTGCTGGTGCATTGATCAGAACATTCTCTTTTCTGTGAAGCAAAGGTATTTCTAAGGCAATTTCAGTGCAGGGTTCCTCAAGGTCATGGCAAGCCATGGAGGTCCAGGACTGTATCCTGGTTTTGCCTGGGATAGAGTCAGTTTTCTTGTTGGTAACGAGAGTGTGTGAGTGGTTGGGGTGTGGTACTTGGTTGCCAGCTGGGGTTCAACCACTATGGGCTGCTAATGGGAATGTGTTCAAGTACCCTGTTCTCTGAGCTACTCTACTTCCTACACACAGGGGGACTCAAAGCACTTTTAAATCCCCTCTCTGCTAGTGTAGCAGCCCAAAGGGGAGCTAATTAGGCTTTGAACATCTGCTGAAATGCAACTCCCACAGCTGTGTCCTACCAGTTGAGTTCTTGCTTCTTGCTGGTGCCCTGCTGGGACCCTCTGCTTGCCTAGCTGGGTGGGTGTGTAAGCGCAGGGACTATTCCCAGTGTGGGGTCTGCAGCCTCAGAGACACACCTGGGTACTGGTCACTGCCTCGCTCTTCTGACAGATGAGGACTTCCTGTTGTCTCTGGAAATGTGAATTCTTCCCATGGTTACCCCAAGCCTCTAAAGTTGACATTTGCAATTTGAAATTTCCTGTGGACTCCTTCTGAAGCATAATGTCCAGTTTTATAGTTGCTGCACAGTGGAAAAAGCTGTGAGGCTTGTAAGTCTTGTTCTGGGAGGCAGAAACATACAGCTAATCCCCTCCTTTTCTAAATAAGATAGACCCAGCTGTTAATTCTTCTCTTGATGTATGGCATAGTGATGGACTTAAATCCCATTAGCATTAATAAAAGTTAAATGTGTAAATCCCTGCTATGCCACTGGGAGCATTGATTTCTCAGTTTCTCTAACCTTTCTGGTTCACTAAAATCCTGAAGTTCCTGTTCAGGTTGCCCACAGCTGTACCATGTGCATTTCTGTGATGTCCTTTCTTGATATGACGACCACTGTGAATTACTCTGCCTTCATTTTGCAGACCTTTCTATTCTCAGGGTTTTGTACTGTTGGAATAGGCTCAATTTATCTTTTAATCTCTACCTCCATTTGCAAATGTAGGCATCTTTTGTGACTATAATTTCATTAAACTGTTATTGTAATATGACTCAATAATACATTGAAGACACCCTCTATCTTCTCAGAAATGGGTAGCTCAGTTCTGTGCCAAAAACGTTCTGACAGGGCCATCACTTGGGGGTGCCCCTGTTGTACCCTCCTGTTCAGGGCCTGATCATCCAGGCTTATTCCATGTCTCTTACTTGCAGTAGCTCCTGATGTTTTCTGCTGTCCATCTGGATGTTTGCGGGCTGTTTTTTGCCTCCCAAGCCTGCTCACCAGTTCCTTATCGACACACCACATCACACATCTGGGTACTGGTATCTGTACCAGCACAACCTGTCCTAGTGAGATCCAGGTGAAATACCTATGGCCCCTTCAGACTATATCAGGTATCAGCATTTTTTGTTCAGAAAACTGTTGTATTGTTACTTATGCCTGTAGAAATATCCCTATTTGGTTTCTGTGATTACTTACTTGCTAGTGGCTGGTAGCAGGATGGGAGATGTGGTGCTCCACTCCAAGGGAGAGGCTCAGTCAGGTAAGAAGGAGACATCCTTCTTTACCTATCTCCTCATTGTCATCCTAATTTTCTTCTGCTTCATCACTGCTTACCTTTTCTGGTTTCATTACAAAAGAAATGTCACTTTTTGGTCTATCACTGTCCTAATTGTCTTGTAAATGTCTTAAATTTCTTGCTTCATAACATCCAGCACATAAAAAAAACAGCTTATACATTAAATATCAACAAAGATGCCACAACATAAAAATTTAATTATTCTTTCTCTTCTTGAATCAGCTGCTCAGTTCCAGGGTATCCTGTTGCATGATAATTTGCATAGTCATCAGTAGCTAAGGAGAGAAAAAACATATAACTGTGATGAATGGGGGTTTTTGAGGCTCCTGAAGTTGGAAAGCATCACACACAACTATCTTTGCTAATAGTGATTACTATTGTTATTTTGGGTGCTAAACAAGGCTTGCAAACCTCCTTCCAATTAGTTCAGTATCTCAAACTGCAGGAACTCAGAAGATTTCACTCCTAGCCATGGTATGTTTTGCACTGTTTTTTTGCCTGAGTTCTGTGTTTGCAAAAGGAGTTGGCTGCCAATCTGCTAGTTGTGGAAGTCTTAAAATTGTGTTTCCATGGTGTGTCTCAGAACATTGGAAGGCTGAACTCTCTGAAAGTTACAACTTGTCCTTTTTTCACAAATAGAGTGTCTCAGATATTGGAAAATCTGCATCACCCTCTCAGCTAAATATGCAGAGCCTACAACACCAGTGGAAATTTTCCACAGAGGCACATTGATCCTAAAAAATATTTCTGGACCAGGGGTCTAATTCAATGAAAGGGCAGAGGACAGTCTGGCTGTTATTAAACTTGTAGCTTTTCTTGATAAAGAAAAGTACTGAGAAGAGTAAAGTAGGGAGAAACCAGTTTCAGCATTCAGATTTTTAGACCAAGTACATTGCTGTTGATGGCCACTATAATATAAATAAATGGCATGAGAGTAATTTAAATGTCCATGGCTGAGTTCTCCAAGTCCCTTAGAAAACATGGAAAAAATTTACAATTATATAAAATAATTTTTAGCTTTCCTGATGTTTATTTTTTGGAAGAGAAACACAAGGTCTGTTTTCATTCATTCTGCACTGCAGTCTCATTGTATATGCAGGAACAGCATTTACAGTGGTGTGTGAAGATGATACAACTTCACATGCTATAAAATGGTCCTGGAAAGCCATCAAAGAAATGCAAAAAAATCAAGCTATCCATCAGTATGATATGTCCAAAAGAAGACTTCAAAAAAAATCTTCATATTCACAGTTTGCATATTTTTATCCCTCATATATCTGGTTTTCAGTTTCATTTACATTTTATACAATGTCTCTTATTTTCCTTTCACCTTATCATAATGTTCTTAAATGCAGTTGCTTCATGGTGAGATGAAAGGCTGGAACAAATTTCCCATTGCAGTTTCTTGTCCGTGCGTGTAGTTTGGAGTCAGCAAACCCTTCCTCGCTCCGGCAGCGTTGGCTGATTCCATTTCCATGCATCTTTTGCCCATGTAGGAACTGTATCACCGCTATGCAGAAGGTCAGCTCTCTAAAGCAAAGAATATTAACAGAGCGTTGCAGTTCTTTTTTTGCATTTTGCATCTAAATGATGAAATTGCTGTTGATGCATCACTTTATAGCCACATTGAATGTGTTTTCTCTGAATTATATCTAACCTGAAGGCTACTTGTCTCTGTTAGCAAGTATTAAACAAGCAATGATAGCTTGGGCTGCCCATCTTTCCCTCCCCAACTGCAAATTCCTATTAAAAACATCCTTATTAACCTCAGCACGTAAAACCAGCACTTTAATTCTTGCTGATCACTGATATTTATATCAAGTTTGTGACCAAGAGGCAACAAATCCAAATGGAACTTCTGTGCTATGCAAAAACTATTCATATTTGAAGAAGAGAAGGAAACTTCTCTGAAGAGAAACTGAACTGTCAGAGTTCAGAGAGTGTTGTGCACTTTATGTGAGCCTGGCTGCTTCCCTCTCCTAGAGAAAAGAATTCTGAGTGGGGAAGCACAGCTGAGGTGTTGGGAACAAGCTGCAAGAGGGAGTTTTCACTGGGATTATCCAGCTCTTTGTAAATCAATTAAAAGTAGAAAGCAGGCTAATCTTTCCTTTCTGAAATATCTTGAAATATTTTTGCCACATCTTTTTCTGGCTGTTCTATAGAAAACTGGATATGAATGTATCATACTAACAAAACCAAAACTGCCTACAAGTTTTCTCCCGGGGTGTTTCAAAGAGCTAATCCTGATATCAGATCCAAAAAGCTTTGCTTTACAATTCTGGTGTTTTGAAATGTAAATTGTGTTCATTGAATCATTTAACTTTACTTTATCTGATTATTAGTATTACAACAAGGAATTGAGAAAATTGGGAATTTAATTTCTTTACACCTTTCCTTCAGAATAGCTGTTACTCTGTCAGAATAACATTTAAATATGGTTAATTATCAGTAGTAAGAAGTGGACTTCCCTGAGCATTACAGGCTGTTTTAGCAGCTGTGAAACAATGGTAGCTTTTGGATTGTTTTGCAATGAAGAAGTGGCTCATAGTTGTATTACAAGTATTCATTTAAAGGGAAAACACTTGTATTACCAGAACTCCTGGGTTTTTGTCTTGGTTCTCTATAGATTTTTTTATCTCTTCAGTCCTTTTCATTTATTTCTTTAGCAAAAATACATGTCCCAGTGGCTTAGAACATATTTTTTTGTTCTTCACTTCCTACATTGTAGCTTCTGTCCTTTCGTTTTATCATTTCATTTTCCTTGTATCTCACATATTATTTTATGCTGAAAAGAACACATCTTTTAATGAGTTGTATCTTCTTTCACTAGCAACTAATATCACCCTGTGCTCACTCCAGCCTTCACATTTAAAGACAATGAATCTGCTTCACTTTTGTTCTATAAATAGAGATGCTAAATCTTAATTATCCTTTCAAGTTGCTATGTCTGTATCTAGCCATGCATATGAATGTTTCTGATCAGCATGTATGTAGTACTGAATTTATTTTTAATCCCAAATTGCATTCTTTTCAATAAATACAAATAATTAACTTGTATTTATGTGGACATGTCAAGTTCTGAGAGATCTGTCTTATTGATCTTGGTTTGCTCAGTCCAGAATTTCTGATTTATAACACTACATTGGAGCTGTGCAAGCTTATATTTTCCTTTTATGCCTGCGTTATTCAGGCTGGATTCCCAAAGATAACATGCAAGTGCCAGGCATGAAATTTTACAATCCTCCTGTATTCCTTTCTTCATGAATTTGTAGCATGCTATGAAAGCCAAGCTGCTTAAAAGGATTTTATATTTTAGCCAAGCTTTCACCTCCTAAGTGTATAAGCCTTCAAAAATACGTACTTAAATTTTGAGTTGAAAACAGTTTATAATAAGAAAAGTAGCTACATTTGTTTCCTCCATAGCAAAGTTTCTGCTTCATTTAAAATAAAATAAATTGTTTTGGGAGGAATTTTTGAAGACAAAGTCTAGAAGAAATGGTGCTACATCAAGATAAATAAATCAGTCTAAAGTTACTTAAATCAATCTGGTATTACATTAAGGGTCCTATTTAACTCTAAACAAGAGCCACCAGTGTTTCAGTGAAAAATCCTCTAGAATGTCTCTGCAGCAAAGAAAATATGAGCTCAAAAGTTTTTTGATTCACATGGCAAAAGTGAATGTTGGGGCAGACAAATTCCCCTGAGTGCAGCAGCAGTGTCTGTACACAGGAGTGCAGCTGATGGACCTTGTTCAGAAGGGAGGGTTGGTGTGGCTTTTTGACCTGTGGAATTTGTGCAAACAGCCACAGCCAAAACATCCCGACTGACAAGTCAAGAAAATACCTCATCAAAATTGCCCTGAACAATAAAGGGTGTTATTGGGCTTTTCCTCCAACATTTCAAGATATTCTCACCATTTCTGAAGTAGGAGAAGTCCTGCCATGTGCCCGTGCTGTGAACTGCACGTTGTGCCCTTCTGGGAGCAACGTTTCTGTCCTTGGCACTGCAAAGGGGTACGAGGAGCACGGGGCAGGCACAGCCCTCAGGCTTCTTGTGTGCACAGTGGGCAGCCTGAGGCCAGAGGTCTAAAATGTCACACTTTGGGGAATTTCTTTAGTAGTGTAGTTTTTTACTTTAGCAGATTTAATAATATGCCTGTTTATATTAGCTATAGATAAGAACCTTCCTGTAGAAATTCTCATCCTCCTTCCTTAATCCTTCGCCAACTTCTTTCTTCAGAGGTTTTTTTATGATTCTCTTCTTCTGGAAAAGAAATACTGCCTACTTCATACTTCTCATTACCTCCAATAAAACATTCTTTTTTCAGTCTTCCCTGCAGAGTTTCCTTGCCAATGGGTACTGTACACCCACCTTTGCCTCAACTGCTGGCACCAGCTTCTGCAGAACTTGTAGGACAGATGGTATATTTTATCTGGTGTTTTTCTGTGTTCTCAGAAACATTTATAGGCCTCTGTCAAGTTAGTAAAATGTTTATTATTAATGTTACATTGCTTTTGCCTCCTTTCAAACCAGAAAAATATTGCAAAAGCTGCTTTCCTTGTTTTGGCACTACGGGAATCAGGGGATTACAGAAAAACCAAAATGATTTTATGACAATTATTTAGGTTTTCACCTTTTTTATAATTTCTTTCATTTCTTGGCTTTTGCTCCCGCTCCAGGCAGATTTCTCATTTTAATCGGATTGCTCTACCCATCCCAATTATATCTTGTGCTTTGCATTGTGTCCCTTAGCAGCACCTCGTTCCAGGAGGGGATAAGTGGGAACCAGAGTGCTGAAAATGAAAAAGCAGAACAATAAGCAGCTCATGTGTTGGGTCTGAGTGTTTCTTGGGAGCCCCAGGGGAACTGTCTGCTGCACAGGTCCAGCAAAAGTTGAATACACCATTTTGTGTTCCAGGATAAGGTCCCCAGGAAAGCTGAAGTCATTCTTAGCCTATGTATAGCTTTTATCCTATGACAGAGGGGATTATTTTTGTGCAGAGCTCTTTTGCCTTGTGTGGAAGGAGGAAAAACTGCTTACTGTGGCCAGAATGCTATTCTGCTTTTACATGGAAAGCAAACCATTTGCTTCTTCTGGCATTGTTCCCTTTCCCTCTGAGGAACTGCCATTTCCTAAGGCAGCATCAACAGGGAAACCACGCTGCTCTCCAGTTTGCACTATTTACAAACTCAAGGGCAGAGATGGTTCAGAGCCCCTGGACAGGCAGCTCTTCCCTCTTGGAGGCCAGAAGAATTGTGAAAGCGGAGTCTGGCTTAGTCTCCATGGAGAGGGATGGCAAATTGTGTATTCCTGCACACAACATATGTTTAGGGATTCCTTTTTCCTTTTTCTATCAGGCTTTTTCCTTCCATCTCTGACCTCAAGCGGCTGCTCCTTTGTCTCGAGCCACCATTTGGCTCCATCCTCCCTCTCTCCTTCTAAACGCCTGCTTTGATCTCTCACAGCTCAGAGCCAGCAAAGCTGACAAAGGCAGAGGTTTGCCTTTTCATCTGCTTGCTAGATTGTTAGTCAAGAGCAGCAGAGAAACATTGTGCAGACTGTCAATACAATTTAAAAACCATATTCCAAGCTGCCACCAAGGTCTTGTTCACTGGAGCAAAAGTCCTCCAAGAACCAGCTCTCTGAGGCTGCTCCTCCCTTCAATGTCAGAACCAAGCACTGCTAAACTTTCCCCCACAAATGTTGTGGGGTATGAAATCAGCCTGCTGATCTTAGGAGGAGAGCAGCTCAAATCAAAGCAGTTAATACCAGCTTGAAGAAGTTCCACTTCATTTAACTTATCATAAAAATATCAGTTTTCATATTGGACCATCCCTGTAAGGAGAAATGATTTACTGAGGCTCACTTCATGCTTTTGTATTCCATCTTCACAAGAGACCCTCTCAGCATCTCCTGCCAAAAAACTGAAGAAGGTTAGGACACAGCCACCCCTTTATATAAGTATTTTTAACACAATATCTGCCCCTCTTGGTTTTCAGACCATGATCAAAATTCCCTCAATTCTGAGCACAAGCTGAGTAAGAACCTTGGGGTACTGCCTGTGGGTGCCTGGGCACTGCTGGCATCAGGCATGGAGGGAGTTGCTCCGAGATTAGCTCGTTCCCTGGTATTTCCTCCTGTCAGAGCCACAGATGTGCATCACTTCATTAGGTGTAGCTGTGGGCACACTGCCATCCAGCTCTGCTGCTGACTTTATCCCCCTACTGCTGAAGGCCAAATAATCATAATCATTTCAAGTTGATAGCACAGTATATTTCCCCAGGGAACGCTATTCAAATTAAATCAGTCATACCAACAATAATTTTATAATTATATAAAGGGAGCCCTCTACTTCAGTTATTTTTTTTAAAAAAATTGTGCATTCTATCAAAGGGTTATTGCTCTTTCCAAAGTATTTTCTTCCCACAAATCTTGATACTCTTTGTCTTCTTTTATGTGGAAAAAAAATTATTCTGATAATTAGCATGGTTAAGTGCAATCAGTGTCAGAATAAAAACAAATGCAAGTTTCAGAATTTATCTCTGTGTGGGCATTTGCTGCCATGAGATGATTCTCTGTTGGTGATGGCAATAAGTCAGAGCCAGACTAACCTCATTTTGAAAGCACTGAAGGCCAGATTAATTATTCCAGTCGCACTCAATGGAGGATGAAATTCTCTTGTGAAACGACCGTGATTGATATTTATTGGTCAGTCTCAAACTCAGCTCCAAGTTCAGCAAGGAGCTCTGTCTGGAAGGGCCCAGGTCGTCTCCTGGTGTTACTGAGACATTGGCAGGAGCACATGGGTGAAGGTCTGGAGCAAGGCAGAGCCTGCGGGATCTGGTGTGGCAAACTGGAGCAGAGACTGAAGGAATCACAGGATGGGTTGGGCTGGAAGGGACCTTAAAACCCATCCAGTTCCAGGGACTGGGAGTGAGTGCAGATGATCTCTTTGCAAGGGGATTATTTGAATGTAATGCAGCTCCCACCTTTTTGTATTAATCCTCCCATTTTCTACAGAAGACCAATAATTAGAGTTGAAAAATAACCTCATTTCTTTTAGTGCGAGCAAATTGCTGAACATTTATTATGCTCTGAGTTAGATAAGGAGACCCAGCTGAGGAGCAGGATGAGGCCTCTTTTTTAGGCTAGATCAAATTGATTGCAAAAGAACTAGAGCTAAAAGTGCTCCACCTTTTTAGAATGGGATGATTTATATCTCCTTTATGAAAGGAGATAAAATGTTCTGCTTCTTACACTCTCCACAGAAATAAAACAGAACTAAAAATAAGTGCTAATGCAGACAAGTTTAAAATAGAGCTCAGAGCAGACAAGTATTCATGAGCAAATGAGTTAATGATTTCTGACTGGTTGGGCATATACCGAAATTTCAAACATAACCTTTCCTAAGTGTGTGTGTGGTTTTATTCCACTGCTAGGCAATGAGTAGCAATGACTGGCAGGAATTGTGAAACCTGCACTGGATGAGGCTGAATCAGTGTTTGAGGCAGCTGAGTGCAGGTGAACTTTGTGTGTCCCTTCAGTGATCATTTTCCTGTACTCTCGACTCTTCGGTGTGTACATGTACAGTGACTCATTGCTGTGAGGTGGCCAAGAAAGTTTTTCCAAGGCCACAATATGTAAGAGAAGGGAACTGTGAATGGTCAAAATTGAGTGGTGAATCTGATTTTTAATCACAGGAGACATCTGAATTTTATGCTTCTGTCAGTTTAGCACTTCTATCCTGCTATCTTCAAGGGCTAGTGAAAAGATCAAGTTCAGGCGATTTCTGATGGGTAGAAAAACAATCAGATCCTTAATCTAACTGTGACTGTAGCTTTTGCTCTAATAGGTATTTTTGTCTGTCTTTAGAAAATCACTCAATCTCAAATGAACACTTCTGTTGTCAGAGAGAGATAAAACTGACTTGAAGTTTTTAGCATGATAGTATCCCATTCTTAGTTTGGCACTTCCTGAGAAACAAAAGACTGGGTTATATTTTAATCAGTCCCTGATGTGTTTGGGGGGCTAAGGTTCTGTAGCCAGAATTCCAGAATTAGGTTTGCCTGTCCATTTCAGCTGATCTAAAAAGCAATGCTTTCTTTCAATGCTCATTTCAACTTTGCTGGTCAGCAATTTGCATCCTTAGCCTTTCATCAAAGGAGGAAAAAGGTCTTTACTTTTCCATCATTAATCACCACATCTCTTCAAATGAAATAAAATTGCCCCTACACTGAAAATATGAGTCTAATTTGCAGCAATTGATTCCTCAAAGTGTATATTGCTGATTCTCATCTATTAGAGTCCTTCCATCACAAACCATATTAATGTAGCATATTGATGTAATTAGTCTTTTAACACCTACAGAGACACTACACGTGTCACGCTGTGCCTCATCAGTGTAATAAAGGTTAAAGGGGGAGTTGTATCAGAAGACCACGTGCATGCTGTGTTTACATGATCTTATATTCTACTTTGTGTGCTGCATTTTGGCCGTTGATTTTACATCTGGCCACAGCCATTGTTGTACCTTGGCAGTCCTGCAGAGCTGTGAGTGAGGGCAGTGCTCAGATCTCATGGGGAAGGAAGGTGGGACCATTTTGTTCTGAGTTTTGGATAGCATATCACAGGGTGCTCTTCCTGTGCTGCTGCTGACTGGAAAATAATAATGTTGGAAGTGAAGCTGTTGCTCCCCTAAGCCCTTTCTGCGGGTTTTGTCTCAGATCACAGGGCCATCCCTGCACCGGTGAGCGGTGGCCGCCCTCATGTCAGGAGATATCCTCTGCCTTGGCTGCTGTTGCAAACATGCCTTATTATTCATGAAATGCACTAATTAAGCGTTCACCTAATTATAGTGATTACAGTTTCCTCATCTTAGTGATTTTCCTATGATTCAACTAGTGTGGCATCAGTTTATTGCTTCTTCTTATAAAGCATTTAAAGTGTTTTCTTTTAACTTTAGAAGTGCAGGTTCCACAGTGTTTCCTCTCCCCAGGACAGTGATTTGACCTAAGCATTGGAGCCTTCATTGTCATCATAGAGATATTGTTTGGTTTTGGCCATGTCTGACCAACTTTTGACCATAACTTCTGTGTCTCCGGGCATGGTGACTTCCCTCAGCTGGGGTTCTCTTGCTCACCAGCTTTGCCTCAAACAACCCCTCTTGCTTCTCTCTCCCCAGGGCACGTTACCAGCATTTGTTGGGGCTGCCTTTGACCTTTAATAAACTAATTTATACTTCCTAATATAATTCCTTCCTCTTCAGTATCCTGTCAATTCCTAGCTGGCCCATCTCCACAGAGTGAATTTTTTTCCCCTTTCTTTGTACTTTTTTTTTTGTCTTATTTTTATCATATAAGAGATGGGAGCAAAAGAAGTCATGTGATACTGTGTCTACTGATTAAATTAGAACTGGAGTATCTACTGCTTAGGGCAACCTTTAACAGCTCGATAATGTGATAAACTGGAAACAGACAGACCAGTAAAACTTCCTTCTTTGCCTGAATTCTGTTTTCTATGTACATTAACTACGTCATTACTGTTCTCTGTGCTGACAGCAATGCTTAGCCTTTATCCAAATTAAAGAATTCATTAGACAAAGAAATAGTGACAAGCTTGGACTGGACCATGACCGACATCATATGGATTTAAAGGAGGCAGAAACGCAGCTATGAATAAATACCCTCTTTGTTCCTGGTCCTAAGGAATAAATAAATAACTAAAACATGCAATGGTAATGCCCAGAATCATAGATGAAAAAGATTAATTTGGGGAACATTAGAATATGCAGTAGATATTTGAAGTACATCATCAGTGTCAATGAACACAAAAGCCCGGGAGGAAATTTGGCATTTTGTCAAGATCTAAATTATTAAAATAGCATTCTAATGTTGACCTTTTATTTTCTTCATTAGATGCATGCAAAATGAGCAGTTCAGTTTCAAAAACAGTATGGTGAAATTAAGCATGTCAACAGCTCAAAATGAAACATTTTCACCAAAATTTAACTCACTTGTTTCAGTGTTGTTGACCGGCACTTTTGAACTTTTATCGTTACTTATGTTCACTCCATCTTGGACCCTCGAAAAGGTAACAACTTGAAATTCCCCACAGACTAGAAATTTCACTGTCCCAAATCCTGCATACTGGATATTACATCTGGCACCTCCTGTGGTACTAAAACCTGTCTGAGTATATGGAGAGATTATTTGTCTTTAGTGTCAGATAATTTGGGATTTTCAATACTCAGATTTTCTGAGTTGCTGCTGGTCAGGTTTACCAGGCTTTTGGAGGCCTTTCTGTATAAGAGCTGATTTCCTTTTCTATCCAATATCTACTGCTTGAAGCTCTAGTGGAAGGTAACCATCAGCTACTGAACTGACAGTTTGGGAAAGAATGAGCCAAGTTTGATTTGATTTTTTTTCCCTCATTTTCCCTAAGTTGGGTTTTGATGCTTTTATGATATACCTTCTTTATGATGGGAACATAAACATGACAGTGGTTTCTGGGATTCTGGATTGGATCTGAAGCTGATGGTGTTCATAGATTTCATGAGAATTTGAACAGTGAGGGGTTGTTTTAACATCTGTGGGAACACCTGCAACTTGAACTTTAAATTTTCACATCTGACCTTACAATAGAACTTAAAAATCTTACTGCAAAGAGGAGCTGTTGGTTTCTTAAATGAAAATGGCTGGTAATTGCAATTTAATTTTTTATTAGAAAGATACTTCTTTTTTTTCCAAGTAATTAGCATGTTCAGGTGTTGTCACTGTCAGAGACCACTAAATATTTGAATACTTTTGTCGTTCTTGGGACAGCAACAGCTAAATCCCAAACCACAGCCCCTTGTTAGGAACATCTGTGTTAGAGTCATTTTCCTGTACACAGGGAATAGGGAGTAGGCAGAGGAGGTTTCTCTCTGCAGCTCCAGCCTCTCTCCCCATGCAGTGCTCAGCATGGGCTGCTGCTGGAGCAGAGCAGGGAGCTGCCAAAGCAATAGGACTTTGTCCTAATGCCACATCCTCAGGAAAGTAGGTTCATTGAAACCCTTGGATTATTCCTGTAAGTAGGAAAGAGACTAAACTCATGTGCAAGTTAACTTTGCTTAGGAAAATACTACTGTGTTGTTTGGAATATCATCATATGGTCAAACTCTCATCCTGGCTCTGCTGAAGCTGGTGAAGGTCTCTGGATTGTGCTGAAATCAGCAGGGGCTGGTCTTTGCAGCCATTGCAATTCTCACTATATTTTGGTGACAAATATGTGGTTATTATCATAGCACTAGTCTACTCTTTATTTGAATGGGCAGAGTGACAAATGTTATGCAAACAGGATGATATAGATATATATATCTATGGCTGAGTTTAGCACAATGTGTATTAATCCACTAGTGTTGTACAGATCAGTGACAGACAAATACAGATGGACCTTCCTTGTTTTGTCTTCATCCCTTGGATTTCCTATACTCTCCTAGCAAGGTAAAACAGTCTTTAAACCTCAAAAACTGTTTGATGGTTGGGTACACTGTGCCCATGCTAAAATAAATTCAATCAGGGCTGATGCAGCTCCAAACTGTGCTTGTGAGCTGTAAACTAATAGAAAAACTCAGGATCTGTGAGTCTGTTAAAACTATAGTAAGTTACACTGATGCCATAAAGTCAGAAACAATATCTTCAAGTAAAACGCACCAGAGCAGAAGGGCCAGACAGGTCTCTGTATATGGAGCAGTTTCAGAGCTGGACAATGGAGCCATAAAGACATCACTTTATAAAGATCATGGTACATTTTCACTGGTATTTATCCCAATGTTTTAATAATAAAAGTATTTCTTCCATTCTATTATCTCAAAGTATTTGTGAAGTGTTGTAGATGGAGGACTAGTTTGCAGAGTTTTGCATACATACTCTTTATTTTATTTTATAGTTCTGTCTGAAGTTCAACTTCATACATCAGTCTAAAGCTTTGTAATAAGTGATAAAAATGTATTATGTATTTCATGTAGTTATTTGGATGATTCAGTACCTGTAAATGTGACTGGTACGAATGAGGATTGAAGTTGCACAGTTGCTCTGGAAACAAATCTGCTTGTGTGACTAAATGGCAATTTGGTTATGTGACATCAGGGGACATTTCACATATTTTGTTCCAGCATGTCGATATCATGTCATTAACAATTACAATTCCTTTTAAAATCAGTAAAGCTACAATATTTTCAAGCATATGCATCCTTGTTCCCCCACCCACCTATATTTCACTTTCGCCCTGTAATCTCAGCATAAACTTTCTGATTTTCCTTCTCATGTGCTCCCTAAAGGAGCGAGATGAGTCTCAGAACCAAACAGCTCTTGTTTAGATCCTCTCTGGAGCCCAGAGCAGATGGTACAAAAGAACACACATCCCTGAGGAGTTGCATAAAACGCCTGTGGAGGGCTGGGACACAAAGGAGCTGTGCAGCCTGAAACATTTGCATAAATCTCCCTGCAGTTCCACTCAGGGGTATCTTTGGCTGGGAGGAAACACAAGTTTGGGGGCACTTCTCCTTGGTGGTTTCTTTTACTTGATTTTTAGAACATTCAGTGCAACCTCCTAAAGAGGTCAGACAAATGTCGTGGCGGGCTCAGCAGGGCTGTCAACCAGGGCCAGTCAAGAAATTAAACTTGATGAATCTCATATCTTCTAAAATTAATGTTGTTCAACTCAAATAATTTATGTAGCCCCTTTTCATTCCATAAAAAAATTTTCTCCTTTATTGAAAATATAATCAAGTCAATAATTTTTCAAACTATTATTTTAAGTTTATTAGAATTACAAAATTTACAGGTCTATAGAGGAAACTTTTGCTAAACTGTAAGCACATTTTATGTGTTTAAATTAACAAAACCTTGCAACACCTGTTGAGACACCCAGTTATTGCTAATTTTAAACTTGTTCAAAATGAGCTACAAAGTTAAGTTAGAGATAGACCTCATGAGTCCTGATTAACTAGATGACACTTAAGATAAATGAGCCACCTAAACACCTTCCTAGTTACCTGTGCCTTGTTTGATTAAGTAGCAGAACTTAGAGCAGTTCCTCAGAGAAGGGATTGATTCCTCCACGATCTCACGTTGACCTCAGTCATAGAGTTTGGCATCAAGTAATAGGAGATGTGTTGGAAAGGATGAGTAGAAAAGGCCTGAGAAGGGAGGGTTTGGAATGTAAAGTCATATCAATTGGCCTTGGGAGAAAGCTCCTAATTTTGCTCTTAGCAATAGTCAGAAGAGGTGCCTCCTTCCTAGGAATGTGTAGTTCCTTCGTGAATCATCAGATGTTTTTTGTCGAGGATTGTGTGATAAGTTAATTACAGACCTGTGTTAGAAGACTCAGATGTGTTACCTGTAATTTCATTGGCTTTCCTAATTAAGTAGAAAACACTGAAATAGTGTTGACTAGTAATTAAAAGCATCCTTGAGGAGGTTTTTCTTTTAATTTCTCTTGAAAAACAAAGCATTTGGGAAGTTTCTTTAGATACAGAATAGAGATAAGTTTATGTGAGAATTCAGACATGACATTCTTTAACAACCAAAAGGAAGCAAAACTTTTTATTTTTTAATGAAGTGCTGGTACAACCAGAATTTCTGGCTCTGGTTTGAGTGACTTAGTTTGTTTTAAGGTGGAGATAATTAGTCAATACAACTGCCTTCATCTGATCTGCAACCTACTTCCAGTTCTCATTTGCTCCCACTATATAGATCTGCCTGTCAACATCATTGTACTGAGTTTTTGCAATGCAGGAACTCCCTGAAAAAGATTTTACTTTCGTTGCCACCCAAAAGATTTCACCCCATGTGTGCACAGGTAAAATCACAGGTCAATCACTTTCCTACTCAGCTCTTTTCCAGTTCTTATTTCCAGCAGTACTGACAATGGTAATACAAAAGTACCTTTTGGTCCCAAATTCAGGTTTATCTACCAGGAATTACTATTGCTTTGTCTGTTAAAGCTTTCTGAGTTGTAAAAGGAAAATCAATATTCATCTGATGTTTGCAGCTGGAACCTACACTAGGTAGAAATGTAATGATTTTGCTGTTGTCAGCATAAGTCCAGAGCTGAGCTGACAAACAGAAATTCAGAGGGATGACTGAAAAACTTGTTAATATGCCTACGCTTCACCCAAGGAAGAAGTGAGCATTTGAACATTGTCAAAAATGGTTTTTGAGCAGCCTTGGTTACACAGCTCTTGATTCAAGGGAATTTTTTTTAAAAAATAGGATTTATTTGTTAAAGCATTTATTAAATAGTAGTTGTAAGGATGGCCCTAAACATGCTGAGCAATTATTTTGAATATTTTTTTCTTATTTGTTTCATTAAGTGCTCCATGTGAGGGAAGGTGAGAGTCTGTGCTGTTCTGCTTTTTATACTTTTCTTACTAATCTTCCTAAACATAGAGAACCAGAGACTTCTTCACTTCCTGTCTTTGATCAAGACTTGCTCTTCTTCTAAGAATACCATAATTCTGGGCCCTCAAGTTAAAAATTTTCAGGATTTGTTGCCTTTTAAATACAAATATATTTCTGACTGAGTAGTCCTGTTTTCAGAAGTGCTTAAAACTGTGAAAGGTTTTAGCACATTCGTAAACAGGATTTGATCTCTTTTCAGGTTGAAAAATTCAACTTCTCTATAAAATAGAAACAGTATTTCTGGGTCTAATGTAAACAAGGAGTCATGGGAAATTAATTTGTTGATAATAAGGAAACATCTAAACCCTGGACAGAAGCTGTTACAAACTGCATGGGAGAGATTGGCATGGGAGGGACATTGCACCGTCTGCATCCAGAGCTAAACTGGGGGTTAATTTTGCTACCAAAACTGGATTGCTTGTACAGATACTCTTTCCGTAACATTTGTCTGTTCTTTGTGTATCAAAGACTGCACAAAACTGTGATAGCAAAAATAAAAATGTAGTTAAAATCAATATGCAATATGGAAAACCATAGCAACTTGCAAGGATTGAAATCCTTCCTAGTGGCAACGCACTTGATCCTGGAAAGATTTTGCCTGAGCTGGCAGAGTTCTTGGCTGTGTGAAAAAGGAGAAGCAGTGACATAGTTCTTAGGGAATTACCTGGTGGAGCTCCAACCCCAAGGGGGGCAGCATTGTCCTCATTCCCCAAGCTAAACCTGTGGGAACATGTGCCATGGAGAGCTGCTCCTGCACCTGTGATGGGGGGCAGAAGGCAACACTCCTGGGAGGGAGAGCAAAGCTCAGGCATGACAGTCCAAGCAGAGCTTCTACCAAAATATCTGTTATGTTTCCCTGCTCATTTCAAAGTGTGAAGGTGGGAAAAGCTGCTCATTCATCAGTTCAGTGGGTACCACCCAAAGGGAACAGAAAAGGAAGTTTTCATTTAGGGACTCCTTAAAATCAAAGCCCTGTGAATTTAAAAGAGGAAGGTAAAGGGAGGGCTGGTGTGTGGGAAATCACCTGTGCTGACTGCAGAGACGGTGAGGAAAGGAAATCAGACTCAGATGGCAACTTGGCTGAAGTTTTGTTTCAGACTATAGCTCTGATTTGCAAGCCATTCCTCTCATTGCAAACCCAATATTTTTTGTAATTTTTTAATTCTCCGGTTTTAATTTTGCTCAGATCAAATGCTTTGAGTATATTTAGCAAAAATTTTCTTACAGAGATGTAAAAATATGAGGGTTCTTCCAATAAACTTTATGCAAAGTTGTCAGGAACCCACGCTCCTGGCCTACATTGTCAGGTAACTATTTCCTGTGAGGAGGAAGTTAGATATAGATTGTAGTCGTAAGATGATTCATGTATTTCTTGCTCATCTCCCAACTGCTCCCCTCCTACAGAAAATACAAGATGCAGCATCTCCTACAGATATCTGTGCAAGTCAGTCTCACACACATTCTCTTCCTGTAGACAGATAAGTGAATAATCCACATATAAACAGATTAAAATAGTTTGACAAGAAATACAGTTCATAGAATTTTAATTGATCCAGTAAATCTTTTGAATTTCTGCTTGGTTAAACCAAAGAACTCAAACAACATTCTTGAGAGTATTTTATTCTCATGTTCAAAAATGGATGTTGTTGTGCCACAACTGGAGGATTAATATATGCCAGTCTCTTAACTGTAAGCAGAATGTCTTTTTCTTTCCAGGGAATGTAAACCAGAGAGTCCTGGATTGATTGCCAATGGTTAGGAATGCTGTTCATATAACCTGCTTTTTGGCAATGTACGAGGGTGGTATCTGCTGTGTAAGTACTGCATTCTGAGCACAGAGATCTGCCAGCTTTGCCATTCAGATGGCCATTAAGATAAATAAAAATTCCCAGGCAGTGCTGAGACTCTGCTACACTGTACTTAAACTTTTTCTCACACTACGAAGAAAATGGATAGACTTTTTTTAATGTATGAGAAAGAAGGGAGAATTAGAAAAGATCTTCATTCTTTTTCCCATAAAAACACAGGTTATCAATGCCTATGTCATTTAATAGCATGTCCATCAAAATAGGGAGGATAACAATTTTGTAAAAACAAGCCCCCAAATACTATTTTAGTATTCAGTAATGGAATGCGTGACACTGAGGTGCATTTATCCTAAAAATTGGCCTTCACTGACATTGGAAATCATCTAATATAATGACAAAAAGCTCTTCCAAAGGATAAAGTGATTCAGCTGACAAACTGGCAATTACTCCCACAGACTTTTCAAGTCTGTCTTTAAATAAAACATTTGTTAAAACATTCCGCTCTATGCCTCGTGTCACCCGCAGCAGGATGAATGCAGCATTACATTCTATCAGTTACTTTCAATTAAAAATATTTCAAAGCACATTGATGGAGCTGGAAATGCACAGGTTTTAGATTTTTGGAAAGGCAAGGCTTCCTTTTTGGGGATGACTTGCAAAGACTAATGAAATGGGTGTATTAGTTAATTTAATGGTGACAGATTTTTATTCATTCATGAGAAATCTACATTCTATTTATACTTCATAACCATCATTGATCATAACTACTGTTATTGCAGAGCCAGATAAAGCCAGATTGGATTGTCTTGTGCACTGGTTAGATATTTACAGGAGTTGAATAGTAGATCTACAATGTCGTGACTCTTTGGTTGCTGTTTTCAGCACACAGGCGTCAGGATAACAGGGCATCATGGCCAATGAATATTACCAGAAGACATTAATCCACTTAGTCTGGCACAATTTATTAGGCACCACACAAACTAATAATCTGTCCCTGTGTTAAATATTATGGCACTGCAGAAGAGAGAGATCCCATTTTTTAAGCTGAAAGCAGGTTCAAGGCAGGGTTTGTTGAGAGGGGCTGTGTATCTAACTAAGCCAACTGGTACATTTGGAAATAAGGTTTGCACCCAGCTTCTTACACTTCTTGGAACAACTGTCCCTGATGAAGAGAGCTAAGCAATACATTATGTACCTGAAAAATGAGGGTATTTCTCGGGCTAATAACAGTCTTATATCTGCCTTCCAACCTTGCCTTGCTTGTATCTTTGATACAGCAACAAGAGTACTGTTGCTAAAGCTCTGTGTGCATTCACGTTATTTATCAATGTCCCCTTGATCTATAAGGTTTGGCAGAGTATTGATAGCAAACACCCTATCATCTGCTAAAATCAATGGGCTGCATGCTGCTAAATCCTTAGGATGATTTAAAATCCGGGTGTGAATGCCTCCTCATCAAGGACAGCCTGCTAGAAACTGGCCAAAATGATATCTCAAATTGAAAGCTGTTCAAGAAGGAAAATGCATCTTATTCACCATGAAAGAAATGGATGTGAATTTCTAACCCCTCTAAGAAATGTTGGGCACAATCCTGCCAGCAGCATCTGGAGTTTGGGGTGTATTTTGAATCTTTAGATGCAGTGACTGGAAATTCATTATTAGGACCCAACAGTTTGTGCCATTAATTTATTTTAAGATGCACTGGTTTTCAACATACATGTGATAAAGGTCCCGCTGTATTCATTTCTCATGTTAGTCTGTGTGCATGTAGAACTGCATCACTGGCAAAGCTCTGCTCATGCTCCTGCCAAGAGCTTTGTTTCCTGCTCACCTCAATGGCAAAAGGAGTCAGCTGAAAACCAGGTCTGTGCTGGGGTGGGAGGAGGATGGAGCAGGGGGTGCTGCCATCAGTGTCATCCTCACACCCCTTGCCAAAAACTCCCATACCCATAATGAAAGGGTAACAATTACTGCTTTTTTAGCTGCAGCTCTCTCAATAGACAACAACAGGAGAGTCCCTTTTTTTGATTGCTTGGTTAGTCCCTCAAAAAGGAATTGGCATATTTAAGACTTGGGACAAAATGAAAATTGTAGGAAACTCTAGTGCATGGAATTTCTGAGGAAACAAACCTAAATAGTCTGAGTTTCCCCTAGTCCAGGAAACCTCCTTCTTGTTTTCAGACATCCCATTTAACCTGAGTAAGCAGTGATTTTTGCAGAGTTGTGACAGCTTACCAAAGAGCTGAATGCTAGGCAAGGGAGAATGGCTTTAAACTGAAAGAGAAATGTTTAGGATAGATATTGGGAAGAAATTCTTGGGTATGAGGGTGATGAGGCCCTGGCACAGGTTGCTCAGAGAAGCTGTGAATGCCCCACCCCTGAAAATGTTGGACGTGTTGGATTGGGCTTGGAGCAACCTGATCGAAGGGAGGTGCCCCTGCCCATGGCAGGGAGGTGGAACTGGACCAGCTTTAAAGTCCCTTCCAACCCAAACCATTCTGTGATTCTGTGATTAGTGAAAAAGCTACACCTGCAGAAAAGTAGTTCTCTCTGGACTTTCTGGGTATATTTCTGTGGATAAAACCACATCCTAGTACTCAGCAAAGATGAGATAAAATTGTGACATTAGAAACTTTATCTGTTCTCCCAGTGTTTTATAGAAATTTTTAAACATTTAAATTACCTGTTCAGAACTTCTGAATTTCAACTTTCTTCATGGTTATTAATTTATAATAACTTTAGTTCACCTACCTGGGGTAATTTAGTATTCTTTGAATTTTTAATATCTTTTTAAGACTGATATTTATGATGTGTTTATAACATCCTATTTGAATACCATTAAGCAGCATGGTAACAAAATAATGTAATATATCTGCTGTGGCATGTTCAATAATGTATATGATTGTTTCCCTGAGAAAGAAAGAAGCTTTGGGTGTTGAGAGGCTCTAAGCAGCAGGCTGTGCTGACAGAGGGGAGTTTGGGATAGTGGGGTTCCTTGAAGACCCTCAAGAACAACACCAGAATTTATTTGTAACAAGTTTAGTACAATTTCAGTTAGTAATTGCTTCAGGATAGCAAGACTCTGATCCAAAACCAGAAAAGGATTCTCAAGAATAATACATAGAAAGTCATGAGCAACATTAACTTGTTAGCTGAAGATGGTAAACCGTAAAAGGTGATATGTATTGAGAATAACTCTTAATAAAACATCTGGGGTTTATATATATATATATATATGTATGTATGTATATATTAAACTACTACTCTCCCTCTCCTCCTACTTCCCTTCCTTCTATCTTTTTTTGCTGCTCACTGTAATGTCTACACATACACAGTAACATCTATGGGACTTTGTATGGGTAGTAATAAATAATATTATCTCCAACTGATGTTCTTAGAAATGACAGCTTCTGAAATATAGTCAGTCATCTGACATATAACTCTTCCTTTCAAATCTTAGCAAATAATACTTCTCTTCTAGATTTGTCAGCTGCCTTTTAGATTCATGGTCTCCCTGGTTTAGTTGATGCATCTTTCAAACAACCTGGGATGGATAATCAAAGCTGCCCTTGTTAGATCTCATTAGAATCTTTGTAAGAAACCCCAGAGGCCTCCCCGGTGCAAGAGCCTGCACTTCCCCAGAGCCTGTGCTCTTGAGTTCCTCATTACTCCTACATGGGTTTCAGAGAAGTGACTGCAACTCTCTCATTCAGGGCCCAGTGGTAACCCACATGAGAGGATGGTTGCTTACAATGTGGCCAAAACTTAAAGGAAGTATTATACAAATAACACTGACACTTCCAACAACTTTTTTTTCAGGGGAAGGGGAAGCAGGAGGCAGTCAGGATGGAAGGGAGGTTGGTTTTTTGTGTTTGTTTTTGGTTTTGTTGTTGTTTGTTTGTTTGTTTTTGTTAAACCGTTGTGACAGATTTGAGTGGTGGTTCATTTTATAATACTGGTTCTTAACTAAGCATGTTGTTCTATTAGCCCACCTAGGGCACTGTCTTATCTAAAATGCTGAGACCATCAAGAAAAGTAAAGGTGAAGTAGATAAGTCCAACACATGAAAGTTTCATCCATTTTTCCTTGTACAGAGAATTCAGAATTGTTCAGTGGTGCTGATGTGGATTTCTGAGCTTCTGAGACAGGACAACCAGCCACACAGTGCCACTCATGTGAGTCTGCTCTTCCCCTGATGCCAAACAAGATATCCTCCAAGGTTTCCAGGCAATTTTTAAGATTAAATAGAGCAATCAAATTTAATTAACATAGTTTATCAGTCAGATGACTTCAAATATTTTTGTGAGAGCATATTTGAATGATTTAAATAGTTTTCAGTTCTTAGCAGGAACTAGACCTTTATTTATGGTAAGTCAGCATAGCTGCATCTACTGAGGCTTGTTCTAAATCCCCAAAAATTCAGCAATTTGTGATGTGCTGGATGGATAGAGGAGCACACAAAAGTGAATGGAGTTCATTTACAACAGGGCCAGAGGTGCCCTAATGCAAAGCAACCACTGGAAATGCTTCCATTTGATGTTAGTACTTGGTGAAGGTGAGGGTTTGGAAAAGGGGCTCCTTTGGCACTGTGAGAAATGGTTACCAGGTCATGCTGTAGGCTGAAGTGTAGGTAACATAAAGATTTTTTTTGCCTTATCAATCTTAATCAGACACCCTCCTCAGTTTTATAAAATGTGTCCATGCCAGAGTGATAAAAATAATGTTGTTCTCCTGTGGTTCCTTATCTTTGCTTCCTTATCTTCAGTCTCTTATCTGAACATGCATTTGATTTTTCCCCTCTGAAATGCCCAATAATTTTACAGCTGAAAGCAGATCCTTCCAACGAAAAAGTCTTAGCCCCAGTAAATCCAGAACTGAAGACTAAAATACTAAGGAGTGACAGCAAAAAATTACATGAAGCTTTGGAATATTGGGTCTAAAGGCAAAATATCAAGTGTCAAAGATGCAAGATGGAAGAACAAGAAATCTTCTATCACCTGCTGCAGCTCTTGGGGAATTTTGGAATAATTTTGTATATTTTTATTGGCCAAGGGATGCATGTGTTTTTTTTGCAATTCTCTGTATGTGCTATATTGGTTCAGAGTCTTATAAATGTGATCTTGATCCATCTGGGAGAAAGAAAAGGGCAACCTGTTTAAAGGCAAAGGGCTTGTGTAGTGATGGTTATAAGGTGGCACCAGCACCATAGGGTGGACAGTGTGGGGACAACTATAACCTCTAGATATTTTAAGGAAAGTATCAAGCCACAAGAATTAAATCTGAAGGGAAAAGAATACCAAACCTGCAAATAACATACTGAAATAGTATGGGAG
Source organism: Sakesphorus luctuosus (assembly GCA_013396695.1). Taxonomy (NCBI): domain Eukaryota; kingdom Metazoa; phylum Chordata; class Aves; order Passeriformes; family Thamnophilidae; genus Sakesphorus; species Sakesphorus luctuosus. Next base: position 760,283 of record VWZD01012667.1, read on the forward strand.
ACAGATTATTAAGTGTTTTCTAGGAAAACCTGCTTCAGCTAGACTGGGACAAGGGAAGACAAGCCAGGGTGAAGCTCCTGAGAGTGAGCTAGAAATGTGCCATAAAAGATGGCTTAGCTGTGTGTCATTCTTACTGTTCTGACTGGACTGCATTAAATTAAGGAATCTGTGGGCTTGTAGCACAACAAGCTGAATGGTTATTTCTGTATCCTGCAATAACCAGGTAAGAATGCAGTTACACATAGATGTATTATAAATACATGCTAATTGCTATCAGCAGTTAGGTTTTGAGGATCATGCATTTTTATGCATAGCAAGATGCTAAAATGTCCTTACTAGTTATTTCTGCATCATAGCACCCTTATTGAAAAAGCACTAGCAGAAAGGTCTTCCATTTTAGTATTTCCACCAAGACTCTGAAAGCTCCTGGTGAAGGTGCAAGAGGGATGTGACAGACACTGAATTAACATAAAGCTCAGAATACTTATCAGCTTCTGCTTCCCAGGGAAGCCGTCACTCAGCTTCCTGTAAAGGCAAAATGTATGAAGAGCCTGGGATCTGTTATCAGCCCTCTCGGGCAGAACTGTGATGCAGAGTGCTCTGCTTAATATTGCTTATCACTAATTTTGTGCATGATAACTGAAGCATGAACAATATCTGAGTGGGAAGCAAACTAGATCTATAGCTGCATAGTCAAGCCTATCAAAATATATTGCTGAGCTCCTACAGCCAAACGGTTCTGCAGAGTATCAGCTGAAACAGGATGTTCCAGCTCACTGGGCCTCCACTCACCATATGCTTGTGCAGCCTCACCTGTAATAGCAAAGAGCTGTGCTCAAGGGCAGGGTGCATTAAAAATTAGGAAGGGATGCTGGAGTGAACCTGCATGATATTGAAAACTGATGGGTTTTGTTACTTGCCATGTCCTGCTGAGTTTGTGAGGCAATGACGATGAAGTTACTGAGCCTTGCGGAAATCACTCACACCAATGAGGAGTGTGTATTACGCTTAGAAATATACATTTGCAAAGTCTTGCTGCGGAGATTACCCTGAAGAAAATCCACTCTTGTCTGACTCTTCGCTCTATGAGAGAATGATGGTGTTGCTTTGTGGCTTGTCTGTTTAAACAGGAAAGGTTCTCTCTTCTGACTTATCCTGTAGAAGAGGAATCATGTGTGTATTTTGACCCAAGCACAGGCAAACACAGCTTCCAAGGACACAGAGATGCATGGTGGGGGTTCATGGCAGCCCCTGCATCCTTCATGCCCCTGTGTTAGCTGTAAATTATGAACCTTACATTGGCGAAGAGCCCGAGGATGCTCTCTGGTTTTAAAGCAGAACCTAAGGGTCAGTATGATTTTTTTCTGTTTCAAGTGAGAGGAAACACTGAGCAAAATGTCTAAAGGAAAATATTAATGTCTTGGCTTATAATAATGTGTCCAATAGAAGATTTTTTTTTAATGTAGTCACATGTAACTACAGACTATTTTCCTGGGAATTAATGCACAAATGGTACATTGACTATTGTGAGGTAACATATGGAGCTTATATTTCCCTTTTCTTTTAACAGCAAAAAGCCTATTTTCAATATAACCACACTTAGAGGAAGTAATTGAAAGGTTTATCTAGATCAAATGTCTATTAATGTAATATTTTTCCTATATAAAATGCTAAGACATTTTCAGAAAGTTTCAAGGCATGAGCACTGAGGTACAGACAGGCCCAGCAGCAATTGATGGTTTTAAAATTTCAAGTAGGACTTTTTCTTAGGAGTGGGAAGATGTTGAGTTTTAATTGAAACAAAAAAGCTTAAAGCAAGGGGAATATCACTGTATATTTCCCTCACTTTCCTTTTTATTTGAGCCTTTAACTACAATTACATTTTTTTCTAAATGGGTGGATCTTGGCACCTCCTCAAAGCCTTGGTGGGTAACTGGTGCTGCTTCCCAGTAATGGAACTGGGTTTCCATTAGAGTTATTAAAAAATGAAGGAACAAAATCCCAAGGCAAAGGGAAGAGCGTCATTGTCTTCCTTTGGTGCCTTCTTGTGTCAGTGCACTGTAACATCTGTGTGGCTGCTGGGAGTTAAACACCACACTGCCACAGACAGAGAATCTCTGCAAGGATTCCTCCCTGATGTGGCTGGGGGATCCAGCTGTGCAGAGAGGCCGAGTAGCTGCAGATCCAGCTGCGCAGAGAGGCCGAGTGGCTGCGGATCCAGCTGTGCAGAGAGGCCGAGTGGCTGGGGGATCCAGCTGTGCAGAGAGGCCGAGTGGCTGGGGGATCCAGCTGTGCAGAGAGGCCGAGTGGCTGGCAGATCCAGCTGTGCAGAGAGGCCGAGTGGCTGGGGGATCCAGCTGTGCAGAGAGGCAGGGCAGGACTGTTGCAGGCTCCCTGTGAAAGCTGTTTGATAAATGTGGTTCCATATCCAAGGTTGATTTGGATAAACAAGGTCTCAGGCTGTTTAGGCAGAGTGTTAGATAGCACATATTCCACCAAAAATGTTTTTCTCTGTTTATTCTAAAAAATCAATGTTTTAATGATTAATCTTGATCCTAATGACATATCTTTTTCTCTTTAAATGTGCCCTTCTGGTAATACTGAGGGCAACAATAACCCAGTGCCAAGTGCAAGTCAAATAAATGGGCAATTGCTAAGGGAAAATAGGAACTGCAATAAAATCAAGTACCATTAAAAGCATTTTATTTTGACCATAAATGGTAATAATTATTCTTTTATGAATATTTCAGAAGACCTGGACAGGTTATTGGGACAGGATGAGACAGGAAATTGTTCAATTTAACTGTACTTTCTTCACATTAGAAACTCTGGCAATGCCATTTTCTTTTTTAAAGCACAATTTGTCATTTCTGTCCAAATAATTAATTTGAGCAGTAGGTAAATGCTCTTGTGATACCAGTTACAACCTCATCATTCTAATGAGTGTATGTATAAATGAGCACACATGCATGGAAACAAACATGTAGGGAACTGGTGGTGCAAAAGAGCTTCCAAAGTGAGTTTCTAACACAGCTCTGTAGGCCATGGCACCAATTTCATGCTTGGTGAAAATCCTGGTTTGCTTAAACCATCTTGATACCCAGAATAAAATGATGAATTTGTTCACATTAATTAAATATATTACCTAAATGTTGCATTATGAATGCTCTTATATCTTTACTGGTTTATCAGTTCTGTGTTCTAAAAAGGCTTACAGAACATGAGATGTGTTGTGAAGGGAAAAGAATTAGAAAACACTTTGAAAATTTTAAATAAAACATTCCACGTAGTTCCTTTTTCCTTAGAGCAAAATTCCAGTGCACTTAAGAGAAAGAGAAATGTCAATCAAAATACCAAAACCAATATTAGTAGTGACCCTTAAAGAATTTGCAAGGTTAATCTTTGTCTTTTTTTTTCAGTACACCTATCTGAACTCCAGCACAAAGCAATTAATTACAGGTTCTGGTACAGAAATGCATCAAATATCATCTTTGGATGTGTGCCTTTTCATAACATACTAATTAGTCCTTTTTACACTGTGACTTTGTTAAAATGCAGGGGGTGGTAGAACAATGCTGACATTTGAAAGGGCCAGACTTACATTTGCTGATAATCCACTGGAGTCACACAAACTGCTTTTCTTTTAATTACCAGACAAAAGCAACAGGCTGCTTTCCAGGCTGCTTTGCTCTATAGATGTATAAATAAGCCCTAGCTTATTTAACTGATGTGTTTTTCATCTCTGAGTACTTCAGGGATGTTTTTTCCTCCTGGAAAAGCTCTGACATCCCACTCCTGCTGCTTACACGCTGTGCTGACCCTGCCTGTCATACAGAGGGACTGCACGAGTCTGCCCCAAATTCAACCTTCCTTCTGATGTCCACTTGCTTTCCTAGTCTGCTTAACTGTTTGTGGGTTTCAGTCCAGTTCCATCAGGACTAGAATCTGCCAGAATTAACATAGTTAGGAGGTTTGGTCAACTCTCATTCCCCTGCCTTCTCTGACTCCACCTGTGCATGTGAAGTTTTCCACCGACATTTTCACTGAAAAAATGAGCAATTTAACATTTGAAGTGGAGAACTTTCTATAAAAAGGAAGGAAGGAAAGAGAATGTGTCATTTCCATCTTTTGAGAACCTGCACTCCTAAGTGCTGAAGACTATGTTGACTGTGGAAACCTGTTCTGAGAGCACTTCAGTGGATTTAGAAAAATGCTAAATTTCGTTTCCTACAGTGTCTCTATTGGCAGGAATTTTATTTTTCATATAATTTCCTCTAGGTGCTGAGATTTGTGTTTCATGACTTCAATGAGTTCCTCTCTACTTGGAGTTAAGGGTATTTTCTAGAAAGAATAGAACCTCAGTGAGAGTTTGTTTGATAAGATTTTATCCACACAGGCTGTGAAAAATAGGCCATGTTAGATGTGATGGTGCAGCTACAGCTACATACACTGGGCAGCTTAAAGTTAAGCATGTAATCACTTCCAAAATAAAAAAAAAAAGATGAAAGAGCAATCCATAAATTATATTAAATCTATGAAGGCATTGTGTGTTTATATAATGTTAGATTTATTGTTGAAGTATAAATGTTACTTTAATTTTCTGAGGTCTATACCTGCTAGATATTTAGACAACATTGAAAAATCCCTTATAGATGGGTTTTGTTACGGCCTGAAGATGCAGCTTATCACAGGTAAGTAGAATATTGCATTGATCTCTGCTGACGATAAGGAGAGGGCAGGGGAGCAGCAGCCTTGTCGTGTGAAAAGAATTGCAGAGCACAAGGCAAATATATTGGGGAGTTTCATGTTTATTTTGAACTGAACTGTAATAAAAAGGGCAAACCCCCTGTTAGCAGGTAGATGGACAAGAGGAATCTGCTGGGGGAGAGGGAGGAGTCAAGAAATAGTGCTTGATGTCTGAAAGGACATCATGATCAGGTACTGAGTGAGGAGAGGAAGCACCGGATAACCTACCAAAGGCATGGCCTTTTGCTCCCCAGTGCATACCAGGGGGGCACAGGAGTTTTGTTTGCTTCTGCCTCCCATCCTGCCCTGGTGCTGATGCACTGAGTGGGACACTGTGCCCAGCATCCCCATGAGCCTGTCCACTAACCAGGGAGAATGGGCATGGTGAGCAGGTGGCGCTTCTCTGCACTCCCAGCGAAGGATGCTCATTGCTAGGAATGTTATTTAAACAGTATCCAGGGACTGAGTGAGTACACTTGTCTTATTGTGTTAGGTGAAGGGCTATTACTAAATGTAAAGTATGTTGGCACATTGTGAAATAGAAGCACTTAAAAGATGAGCAGGATTTGTGTTCCAGAGAGCACATCATCAGGTACAAGTGTATGCACGTGGCATGCCCAAGTGGCTGCTTGGTTATTCAGGAGGAAAGAGGAGGAGATGGAGTTACTGATAGAGAAGAAAACCTCTGCTGGGAGAGGCTGTGGTTCCTGGAGAGAGCCTGGTCCTGCCTGGCAGGATGGTTGGTACTGCACATCTCCAGCACTGGTGGTGCTGTACACAACTGGAAATAACTGGGGCGGGGGGGATGACACTCAGCCTTTGCCTGGGATCAGACAGTGCAGGCACAGACAGTGAGAACCACTAGAAGGGACTTGGGGCATTCAGTGAGTTCTTTTGTGTTCAGTCACTGCAGTCCACAAATATAATAAATAGAACAGAATACATTGTATGTTATATGTGAATATATATTATTATATATAATTTATGCAAACCATATATACAAGATCTTGGTCAACAGCAAAATGTAACATTTTTCCTTTAAAAATTCCAATTCCTGCATGTTCCTCACCCTGCTGCTGTGGTACTTTCATCACCCACTGCGTGTGAGCCACGATACAGAGACTGCTGTGCAAGTGGTGAATGTTTAAGTGAATGGATGGCTTGTTGTGCTTATTTATATAAACTTGTTTCTCTAAATCCTGTCTGTGTACTGTGAGCTTCAGGGCAAACAGCCGGGCTCTGCTCCCACTGTGTGTGAGGAGTTCATGTTTGCAATAGCAGTGCAAGCCCAAATTACAGGTGTACTCTGCACCCAGGCTGTGCTGGAACAAAGGAACTGTGATACTGCCTCTGGTCAGGAAACCACAGCAGTGGAAGAATGTACCAAAAAGGCTTTGATTCAATAAATCTCTGTGCTTTTTGTCAGGAATCTGAAGATGTTTGGTAAGAGAGACTTTAGTCTGACCAAACGTGGCCAGTTTTGAGTGAAAGTAGAGCCTCAGGAATATCCAGTTTTACATTACAGATATGTGCTTCGAAATTAAACCAAGATGTGTGGAAATGCAGCACTGTCAACATGTCAGCCCAGCCGACACCTTTCAGCTGGCAATGAATACTGATTACCTTCTCCACAGCAGACAGTTCTTCTATCCAATATAATTTCATTAAAACACAGCTGAAATGAAAGTCTGTTTGGTACTAATGTTAAAGGAATTTTTGGGGTAGATCAGGCCAGAAATACATGTTTTCCTTAAAAAAAAAAAAGTGAGAAAATCATAGAAGAAAATATTTCATTCGAATATTAATGTTTTTCACAAATTAAAGCAAGTCTTGGAAAGGAATTATTTCTTGGCTGCTGACAGTGCCTGTAGTGCCAGGCTTTGGGGGGAGCAGTCAACAGTTATCTGTCATTACCTCTCCTATGGTTTTTACTTTTGTGCTGTGTTGCTCTAAACGTGGTGTCTTTTTGGTGCCACAGTGTTAAGTACTAGTAATAAAGATTCCTCAACAGTTCCAGTGTTAGACCTGTATTGTTACACCAGCAGGCTTCACACAGGTCTGCTCAAGTGAGAATTTCCATTTCACTGGAGGGTTGAACACTTTGAAATGTTTGAATTGGAAACAGGACTGTTATCCTTTTTCAATCTTTTCCTACCTGAGGCAGAGTACCCACCTGCCCTGGCTCTGAGGGGCCTCCCCACTGTGCCCTCTGGGCCTCCTTGCAGAACCCTGAGCTTGTGCCTACGACCCTCAGTGCTCAGCAGCTGGAGGCCACCAACTGGTAGATGTTCCTCAGGTATTGTGTCCATGGGCTGTCCCCAGCAGCAGGCCTGGAAAGGCCAAAAGGCATCCAGTGAGCTGCCAGGACATCTGTGTGTTTCTGATGGAAACTCCCAGGGATTTGGCAGAAGTTTGCTAAAGCTGAACTATCTCTATAGAACATGTGTTCTCATTGAACTAGTGAAAAATTTTTCCAGTCTCCCTGAAGTTTTCTGCACTGTCTGCCTGTAGTTCTGTGTCTTTCTGGTACACAAGAAAGTCTGATGTTTGTGATGTCACTTTCTCATGGCCCCTTGTGAATTAAGGCATTTAAAACTATGTTTCCTCTTTGGAGGGGGGAGTTTTTGCCACTGTAGGAAACACATCCTTTAATTGCCCTTATCTCTGGGAACTTTGTCTGAATTAAGAGTCTGAGTTTGAGAATTTGGTCCTTAATCTAACATAATAAAACCCAGCCAATTGTTTATTGGCTTCTTTTGTCAGAGAGGCAATGGAAGGGGCATGTCCCCCATTGCCCTCTCTAATCTGACACCTCATGTATTGTCCATTATCAGAACAAAATGGGAAAGAAATTCCTTTAGAGATGCCTCTTAGAGAGCTTCTCAAATAAGATTTCAACAGTGCTGAGATTTTTATGACAACATAATTAGAGCTTCCACCAGATTCTAAAAACTCAATTTGTTGAAAATTGTGTAAGCTGATTTAGGGTCAAATCCCAGACTTCTTATTCAGGCTTTCCTCTGAATTTCCTCTGATCTCCATGACATAATCAACTTCTATATTTCTAGCAAAGTATCTCTGTGCTTCTTTCCTTGCTGCTCCAATGAGCAATCTTCCTTCTCACAAGCTGTATTTCAGGGACATGTGTTGAAAAGATGTTACTGATGCAGTTAACAGAGCAAATAGGATCTGCTGTGCCTGTGATGATGACTTTGACATTCACTTGATGCTACACAGATCTGAAGGTTAACTCCAACTTTGATAATCTCTTGTAATGTAGCCTTGTGTCAGCAAAGCCACAGGTGTGGACATAGAGATAAGATGATAATTTTGAGTCTATTTTGTGTTCTCTCTTATTTTTCTCAGAGTTACTCTTTTCAAAGTTCAAATCTCTAGTAAATAGAATAGCGAATCTGTGTTTTCTATCTCTTTTCCTTTCTAAAATGGTGTCATGGGGTGGTTTCTCAGCAAGTCCTGATCAAATTGGCTGAATTTACGAATCCAAAGATGTGTTTTTCTACCTGCCAGTTTCATCTAACCTCATGCTTGCATCTGAAAGCCAGGCAGTATTTGATGTGATCCAGAGGACCACCTACAGAGACCCACCATGGCAATAATGGTATGGAATCAGTTCAGTTAACTGAATTGCTCTTGTGGGGAGGATTATTAGTGTACACACCAGATGGAGGAGCAGGTTCTTACTCTACAATCTTGTTTCTAAGTCAAAAACCATGGGTAGGCCCCAGCAATGTTCCCTGAATTATGTTCCCTCTAAAAACCTTCTGAAGAGGAAGTAGGATGAAAAGTTCCTTTTCAAACATCAAATATCAGATATTAGATTCCAAATTAATGTGAGGAATCTATCACTGAGCAAGAATCTTCTGGGATTTCTTAGAATCATTTTGTCTCGGTAGTGTGTGGGGAGACACAATTACTACTATATCAGAGTAACCCCTGGAGACTCCGTGTGCCCCCAAGAGTCCCTCTGAGCCAGTGCAAACATGGGTGAGACAGTATTTCCATATGATGGAGCTTATAATCCTCCTAACATAAGGTAATCAAAGGTTAAAATAATGTGAATATGCCCCTTTTTACTCAGGAACAGAACTAGAGAACAAAATCAAAACTAGGTTAAGGTTACATTGGTGACAGCAGAAGAAAAAGAAATCATCTGTGATTTACTGTAGTACAGAGGTCATGCTGCCCAGCAGCTTCCTGCTACAAACTACTAGAGAAGTCTTAGCAGTGCCAGAGCTAAGAAAGTGTTAATCCAGACCTTCAGTGGAGGAAGGAAACCCAGGAAGGTTCCCAGATTGAGAGGTCTAGAACTAGCCAAAAATTGCCCGTGGTGAACATCTAGGAGGCTTGCCCAAGCTCATGCTGCCTTTTCAGGGCTCCAGGGTGGGCAGCAATCCCCATGTGCTTCACTGGCAGTTCCCTGCACTGAAGAGGGAAAGGTGGCTCACAGGAATCTCAACAGCCCACTTTTTTTATATCTCACAGAGCTCACACACATATTTTTGAAAGAGACAGGGAGACCATAATCACCACCTTCTAGAATCAGCTGCAAAGCCCTAAGTCTACATACCAGATACTTTTCTTAGCACAAACTGAGTTGTTTCATTACCTGTGAGCCCACAGCTTTCCAGAACCAGGCATTGTGGGGAACAGAGTGTTGAGATGACAAATAGCTTGTAAGCTTTTAACAAGACAAGTAATCTTTTATATCAGAATTGCTGTAGTATCTCCACAGAATGTACCTTTCCAGTAAATTCTCCTTATTGCCAATTTTAAACAGAGCTGAATTCAGTCCTCCTTCTCTAAGGGACTTCAGATCTAAACTCTGCAGCTTATTTAAAGCATTGAGGTTGGACCCAGTAGGATGTTGGACCCCTTTAAATCATTGCAAAGTCATTGCCAACTGGCAGTGCTCAGAGTGTCCCACGCTTGGCCCTTGGCACACCCCAGTGGTCTCAAACTGCTTTCTGCACTTTCTGACAGGAAAACAATCTCTTTGGTTTCCCCTTTCCTTCTTTGATGTTCGTGCTTCTCCAGGTTCATTATTAATGACATCCCACCAGAAAAGGTGTAACACTGTAAGATTAGCATGATGTTTGCAGGCCAAAACCTGCTTTACTCCGGTTGTGCTCTCTGAGGGGCAGCTGGTATCTCCTCAGCTGTGATCAGGTGTTTTCCACCCTTGTGGGACCTGACCCTCGCTGCTGACCCCCAGAAACTCCCAAATAAATCACCGTAGTACCAAATGCCAGGGCACACACTTACAGAGGTCAGCTGTAGGCAAGGTGAACTTTGGGCTGATGACCTCTTCTTCTGCAGAGGCAGCAGGCAAGTTTAGGGCATATTCCTCTGTTTATTCTTGAAGAGACATCCAGTTTGGGACCTGTCAAGAAAAATTTGAAATCCAAATTTTCTAATTCATTAGTTCTCAAATATTTTTGCATTTTGTGTGCAGCAGTCTGTATTGGCATGGGAGAAAATAAAGCCAGCTTGAGACATTAGCCAAGATCTTTTGCTTTTTCCTTTTTTCTGTTTAGTGTGTGAAGGTGTGGGGCGCAGGGAGAAATTCTCCAGCTCCATCTAAGTGGTACAAGGTCATTTAGACCGGTATAAAAATACATTCTCTGTTACTGCTGTGGGAAATGGAATCTCTTCATTTTAATGGCCAGTGAGCGAGAGCCCCCAGCGCCCTCCGTGTTCTGTGGCTGCTGCTCCGTCCCAGTGATGCCCCAGGCACAGGGCACACTGCCAGGCAATGACAAAAATGTTAGGGCTTTAGGCAAGACTAGGTGATGAAAGTTTTAATAACTGTAAACCTCAGTAAATGTTTGAAGGAAAATAGTCACCAATTTCTCTCTTTATGTGAGCAGATGAGAATGACATTGTAAACTACAGAGCTGGGCTGCAGCAATCTCGATGCAATTCCCAACACGACAGGAAGCTTTTCGTGTGATTTTTGGGCCTCTGGCTTCGCATGCCCTGTGCCTTTGCTCCTGCTTGGAAATGGGATAATGACACTCCCTTGTTCTACCCTTTGACCACTGCAATTATAAGGTTGGAGGCCAGTGACACACAAAGTGTTTCTACAGCACTTAACAGTTCCTTGGTGTTGCATAAAGAAAATCAAGCTGCTTTAAATCAGTAGTTTACATGGAAGATGAAGGAGTGAACCATCATATGTTTTCTGAATATCAGTAGAAAATACGTGAAATTAATTTGAATTTTTTTAAAATCTAGTTTGTAAACTTGATTTCTGATGAAAAATGAGATTTTTAAACACCACCATTTCTGTGAAGCAAGCACTTGTTCTGTATGGGATTTTTTGAAAAACCTCTTCATGGTAATAGAAGTTGTGCTTTAATCCATGTCACAACCTCATAAAGTCATCATCTGAATTTGCTCTGCAGAGTTTTTCTTTTCCATTTACATTGCAATCGTTTTCTTTAAGAAAACACTTTACATCATGTTGTCATGACAACAGAACATGCTCTTAGGTTGAAATGCTGACATTTCTCCCAGTGTTCAGAATGCACCCTCTGCTCACTCCTCCCTTCTTGGCCGGTTCTGAGGGGCTCTGCACAGAAATGGAAATCTACAACAGAGAGATGGATTTGGGGGCCAGAAAAGACTGACTGCTGTATTTTTCTTTTTCTGTGTTTGTGAGTCTTTGTAAGTGGGTAATCATTTTAAAGCTTGGGGACACTATTGTACCGACATCTGCAACATAACTCAAAGACTCACAAATACAAGGGCATTCTCTATATCACCAAACACATCTAAATTGTCTTTCAATGAAATTTCTGTGCTGGAACTCACATTCAAGAAGTCTTGGGTCTGTTCCAAATGATGTTAGGAAAAAAAAATAGCCTATGATGAACCTGAAAATATAGAAGACCTAGAATAGGCTGTAAAAATAAAAGGTAAATTCTATTTTGTCTTATTATCCTCTGGAGTTGTTCATAAAATTGAATACATGAATATGATGTGAGTCCTATAGTCCTCAGGGTGTTCAGATACAATCCACGTATTTCCTCCTTTACAGAAGAGAATAGGCAATGTTGATTTGTACTAATTCCTAGATGATTGTTTTATGTCCACACTAAGAGGAAGCCATAGAAAGGGAAACAGGGAATCACTGTAAACAGTAACACTTATGCAAATGTTTATTTCATGCAGCTTCACTTAGAAGAGTAAGACCTGAAAGTGACCTCTTAGTCCAAGATTACAGACATTATTCCCTATATTAATGAAAACAATCATACCCGTTTGCCTCTACTTTACTTTTCCAAATAACACATTAACTTTCATTTGACTAAATTTCTTTTCTTTGATAAAGGTTAAAAAGAACACTTTAAAGCTTCTTAAACCTGTTTCAATACTTGCCCATTCTTCTAAATATCAGAAAAGATTTTTGTAGGTAAAGTGAGTTTCTGGGGTGGACATTGGAAACAGCCAAGAGAAAAGGGAAAAACCAGACAGACTCACAGGATATGACTGGTGAGGCTACATATGAATAAATGCTGATACTGAAAATATGCCTTATTTCTCAAGCTCTGAGAATATGAATGAACTTATGGACTGGAGATAAGTCTGCATACGAGTTAGATGGAGCAGATTGTCTCACATCTTCTTCCTGTAGGGTCTTTTATCACCTTCTGAAACATCTGGTACAAGCAACTGTTAGGATATTGGATGATAACATGCTGTGAATATGGTCCACCTTGGCAACTCCTTGTTTCTCCACAAAATATTGTAAATAGTAAAGTCTGGCAGGGACAGCACAAGTGTAAAACAATTGTTGTGGCTTGGGGGAGAAGCTGAAGTAGCAAAGTAGAAGAGTAAACAATGGACTGATGCAATCCAGGGACAATATTCTCTGATTCAGCAGCTTGTGGAGTGGTTAATTGGCATTGATCGTGTTGTTAGTTAAATAAGACTTGTTTTTATATGCAGGACACAGACAAGGTTAGAACTTCCTTGATAAGTTTTATGGCTAATTCAAACTTTGAAGCATCACTTGAAATCTCTCAACAGATGTCAGAAAGCAAAAATGGTAATAATAATAATAATAATGCATTTTATCTACTTTCTCATTTAGTCTATAAAAATATGACTACAGGAGAAAATAGATGGATAACTCAGAGCAAGACTTTCAGCTACATGAAAAAATTCATAGATATGAAGTTGGTGCCCTAGTGCTGTATGAAATCCAGAATATCTAATGAAAATGAGATCACTCAGAGAGTTTCATAGCAGGGGACTTGTGAGGCTGGTGTTGGTGGACTCAGAGCTGTTCTTATAATCAAATGCAGAATGTTCAGTGCCTTTTCTGCTGTAGATGAGATTTGACCTCTAGGTTTGATTTGTATTAGCTAGTGATTATTCTCTAGTTTTCACCAGAGAAAACTTCAGATTAAAATTTTATTAAACAGGATGTAGGGCTCTGAAAAGTTTCAATCCCAACTAATTGGCTTTTTTGGGTAGGAAAAGCTTAATTAAAAAATCCCCAACCAGCTGCAGTTTTAAGCCCTCTTATTGCATTACATGTGTGGGTCTTTCTCCCTCTCTGCATAAAACTCTCCATGCCAATGCTACGTCAGCATGAAGGCTCATGTATGTGTGTGTGTGTGTTTAAAGTGAGGATAGATTAGCTAAACTAATGAGTGTAGATGAGCTTAATTAAAATTAATAGTGAATTTAAAAATGAGAAAATAATTATGGCGCTGAGCAAAACAGCAAGATGAAGAAAGCAACTGTAACAGATTACAAACTGCAGAGGGAAGCTGCCAGAAGACGTGTCTTTGGCTTGCTAAATGCCATCATAGAATTGTTTAGGTTGGAAAAGACCTCTAAGAATAACCAAAGCAGCCACCTAACCCATCTCTGATGTCAAGCATAAAAGAGTCTGTCCACATAAGAATCAATGTGAGTGAGAGTGAATGAACTCCAGGGGTATTACAGTCTCCTTGATCTCCTTGTGTGGTCAGAAGCAAAGGCAGTAGGAGTGAAGGAGCTCCTGCCTTGCAGTGACTTCACCTGACATTTTTTTGTTAGGTCTGAATCTAATCCAGGGATCCAACTGTAGTAACCCCAACACAAAGTGTAAAACATTAAGTTTTCTCCTTTAAATGTTTTCCGCAATAAAACTAAAAGAACTCACCGAAGTCAGTTGGGAACTATCCCGAGTGTTGCACCCTGATGGACAGCTATGGGCTACTGCCTCAGTGCACTCAGGTTTCTACTTCAGCTAGGACAGCATTCAGCCTCCCACATATTTTCAGTTTTGGCTGATAACATGCCAGCAGGATGACAAAGAAGAACACTTCTCTAAAAGTAAGTTTTATCTTTCATTCTCTCCAACTCTGGTCATTAGCCTGGTTATGACAGGTCATTCCTCTGAAGCATCATGAGCGACAAGCATTTAGCTGAGGTGCCTGTGTCAAGATTCAAGCTGTTAAAAGTCACTGTCAATCACCTAAAGGCAAGTCTTGCTCTTCTGCTTATCACTCTTTACAACTTATTTCCTCAGGATCTTAATTTTATCCCTGTAGTTCATTCCATCACATTTTTCCTAAATAAGGAAATTTGTGCATATGACTATGTGAAGGATTTTTAAAGCTTCAGCTAAGGCATTTTAAGAGACCAGAGCTATTTCACATTCTCTCTGTTCTGGTTTTTGGCTCAGAGAATTCCTTTTGATAATTTGTAAATGAAGTCAAAATTCTTCAGAAAGCTGTGGCATGTCAGACTAACTGGGCTGTGAGGAGCCCTTGTGTCCTGAAGCTTGTGCACAGCCTGGGAGGCTGGGAATTCACTGAGAAGTTTTTTTTGTAATCTTCCTTCTCTAAACTCTGAGATAGTTGGGGCTTTTCCCATCCACTGAAGTTCTTTAACAACACGGTTGTAACACTTCCTGAAGAAAGAGAATGAAAAGCTTTTAATTCTCTTACATGCATTGCTGATTTGTTCAGCTGGAGGAGATTTATGTGACTGGTTCAGTGTGTCTCCATTCAACTTGAGCACCTTGAATGGTATTTCGAGTGGGCAAACTTGCTCTCATTTTCACCTTTTCTGTCAGACAGCTCATTTATTTTAATTTTCATCTTTTGAACGAAGCCAGATCTGAATTAAGTGAGCCGATATATCCAACTAATAATTCCTTGTTGGAATACAGTATTTGGTGAGTCCAGATCTTCTTTCTTTGCAGAAAGTTATGTATTAGCGTGGTGTGGAGAGTGTCTGCCCCTTTCAGAAATCATACCTGGGCACTTGGAACTGGGAGAATAATATTGCACCAAAGGTGAATAGAGCTCACTGTGATGGGTCAGACTCAGCACATTTAAACTGACCACCTCAGGTAACATCTGACAAACAGCTATGCTTCACCAGAGACATCACAAAAGTCATTAATTTTATACTACAGCCTTCTTCTCATTTTATTATGGTATTTAATTTCATTATCCAGTAGTTTAGATGAGCATTTTATTGTATTTTCATTAGTGATGAGCTGTGGGTAGCTGTCATCTTGTTTTCATACACACACCACCACAAAACTGAATCCTGTTTCCATGCTTTTAAGATTTTACAGTGGTACAAGTTTCCTGATTACAACATTTATTCCTCACCGAAGCACAGGACTGATGATAACCTCCTACTGTGCTATAGCATTCTTAATCAGGTAACTTGGGAGTCTCTCTGTTGATTAAACCCCCATATTTTCCCAGGTTTCTGTACTGTGCCCAAGTGAGTCAAATGAGGAGAGTGAAAAGAAAGCCCTCAGTCACTCCAGCCTCATTTGTAGAAGGGGTGGATCCAAATCTGCAATCAAAAGCAGAGTTTTCTGTAGGGTTCTGCATGGCCAGGTATTCTCCTCTGTGCTGGGATGAGCCTGGCTGGGCTTTTGGAATGCAGCAGGGAGACACCTGTGGCTTCTGCAGACCTTCTGCAGATGGGGGTGCAATGGCAGGGACTCTGCCACAGCTCTGGTGCTGCTGCTCTTATCACAGTGCAGAAAATCCTGTTCTGATGGAATAGTGAACTCCACTTCTGAAGTGTCTGACAGTGAGCAAATACACAACCAAACCAGACTCAAATCTAAAACATTTGAAGTTTGCCCATCATAAGTTTTAGTTGAGTTCCTCACTGCTTGGAAATAAAAAGTAATACTGAGTAACAGAAAATTGCTGAAATTTAAATGGTTTGTACACCCACAGAAATGCAGTGGGTTTGGAGTTTGACTGATGCACAAAAAGAAGGAATTCACAGTACTTTTTCATAAACATTTTAAATGCCTAACTTAATGCATAGTTTGTGATAAGGAATGAGTTTAATACTTTGTAACCCAGGCAGGACATGATAGGAAATTTTGCTTTTTGCTAAGAGGCACATATATCTAAGGGAGAGCATAAATAAGGACCTGGAGAGTAGATTAAGAAAACCTCGAGAAAGAAACCTGGCATCTGAATCATGTCAGGGCTTACCAAAAAATGATAAATTTTCTGGATCACAACACATTTGTAAAACTTGCTCTGAACCTAAAAGAAAATGGAGGCCAATGCAGAAAGCACAAAAATATTTGTTATTAGTCTGGACTAATGAACAATTTGAAGATGCTAATTTTCCTTTCCATTTGCTTTGCTAATGATTGATCTTTTTTTGTTAATCACAAGCAAAGTTTTAAAATACCAGATTTATTCTGATTTCAGTTCATTGCATGCATTTTAAAAAACTGAAATCCTGTTTGGGTTTCGTGTTTTTTAACAAAAAGTTACTTAACTGAAAAGGGAATTTTGTCTTCCCAGAAATTAAAATGCAATGAGATTGGAAATCTTGCACCCACACCCCCCTTCTCCTTCAAGTCCTATTTGAGGTTTTGTGTAGTTCAAAGACTAAATTTTCTTTGAAATAACAGATGTGTATGATACATGGTGAGCACAACAGCAAAATAACCTGACTGCTATTTAATCAGAGCACAGGGGTGGAAGCTGCCTTCCCACTGTTAGCAAGTACTGCTGCATGTCTTGGAAAATTGGGGACAATTGCAACAACTGCTAGAGCTTTTGTGTATCAGATCCTGCAGTATCATTACCCAAAGTGTGATTCTATATTCCATCTATTGAAAATAAATATTAATGACCAAGACTAGAGAAGAACCCAAATTATCTGTACTGGATCATAATCATAAATTAACTTGGTGCCAGAACTCTCTTTTGTTTTGGAAGCTGATGCTGCCTGGTGCTTAATGGGCTTCTCCCTGGGGTTCACTGGGGAACAGACTTCCAACAAGTTTGTGCTTTGCTCGCCAGATTTTTTTTTCAACCAAATCTTAACTTCTGCTAATGCAAATATCTCACAGAGCCATAAGTGAGGGAAAATTTACTAATTTCTTCCTAGGGGCTTGTGAGGGGCTTGAGAGACTCAGGCCATTTTCTGGATCTTGCTTTGGTAGCCTATATATAATTCAGATATATTGGCTGTCCTGCAATCCCAGCTATTGTCTCAGTGCAGCTTGGTCTCCCCTTGAAGCTTCTGTTTGTGATACAGTTGTCAAGAAGTTATTGATCAGGTTAGAGTTATTATACTGTTCATACAGCCTCTTCTTTCTTGCTTTCTGTCATTTTGTTTGAATTATTTTCAGTCTTCAGAGGAGTATTTCATGTTTATGGTAGAGAAATCAGTGGCATTGCCCTGAAAATATTTGTGACATCATTAAGAGCACATAGTAAGTTAGATGAGAGAGGCTGAACAGTTTAACTGCTTATTTTTAGCAATGACTATTTTAAAAAGCACATGGAGCTCCTTTTGTGAGTATCACTTGTGCAGAACAGCAATCTGTGAGGATACCTCTGGTTCCCTCACCTCTAATTTCATGTGCTTGGTCAGTTAGGAAGCCTTAATGCTGCTCTGGGCGACTTTCTCCTAAAAAACATGGCTAGAGCATGGATGTTTTCAAATGATTGACTAGCTGGCAAAACAAGTTGTTGGTAATGTGCTCCATCTGCTTCATGTTCTCCAGGATCCAGGAGCAGTTGGTAGCGAGACTACCAAGGCAGCAGCCCAGATTTGCATTGTGTCTGTGTGTAGGCATGAAGGGAGAGAAACGGAGGGAGAAGTGTTAGATTTCCTCTCAGTCTCTGCACAAGCAAGTAGGACACCTTAAAAAACGTTAGAAATAATTCCATTTGTTTGTGACTGAAAGTGTATCAGAGAGACATTGTTCTAGATAATTGTTCAAATAGTCCTTTATTGTATATCTTCAGTCTTAAAAATTAAATAAATCTCATGCAATTTAGTATTTTAACAAAATTATCCAAATGGTGAATGAAAATGCGTTTCAGTCACTCCTACTGCAATGTCTCTGTCATTTATGGACACACCTACACATTTAAGTTACCAGAACTATGCTGGATTGAGCCTGGCTCTGGGCCAGGGCAGCACAGGTGCAAACTGTAACTTGAACAAGCTAATCTAGATAAATTCTCAAGTTTAAGAATGTGTTAGATTTAGTTTCAGATCTTGTTTCTCTTATGCAGTCCATTGGCTTCGTCCTTTCTCCATTTTGCAAACACAGTATGTGCTTTTCTTTCATTCTTAGTTTGATGGTCATGAAGCACAGCTGGGAGGCCCAGAGGCTGAAATCTGGATATCTCAGGCATTCCATTACCACCAGCAGAACAAAATTCCTCAAGTCTCAACCTTGAAGCTGTAAAAGCAGAGAGAAAACACTGCCTCCTCAAGCAGATTATTTGCTGGGCCTTCTAACTAGGGTCTTGGCACGGTGGAGATACTTCCTAGCTAGATCCTAACACTTGACAAGGAACTGAAACTATGAAATCTTGTTTTACATAAACAGTTATTAGGACAATCTTTCAATTGCCCCTGCCTTGGGCAAAATTTGAACAGGCAGAAGGCTCCATGTCTTATTGCCACTCCTCTGAGTCATCCAGGTATTAAAATAGTAAAAAATCCAACAGTTTCCATAGTGACTGTCCTTATTTAATATTTTCTTTCTCCTGTCCTCTATATGCCTTTAGAGTTGCTATTGCTATGTCGTTTATTTTCTTCCAGCAATTGCACTGTATGACTGATGGTTGAAACAGCAAACTCTAGAGACCGATTTTCCCCTCAGTATATGCCCATGGTTGCTTTAATGTTAATAGAAATAGCATTTGTGGAGAAGCTTCATCAGTTTGTAATTTACCCCCTTCATGCTAGAAATCAGAATCTAGTTTATTAGGATTATAAACATACCCTTCTGCTAACCTTAGCCCTGTCCAGTCCTTGCTTGCCTCAGAGCCTCACACTTTTCCTGGGGCTTGACTTTGTTAGTACAAAAACAGGTCCTAAGACAGCACAAAATTAAACCCATCCTTTCTGGGGCTATTTGAACAGTTGCTGCCCTGAGAGTACTCAGCTTGCACATTGTCAGCTTTGCTGGCCTGAGGTCTGGGGAGAAGCTCCTGGTTTACCAAACCCTGATAAGGTTTTGCAGCAGATTCAGCCCTGGGTGGGAGGGGGCATTCAGGAAAGCACCATCAAGTTGGTACAATTTTCATAGCCCATCTTTGATAAAGGTTTTGGTACACAACTTAAAGTACTTCCATTAGGATAGATAAAAATCTTGACATTGCATTACTTCCAATCATTAAAAAGGGCAGCTCCCTTTGCTTGTTTGGAATAAAAGTCTCTTGAAAGGAGACATAGAACAATACCCTGGAAAAGCGTGAGGCTTAAGAGAACAACAGGGGAGATGTTTTCCTTGCTGTATGATATTGAGTCAGTCTGAACCATCAGTTCTCCCTGAGAAGTAGCACCTTTTGATCTGGAGCTGAATGCCTGCTCAGAACTTTCCTCTTCTGTAGTACCGAGAAGAAATTATTTACTCAAATTAAGAATCTAGAGCAGAAGTTAATCATCGAAGCAAAACCAAACAAATGAGAAAAATCAAAACTCTCTGAAATCGAGGTACAGTCCTTGGGTTTTGGTAAAAATAGTTTACTATTTTTAGGTTGCCCAGGACTGAATGTAGTGTGAACTCTGTAGGAGGAATGTGCCACCTTTGAGGTACAGCTCAGAAGAAGGAAGGATGGATGAGATTCCCAGTGCAGGTGCAAATTTCTAGGTGTCTATCAGCACATAAAGGTTTTGACTAAGACATCCTACCCATAGCACAGCAGTATTAGAAGCTCCCAGTCTTTCTTCATGGCCTTTTGCTTGACAGATACATGTGTACTGCCCTTTGTGAATAGACACTTCTGCCTCTCAATCTGTTCCATCAGCCCTCTCTATCCCATGTACCCACTTGTATGAGGCGTGAATTGATATATTTTTAACTTTGCATCTGTGTGGGTGCATATGACTGGCAGGCTTCCAGCTTCTGTTGTTTCTGATCTCTTGTCTTCAATCATTTTGGAAGGAAGCCTTGTAGGGAGACACTTAGCAGGGATGAAAAAGGATTTCAGCCTACCTGCTATGTGTGGCAGTAACTAATCACTTAAAAGGAAAACACAGAGATAAAGTTCAGTGCAGAATGGAATAGAGCAGAAAAATTCAATTTGTTCTTTTAAATCTCAATTGTGAAACTCTTCAAATAGGTGGTTATATATTCAAAAGCTAAAAACTACAGTCAGATTTTCTACAGGGCCAGATAACATCCTGGCACCCCTCTGCTCTGGCTCCCTTTCTGTTCCCTAGAAGGATTGTGGAAACAGAGCAGCCAACCTGTCTGTGTCAAATGACCACCATGCTAGGAGAGTGAGTTATGGTTTAGTCAAATTGTACTTCTTTGATGTGATTGTTTGGTGCAGGCAGGGAAAATTATTATTTAATCCCCTAAACTTACTTCTGAACTAATACATTGGCCCTTTGTGAAGCAGGATTCTGACATCCAGTGTGGGCATTAATGTTATTTACAGAATATAGTGTGAAAACAGTCAATTCCCAGGTCATTGAATGATGTATCCTCTTCCCAGACAAGTTTATTATCTAACAGAGACATGATATGTAACAAACAGAAAATTCAGTGAAAGATGTTATGATGTGATGTCTACCATGTAGGTAGAAAGTGTTCTGTTGCTGAAGACATAAATAAATTGAAACATACTCTAATATGAAGGAGGTAATAAAATCATAGAACCATAGTCATTTAGATTGGAAAATTCCTTTAAGATTATCAAATCCAGCAGTTAATCCAGCACTGCCAAACCCACACTAAACTGTGTCCCTGAGCACCCCATCCTCATATCTATTCAACCCCTACAGAGGTGCTGCCTCCACCAGTTGTCTGGGCAGCCTGTTCCAAGGCCTGCCCACCCTTTCGATGGAGGAATTTTTCCTAATACCCAATCTAAATCTCCCCTGGTGCAACTTGAGGCAGTTTCCACTTGTCCTTCTCTTTCCTGGGAGAAGAGACTAACCTCACCTTGCTACACCTCCTTTCAGGCAGTTGTAGAGAGCAGTAAGATCCCTCTGACTTCTCTGGCTTCCAGCCCAGGGGAGCTGAAAACTGTGCCTAGCAAATCTGTCTTCCCACATAAACACCTTTTCACAGTAGTTGAAAACACCCTTTTCAATGGACTTGCTGTTGGATCTGTGGCCTAGCTGAGAGAATACCAGAGCTTCCTCTATTTCTGTACATTCTATTGAGCTTTTAGTGGTCACTGTTAATGCAGCTGCCTTAGAGCATGGAGAGACTTTCCTGAGGCTGGAACTCAGATTCTCTTGGTTATCTTCAGTGACATCTCTTAGTCTCTGTTCCTGCACCTGGAATAGCAGTAATATATTGCTTTCATAAAACTGGAATATAAAAGCATTTAAGAAACAATAATGAAGTATTTCAGCTGTTCAAACATGCAGAAAGTCCAGTAGACACAGAATGGTCAGCTTTGTCTTAACTGAAATAACAGCACAGAGGTGTTGGAAGGCTTAATACTGTCTGTGAGACATTTTGAAGCTGTATTGTGCTCATTTTTCATGCCTGTGTATAATTCCTTTGTATTCTTTCTCTTCAGATTCTTAATTGTGACCTATTTTTGTCTCAACCCTGTTTTGGATTATTCTATATGGAATGAAATTTTACAGCTGTTTTGTCTTTTTTTCTGCACTAAACCTTCTAGGCTGAGCATATTTCTCTGTTGTGCTCTAATGCTCTCCTTTATCTTCAGGGCATTAGTTGTATCTGTCACAAAACCGAAGAGCATCTGATAAAAGTAAAGTTTCTCTTCCTTTTAAACCATGGAAAAATGTATTGAATGTAATGTTCAGCTTTGCAAATCTTATATCTCTTCAGTATGTGCTGCCTTCTGCCATCAAGTCTTAGATGTGTTGTGCTGTATTTAAAAGAGCAGACCACTGTTTATGAGAATATAGCTTTGGTTACTTTTAATACTGGTGACATTTTGCTTTATATTGCTTAGTCATGTGGTTTTGCTGCTCAATTTCGTTTTCCTTCTCTGTGTGATAAGACTAACAGATTTGGGTGCTTCTCTAAAATAGTAAACCCAAAACTAAACTGAGAAAACAATACTTAATTTTGCTAATTTACTGTAATAGACTGCTGACACAGGAGCTGGAACCTGTTCCTTATGCTGAACACTGTGTGTGGCCAGTAGACTGGCCCAGTAAGTCAGCCGAAATATTTTCACCGAATTTAGATTAGGCTCAATGTTATTTGTCTGTCAGAAAACTCCAAGATTTAGTGTAATAGTGGGTTTTTGTGCTGAATCATCAGTAGGTAGTGTCCCATTTATTACACTGGGAATGTGAAGCCTTTGAGCACAGATTATTTATCCTCTCCCACCACTGCCTGTCTTAGCGTCAATAAGGAGTCAGTGCCTTGTCACAGTTCTTCTAAACACGCTCCAAAGATGGGAAAGCTTCAGGAAGGTGGAGTGGTTGCTCAGGCAGGTAAGGAGATGGCTTCCTAATAACCTGCTGAAATTAAGGCAAGATGAATGTAGAATTTTGCACTCTGTATTGTTTATCTGAGTATATTATTGCATGCATGCAAGTTTCTAATTTTGGTATGTAGAAGTGTTGTGCAACAGATAAAAGCACCCATGGGAAGTCTGAGGTGAGGGAAGTGACCTGTGCATCCACCACATTCCTTCTCACTGAGAGTATCACTGTACGTCACCGGCCACCCTGCTACAGCAGAGGATTTTCCACACTATTTGCTCTCTCCTGCCCTACATCCTGCTGTACTCACACAAAACATTATTTGCTGTGAGGGCTGCTGGCTGTGAAAACCATAATGTAACACAGATGACTTTATGGGGAAAAATTAAAAAAACAGTGATCTGAGACAAGTTCCATTAAACCCATGGACCTTGAAAGACAAATAAAATAGATTAATATAGTGCAAAACATGACAAAACTCGAACACTGTTTCAGTTCATTGAGGTTTTATGCATTACTTGTTGAATTGCTTCTGTGATGACAGAAAGTAGATTGAAAAACATAGAGAAAATAAAGGTTGAAAGGCCCTCAGCTTTGTCCTTGTAAAGCAGCAAGCAGCGAGACCTGGGCTGTCTGTCACTTCACTTCAGAAGTCTATGCCAATATGGATGTTTGAAGCCTGTTTTTCTTCCCTTTGAAGAACTTCATTTCCCCTTAGAAGGATGGTAAATTCCTGGTGGGAACATAGAAAAAGATCATGTCAAATTTACCAATGAGCAGTTTTTCTCATTGACAGAGTCTTGTTTCAGGAAATATTTAACAAAGAACAGATAAATCTAAGAAAGATCATAAAAAGTAATTCTCTAGTATTTTTTCTACTTAGCCTAATTTAGACTAGTTCAGAAGACCTTCTTTAATCATCTGGTATCATAACACAGAAATGTGTTTAGCCTTACACAGAAAAAATCCCAGAGATGAATCATTGAAATAATTGATCTATTAAAGTTCTGCTTGAGACACATTTCAAGGGCATAAGTTATTTCTACATGTCATTAAAAAGACTTGGTGCATCGCTACAATTAATTATTTGATTAATATTAAAGTGAAATGAGATTTTTGACCTCTCAATTGTATATGGGTTTTCTTAATGTGTTGTTTAATTCTGGGAGGGCTTTGCAGCTCTATCTGTTAGCTCACAGTTTGAAACTCAATCCTGAACCCCAGACTAGTAACATACTTGAATCTGAAGTGATTATTTGAACTGAATTTTCTTGAGTTTTGTATGGATAAAAAGCAAATGGGAAGAGCATACAAAATCACAAACTGTATGACTTGCTTTTCATAGGTGCATAGGGATTGCCATATTCAGGGGGATATAAACTTTCAGCCATAAATCATTTCTGAAAGTGGTCAGCATCATATCCTGTCTTGGAAGATACAATAACACCTACCGTGTTTCACAAGCAAATCTCAGGGCACCTGGTTGCAGAGATCAAGTTAGCTCTAGTTAGAGATGGGGCTGAAGGGACACTTGGGACATCACCCAGCCAGAGAATCCAGATCTTTGGAGACACCTCAGCGCTGGTAGAACACAAAGCTTTTACCCTGTACTCACTGAAAGGTTGGCCGTAGAAGTTTCTCCATGGTCTGAAGTAGTTTGTGGCAGCAACCAAAGAGATAGTGCACTATTGATTTAGCTTGTCCTTGTTCAGGCACATTTCTAACTTGCTTTGCAGCCTGGTGGCTCCAAATCAGGGAGCCTCACAGCATCTCACTCAGTGTGTAAGTTCACCTTAGAGGGAGAAGAGACCTGAGCCACATTTGTCTAATCCTTTTTTTAATAATTCTGTGAATACTAAGTGCTTGGTCTCAGTGACCTAGTGCAGTACTGACTTGACAGGTTAATTATGAGTGATGTGAAAAAAAGATGTTTATTAGCGTTAAACTTTACTGCACTTCAACTTGCTTGTTCCCTTATTCTTGTTTTAGTAAAAGGTGAATAGCAGCCCCACATTTATCTCACTATTTCTTCTGTCATGTCCACTATCCCCAAATTAAGTACTGCACATTTTTTATATTTCTATTCTCTTACACAACAAAATATATTGAATTCTTGTGAGGGGAAGAAAAGACCTTGCTCTCATTAGACAGATAGCATTTGAAAGGGCCAGGAGTGTTTCAACATTATCAGTCTGCAGCTGCAGAAAGGCCCAAGTTCTCTGTCTTTCCATGATTATACCTCAGGCAAAGGCTGAGTAGGAAGCAGTTATGTCTGAAGAGAAAACAAATGACACTTTGTCCTATTATTTGCAGCCTGTGAAATCTCTTTAGCCCAAACTGAGAACAGAATGCTATCCTGAAATCAAGAAACCCAGTCAGACAACCATTTGAAAACACTTCCAAAGCAGCCACACGTGTGCCCTCCCTCAGTTACACACTTACGTTGTGTTTGCCCTCACAAAGCGATGGAATTGCTGTCTCTGCCAGTTGCTTCATCACAGAGATTGCAAAGCTGGGGACCAGGCTCGGCCTTGTATCCACATCCTGAACCCAACCCCAGGATGCACGTGGAAGTGGGGAGAAGGTGGCCTTTTGTCCCCCCGTGAAGAGCTGACCCAAAGCTCCAGCTGTGCTCAGTGAGGCTGCAGGGCTGCTGCTCTGAGCGGGTAACAGAGGCCCAACCTATCCTTTCTGCAGGAGTTAATGGTCTTCAGCTCCTTTGGCACTGGCATTTCCAATATTCGCTTCAGGGCTGCAGTGGGACCTACAACCCTGTTCATGTCCTAATGCACTCTCACTATTGCAGAGCAAATTTTCACCTCTTTCTCTGCTGTCAGTGGCATTTCTTCCACCACCACTGATGCCTCTAGTTTTGTTGGTCCAGCCCTTGGCACTTAGTCCCTCTCAGGAATGGTTCCATGTTACTACTTACACGTTCTCCAATGCATTCTGAGCTCTGCCTGCAATGAGCATTTACACTCATGGTATATTGCACCCTCTTATTCCTCTGCTCAGCAAGGAACACTAACTCAGCTGCTGAAAGGCAGTGCCGTGTGTTTCATGCTGCTGTGGGAGAAGCAGGATTTGCTACAATTCATTGCAGTACCAAAGAGCTGTCTTGGCTTCTCCTGAGGCAGATAACCTGCCAGAGAATCAGCTGTAGCATCCACAGGTGCAGCAGAGACCTTATTGCAATTAACAGTGTCTCCTTAAAAAGCAATATGTTTGTCAGTCCTAGTAGAACTCATGCAGTGCTATATGATATTTTCTGTGTCATCCTCCACAAAAATGCTCAAGTGTGGAATGTTTAGGCTTAATAAAACTGCATCCTCTGGCACTAATAAATAAATGTCTTTGATCACATCAGAGCTCAGATCAATATTTTTTTTTTTGCCACAGAATTTCATAAACCCAGCATGTACACAGGCACATGTAGATGCAGTCAAATAGCCCAGCTGTACTTGCTCTGCCTCACAGGCAGACATTGCTGTGCTTTGACCTCTGCCATGAGGCCAAACCTGGGGGAAATTTTGTGAAAAGGAGAAAGAGGGAGATGAGGATGAGAGGGGGAATTATTCAGAGTGCAGGGGAAAACTGATACAGGCACCTTTCAACAGAGTCTGTCCAGTTCTAGAGTTCATGGAATTGCCATTAGTGGGAAGGTAGGATTGCACATTGCTTTGTCTTTCTGGGTACCACAGGACTGCAAACTAATCTTCCAGAAATTTGGAAGTTTCCTTTCATTTGGAATGGCCCTTAACCAGGTACAATGAGCTTCTGAAGAATAGAATAGTTTCGAAAATTTGGCTTCCATTTATTCTTAACCTTATTTCTCAATGCTTTATAATTGTCTGTGTTACAGCAGAAAATGCAGTTTCTTCCTTGTAAAGAATACCAATTTTTAGTATACCATTATGATTTTTAAAAATGTGATTATTTTATTGGGTTTTTTTGCTGTATTTAGAAATCTTGGCAAGGCAGGAAATTTAAAAAGAAAAAAAAAAGAAGGGGGGCTTCTTCTGCAACATGATGGATTTGCCTCTATCTACTGTTTCAATTAAGAACCTGTTCTCAAAGTCTTAATTCACAATCATTTGCATTTCATGAAATAACAAATCTCTGAACCTTGTACTTGTACAAGCAAATACTTGTACTTCCTACATTCCTCTGATGTCTCATGGTATCTCTGCAGGCTCCTGGTCTGCTGCAGATATAGAAAACCTTCCTTCTCAGCCTGAAAACAAACTAACAGCAATAAATACAGTGCAGATCCCGTGGATTCTTTTCAGTTAGGGTGAACACAAAAATAAGGACACAAAGCCCTTTTTCCCTTTTTACTTGCAGGTCACCTTTGGGGGTAAAAAAATGTATGTACTGGGGGCATGAAATGACAGGCTTGTCCAACATAAGACGCAGCAGCTGTCAAGCTCAGCCTGAAGGCCTGGGGAATGTGGCCTGCCATATGGGGTTCCCGAAGCTCTGGCTGTACCTATTCCACTGCAGCAGCAACAATGCACAAAATGCTGATGGGAAGAGTAAGCACTAATTGCTTCAGTCCTGAACTTCCCTGCATTATGGCCAAAAGTTTACTTGCCACTTCCAGTAAACACTTTATCATTCAGTGAACCTCCATAATGCTTTTGAGCTAAAACAAGCCTTTATTGTATTTAAATATGACATGGAGGAAAGAAAGGCTGGAACATAGGAGGTCCCATCCACACATATGTGGCAAGAAGTCTGAGCCAGGAGACTGAAACACTTTGAGGGCAGCGTTAGCAGCAGTCAGTGCCACGGGCTTGACTCCAGCACACACAGTGCCTGTCCTGTCCCCAGTCAGGGGGTCTGTGGGGATCTCTGACTGCCCTCTGGAACAGGTGCAGTGCTGAGGTTAAAGTCCTACTCCAAGCAGTATAGAAAAAGATTGTGTATTTCAACAGGGTAACCTTTCCTTTAACTGTCTCATTAATACAGTCATTTCTTACTGAGGATGTGGCAGTTGCCTCTCTGGTATTTGTGGCAATGGGCATGGATTTTGGCATGAGCACACACTGTAACTTGTAGTCAGCACCCAAGCACAATGGCAGGGGAGCTGTTTAGCCACCATCACTTATGGACTCTGTGGTACCAAGAGCAGCAGTGTGTGGAGAAGGGACAGGAAAAGCATTTTTCTTTGGAGCTGTTTGTCTGAGAGGCCTAGCACTGGACTCACTCCAAAGGAAAGGGAACATTACATTTACCAAATGTAAAATGCCACCCCCACCCTTCTTTCCTTCTTTCAGTTTCTCCAAGTTGTTGAATGGGCTGGGCATTTATTAAGGAAAACAGAAGTAAAGTGATGCATTTTAATTTGCATTGAATGAAAGTTCTGCTTTTGACAAAAAAAGAAAGCCTGTCTTTTTCCTTTCTTAGGGAAAACCCCCTACCATTGTCTGCATATTCCAATTATTTTGAAGCTCTTCCCTTCTTGAAGAGGCAAA
Organism: Sakesphorus luctuosus; assembly: GCA_013396695.1. Lineage (NCBI taxonomy): Eukaryota > Metazoa > Chordata > Aves > Passeriformes > Thamnophilidae > Sakesphorus > Sakesphorus luctuosus. The sequence goes on from VWZD01012667.1 coordinate 788,419, forward strand.
GATGAAATTCCACTGAGCTGATCATGGTCTCCCAAACCTTCAGTTTAGCTCCTACCACCCTATTTTTTTTTCTACTCTCCTCCAAATTTTCCCTCTGGTCTGTTCCTGTGTTGCTCTCATGCTGCCTCCTTCCCAATTTGCTTTAGAAGTAAATTCAGGGGGACAACGAAGATACCAGTAAGGACAAATTCAGAGTGAGAACACTGACTTAACACACAGGCTCAGATCTCCATCATATTGAGTGATTTCTAAAGGACTGAAAAATCTGACACTGCATGTGCTCAGATAGCTCGATTTTAATGTAATATAAAAGAAAAATCTTCTTAGTGTTCAAGTAGAAATTTGTACTTGGCTTGCAAAAAAAGAAAAAATAATCCTAATGAGAAATCCATCTTGATAGCTCAATTTCATTTCTTCCAGCTTGAGAGAAGCAATTGTGTCCTTCCCTTGTTTACAATGCAGTGGAAGGAAACCAGTCACCCACAGTGATGGGAGCTGCAATTAACAGATCAATAGCCACTTCCCCTTAATAAAAGCCACAGTTCTGTGCTGGGCTGATATTTTATTCCTTCATTGTAATCAGCACAATGGATCTTTAGTCGCTGCAGGTACGTCCTGCCAGGTACCTGTGTGGAGGAACAGGCAGGAGGCAGAGGGGCTGAGCCAGCGCAGCCTCTCCCTCTCCCCCTTCCCCTTCCCCTTCCTCTCCCACTCCCTCTTCCTCACTGCTGGTTGGTTCCTTCTGCACCACTGGGGATTACTCACCTGCTTCCACTTCAGTGCCACGTGTATATTCCTAATGATTTACCATATGACTAAGTAGAACAAATCACCAATGACATAAAATTCAAAATGTACATTTTAATCAGTACAATATTTGGATATCTGCTGTATGGTGTATGTTTATGAGGAGGTTATTTATTTCTAATGACTGAGAGGTGCTTTAGTGGAACTAATAGTGATGGATTCATTTCTTGGCTCTAACAATTTATCTGATGAACTTGGGCTACATTTTTTCTTTGTCATTTTTGCAAAGCACTTGGACTTCTCAAAATACATGTATTATTTGTAATTGCCAAATTGCTTCACCAGTGGTTCTTGGTTTTCAGACCATTTGTGAGCTGATTGCAGATTATGAATAGGAGAGATGAGTAATTTTGTTTGGATAAGTCATATGGTCTTTAACTGGGTGAGCAGGACTTGTGATCGTCAGACCTTATGAGTTCAAGTTTTACTTCTTATGGCTCCTTTTTGATTCACTTGTATTTCATGGCTGCTTCCTTTCCCTGCCAATATAATAACCAACATATTTATTTATGAAACATGAGGATAAACTGGACATGAATACAGAAAGCTTATTCTGAGCTGGGGGATTTTCTAGAGGGGTAAACAAAAAAGACTGCGGTAATTAAAAATAAATGACTGCAAATATTTCTGCTTCAAGAATCCTTTGCTCCTGCTGAAACACACACACACTATATATATGGGTCTCTCTCTAAAGAAGAGGACACTGTCTCTGGTGATTTTACATTCAGAATTCTTGTTGGCTTCAAGTGTCTAGAAATTGGCTGAAGGTTAAGTATATAGATAAAAGGTCACCAGTAGCCACAAAGTAAGTCATAACTATTACGATTTTTCATTTAACCACTTGAGAAGCATTAAAGTAATGAATTCTCTATTATCCTTTCCTAGTAAATGCATTCTCAGATGATAAGCAAGAGTCAAATTTATGAATATAACCTAGATAAGAAAAATAGCTGACACCTGGACACTGGAAAATGAAAAGCTAACTTTTCCTGTGATGCAATTAACTCTTGAAAGTTACAGTTTAATTGAATGGGGAAGCATCACAAGATAACTTTATTCTCATACCTTTGTATGAGAAGTGTCGTGCTTGATAGAAATCAATTAAAACTGAATTTAATTGTGTAAATTGTTCACTTAATCTTTAGTTCTCATCAGTCTAGAAAATAACGTAATTGAAATATGTAGTGAACGTGAAATAAGTGATGTATCTTGTAAGAATGTTTGAAATTCATTCAATAACCTTACATTTTCTGTACCATCAGGAAGTATCTCCAGAGACATTGACAGCCATCATTCTTTGACATATATACATTTCAAAATCCTGTTTATTCAGAAAATGAGGTCATTGTGCTGATTTTCAGACCTGTATGCCAGACACTTCCCTTGTTGTTACAGGTCATGTTAACAGTGGTGTGGCCATGACAGTCTGAGATACATGAGAAGTCATTACAGAAGTGTAGCTGAACATCAGTGGATGCCTATTAGGAGTTTAGAATATTGTCAAGGCACAAATGATGTACCATTGCATGATACTGATGCAGTAAAACCAGTGTTAACTTGAGCAGGACATTGGGACAGAGTTTTTGAGGAGATTTCAAGGATCTCTTCAGACTATGCAAATACTCTTCAAAGAGCTGCTGCCCAGCCCTTAGATGGGCTCTTGTGTTTTTTCAAAATAGTCAGCAGAGAGGAAGAGAAAACTGGTCAATGGTGCAAAACCAGTAGTAGAGATTTTGCAAAACTGAAACTTCCACCTCTTTTGCAGTGCTTTTCTTCATGTATTTTTTCTTTGCTACTTCTGCTTTGTAGGTTTTGTAGGTTCTCTATCATTGTTTGCTCCTGAGAGTATATAAAGCTTCAGTCCTCCTGTGCTAGAGGTTGAATGTATGTGAACACTGCCTCCTCTTGAGCATACACTGGGCACAGAACCCAGCAGAACTGCTGCGTGGGGGGTTGAGAAAAAGTATTTTTAACTTGAGAGTAAAAAAGTTCAGATAAGCTGGAGAGCTGGGGCATCTTATGTCTCTCCAGTGTATGTTAGAGCTGCCCTCCTCCATAGAACAGCCTGAGAAGGCAATGCCAGGCTTTCAGCAGGCTTATGCCTTCCTGAACACATGCCAGCATTTTAAACCTCTACTTTATAGGGGTAGGACTTGCTCAGCCCCACTGGGATGGCCTGTGAGTGGGAGCTCTCCGGTTCCCATGTTCATTGACAGAGCCTGGGGTACAAAGGACCTGCACAAGAGCCACAATGGGCAAAATGCTTTCCAGGCAAATTTCCATTAAATTCCAGATTGGTAATGACTGAAGAACATGCCCATGCCAGGAAATTTTGTGCTTTTGCCTAATATGTGAGAATCCAGGGAATTCCTTCTTTGCTAAGTTAAACTGGCTGACACTGTTAAAACCAGATGTTAATGCTCAGGAACGCTCAGCTGAGTTATGCCTGGGTCCAGCTCCCTCAGTCTTTGCTCTGCAAGGTCCATCCAACTTGTCAGTGAGAGACTCAAGCCCTTCTCCCTGCCTTTTCAGTGGTTCCCAGAGGCAGTGCTGCCCCCCCAGTCTGCCCAGTTGCTCCTCTCTAGTTAATGGTGTTTGCACGTTACTCACAGGGAGTAAGTAAAGCTGAAGCTCGTCCAGACAGGTGGGATTTTAATGCTCCATAGACTTCAGGCACATCATAATTGCTTCTGATTTCCCTATTGCATTGGTGAGATAGGCTGATATATTGCAGTCAGTTTTGTTCTTAGTTCTCACTGGAGCCATTGCTGAACAGCAGCTGAGCTCCCACATGAACAGAGTATTCTGTCCTGCACCACATGGTGGGTAAGCACAAGATTGGAGATGGGATATGGATTTATGATGCTGTGTTTTTCCACTCAGGAATACCCTTTAAGAAATGCCTTGCTCTTTCTAGGAAGCCCCAACCAAGTGTTAAATTATAGCACTATTATATGGCAATGGCACCTGGTGGTTACTGGAACCAGGGTTTATGCGCTTCTTAACCAGTCATGACACCACCAAAATATTACCAGAGTGGGATGGTAATATATCAATAAACAAATGTCCCTTCTAGCCAAGCAACACTAGGACCTACAAGCTTGGGTGATTTTGTATGTCAGGCTGTGTGCACCTTTTAAAATGCAGAGAGAGAACAGCTTCCCATTCTGAAATGTTGATTACAGCAAAGTAGCTGTAAGTCCTTCAGCTTCTTCAAATTTTGAAATGAAACATGTATTGTACTGCTTTTGCATTTTTATTATATGAGTATTTATTTAAATACTCACAGTGCTTTCTTTAATTTTGTTTTTATATCTTGGAATATCAGTATGTGTTTTCTGTAATACAAATCATGGAGTCACATCAACAAAGAAAATTCATCTTTCCTCTTATTTGTATTCAGCTCATGTAATTTTATCCTGGAATGGATAAAAATAGGTTTGAGAGATTCACATGTAATGTTCATCAGATCTTAATGAACGTGTGAAGTGATTCCATCACAAATGTGTACTTATAACTTCTGCACAAGGTCAGTCTTTGTCAGTATTGATTGGGAGCAGAATTAAAATGCCAGAAGTTGTCCAGTTTATCATCAAGCTGCTGAAACCATCTCCTCTCTGATATTTCAACAAAGGAGCCTCAGGCAATCACAGTAATTATTCAGAAAAGCAAATCTCAACTACTTTTAAATGCAAAATCCTCTGTCCTAGCCAAATGATTGTTAGCAAGGGATTACAGCATTATAAAAGATACTTTGCCCTTCCTCGTGCATGAATCAATCTTGTTTACATCTGGCCAGGCAGCAAAGACAAAAATGAAGTAAAAAAATTCTAGAGATCAGGCTTCGATGCACAGCAGATGATGTCAGTTAAATATGAAATAATGCAAGAGTGTCAATAATACCTAGTTTTCAGATGAGGCATCCTGTGAGATAAATCAATACACTCCAATAAGACCAAAGCATGATCTGTGATAACCTTCAAGTTATTTCAATGAAACCAAACATTCTGTCCCCTGGAATAATCTTAAATGTGGAAAGAAAAGATTTTTCCTTTCAAACTGAAAAGCATAGGTTTGAAAGCACATAAGCAAATGAGAGAGTTAAATGTGGAACTCACACTTCTTTCACAATTAGCTGAAGTCTTCTTAACATGTTATCAGAGTAGCCAGGATAAAAATAAATAGGTAAATAAGTATAGAATGTCAGAGCAAGTTAAAAACAAGTCACTTATAGACTGCTCCTACTTGGAAACAAGGCAAAGAGGAATGAGCTACATGACAGCAGTGCAGACCTGGAGGGCCACATGCCATGGCAAGCAACACTTAACAGCTCTTAATCCTGCTCAGTTTCTAAATGGAGGTCTTTTACCTGCCTGTCTTCAAGGAAGGGCTTAGGACAGGGAGCTGACTGGAATGAAATGCTAGAGCTGTAGTGAGGAACAGGCTATACACACTGAAGACACATGGCTAGACCTCAACTGGGGCTTGATCCTCTGTTTTTTTACATTAAGTGACACTTGCAGGCCCTTGTAGATCATATTCTGCCTACACCAAGGTCTGGGCTCTTTGGCCACAGTGCACTCCAGCTCCCGAGTCCTCTGTGCCAAGGACAGCCTGCTGTAGAGCATTCCCCTCCTAATGAGGCCAGATCTTCTACCTGATAGCACTCGACATCACTCAACTGACTAGTTCATTTAGGTTTAAATGGCCCTTCTGCCTGAAGAGAAGTGTTGGCTGCTGTCTTCATCTGTCATGGCCATCTGCTCTACTCTTTTTTTCTTCTCAGCATGACTAAAGTAACTTACATATGAGAACAGATTGCAGGGCACACATTAACCTCTTTAGAGACCATAAATGATCCCCAAGGAGTAGAGAGTTTACTCTTTAACTCCAATTCCTCTCCTCTTTGAAGCACACGTGTTACCTCATGCCACTATTCCCACATCTCAGTGTTTCAGGCATCTCAAAATAACTGTCTCTCTAATTTTCTCTTTGGGGCACGTTTTGCCTTTAGTCTTTACAGGCTTCCTACTGACGTCAGTGAAAGCTACGTGCAAATATTAGGGGCAACATATGTTGCAGAGTCAATACTTTCTTTTTTCTCATGTCTTTTCTACCATAGTGGAATACCATCTTGAAGCAAATGTGTGTCAATAAAAAATCACAACATGCTATGACTTTTTGAGGTCTGTCATTGCACTCACTGAATGACCTTAGACAAACACAAAGTAATCACCTCAGCTACCTACCGGTACATCCCCTTCCTATAAACACAGGGTTGATCAGTGTTGGTTGGATAAGATTTTAATCTTGCTATCAGTGGTTCTGAAAAGCAGGTTTTATAAATAGAGATACAAGTGGAAATGGTTCTCTATTTAGTAGTATTTAAAAAAGGAAACATATTTCCATATTGATTTACTTCATGTCTGGATTGTAGGACAATTGTGCCACAGGGTAAATGGATCCAGAATGGATCAAAATGTGACATGAACAGATACACTCTGAAGGAAAAAAACCAAGAGAGCGTGAAAGCAAACAAGGCAATTCCTTTGAAACTTGCCCAGAAATCCCACACAGCTATAAAGACTTCCTTGACTGTATCTTCTTTGACTTCTCTTGGGGCAGGGTGGGGGGAAGCAAATGTGGTTTGTTTGGATTTGAGATGGAGCTGCAAGAGACAATATGGTTGGGAAATACTCTGTCCTAATCTGGTTACTCAGTGAGCAATCAAATAAGAGGATTGTTTTCCATACATGCTTTATGGGGTGACTCACAAGCTTCTCTCCCATTAAACAATGCTTACCTACGTGAATAAACCCCTTGAATCCTGAACAGTCAGCCCCAGCAAAGCTCCCTGTGCTGCCCAGGATAAGTGAAGAGTGCTGAATAAGACTCAGCATTTTTCTATCATTTTCAGTTTACTGTCTGAAGTCCTGCTTTTGTATCATAGGGGAAGCCTAATACTTAGTGGTTGCCCAGAGAGGTTGTGGAATCTCCCTCTCTGGAAATATTCAAGAACTGGACACAATCCTGTGCAATGTGCTCTGGAGTGACCCTGCTAGAGCAGAGAGGTTGGACCAGATGACCCACGGTTGTCCCTTCCAACCTGTCCCATTCTGTGATTATTCTCAATGCAACAAATGTTTTGTCAGATGCCCACAAGTCAGTATTGTACAGACATGACCAGGGCCTTCTCTGCCTATGAAATAGCCTTCAGATTGAGTGCATGTTAATGGCCCTGTTCCAAGCTGTAAGATGTACCTCTGTGTATCTGTTTTAATTGAGGATTTATATGTTCTGCAGATTTTGTGCAGTTTGTTCAGGAATTTAATGCCTCTGCCACTGATGGAACCTAGGAATAATTTTTATTCCTTGAAAAGTAGTTTTGAAAGAAATTAATAAGATAGGAATGATAAAAGTGAATGACAGAAAGATGCTGACATGGCTTGGGGAACAGGCAGTTCTGTTTGTAGAATCAAGATGAGTATGAATTTATCCCTGCCCGAGGGTGCTGGTCTATTTTGGTTAAAGCTCTAAGTGTCTTTCTGTTGTGGCATCCCCAGCTGAGTGAGGAGGATCATAATTCTCCCTCTCACTTGCTGTAACTCAGTGTAGCCTTTGCTGATCTGCCCAGCCCACAGCTGGGATAGTACCCCCAGCCCTGGAGTGCAGCTGTGCAATCCCCAGGCTGCTTTGCTGAGCATTCAGGGTGTGTTTTGGACAGCTGGTGCTAAGCTTGGTTTGTAAAGAGTTTAGAAACCCTGTGATGAAATAACTGACTGCTTTCCTGCTCCTCCCAAGGGCTCAGAGGCTTTGCAGCCAATACAGGCAGCACCCAACATGCAGTTTCACAGAGTAAGCCCTTACCTGAAGAGACTTATCATCTCTTCTTGCCTTTCACGTGCGATCCCCCTCAGCCTGTGTTACTTTTGGGTGCTCTTTTACTTACTGCACCAATGGCTGTACAGCTCATTTTGTTCCTAGCCGGTATACCTTCAATATTGCTAAAATATTAATGGAGAAACAAAAGATTCCACATGATATAGTTCAGAAACCACAGGAGGTCAGTAAAAAGGTCAGACTCTACCTGTCTCTCTCCAAGCTTCAGGACTGCAGCCCAAAGAACAAGGGTACCGATTCCTGGTAGCCACAAGGAAGAAAGAAATTATGAGAGATCTCAGGTAATAAAAGCTTTTTTCCTCTCGATTCAGTGAATGCAAGAAGAGGCAGCCTGGCCTTGGGCCAAGCCAGCCCGGCAGCTACTGCCATGCTGAATTGGGAATCTTCTCCATGAGAATGAGAGGAAACTCTCTGCCTTGCAGACACTGTCTCAGCTCCCCTGTCATCCTCTACTGCACAGCAAACAGGAATTACTGGGGGTTTTTTGTATGGCCCAAGGATCAGAGAAAGGAGGAAATGTAAATGTCTGAAGGTACCACCCTGGTTAGTATCCTGGCATCAAAGTTAGAGCTTCAGTTAGAAATCTGTTAAGACATTTATTTTAGGATAATGAATCCCTGTGAAGATCTCGTCTTGGTCTCTGCTGACTGAGGACAAGTTTAACCCCTAAAACATGAGATTTTCACATTCCTTACAAAGTTTGCTTATATTAACTATTCTAATGCCAGATATTCTTGGCACCTCACATGTTGTGATTCAGCCCTGGATTCTTGTAAAGTTCTGAAATTAAATTTACCTTTATCCCTGCCAGTCCTGGCTCTTCTCTTGGCAGTGTCCGAGATTGTAGAGTTTTGTGCTGAAAGCTGTGCTGACCTATTGGCATCTCTCACAGGATGGATTCTATCTGTAACTGCAGTTTCTACATTCATGGTTATACAGTCTTGTAAATCATGTGCCTTAGATGAAAATACTTTTCCCCTCAGCTCTACCTGATTAACACATTTGTTTATATATTTTAAATACCTTTCCCATCCCAGTAGTTAACAAATCAACACCTCTGGCATACCATTTTGCTTAACAACATAGGCCAACACTTAATTAGTGCCTCATAATCATGTGAAAATCCTGTTAACACGGTAACACAATATGTAGTGAATGTTTTTTGGTTCTAATCCTGGCTTGCTGAAAAGGAAGCCATAATAAACACCTTTCATAATTAGTAGACAGATGTAAAGAACTTGAGCTTGGAACCTATTGTCTAGATAAGCCTGTGTGGAACCAGTAAGGGATAGTTATGTAAGTTTTCTAGGCCATCAAAATACAGTCATCCCAAAGGATATACTAGAGTATGCATGTACAAGGTCAGGATTAAAGTGTCCTTTCTGAGCCTCTCTTTAGCTCTGTTACGTGCAGCTGTGTCTTGAAAATGCTTCAGGCCAGAGATTGTATTTTTCCATTTGGTCTTGGAGACTCTGTAGGAGCACTGCAAGAAAATAATTACTGCTCCTGATGAATCTCTTCCTTTTAGTGTAGTCTCATGGGATTTTCCTACCACCCGAGCTGAACTTTAAACAGCTACTTTATGTAAACTGCATTACAGGATCTCCTAAGTCAAGCCTGTTCTCCATACACACAAAGTGCAGCAAGGTTGACATAAACCAGTCCAGCACGTGTTGGCTTCAGTGTCATGCAACTTAGAGAACATGTCATGCACAGGCATTGAGTAATTTTTCTGTGCAGGATCATCCATTTTTTATGGTAGTTAGTTAAGAAATCCTGGAAAAAAGCAGAACAAGTCTAAAAGGAAATGTATACTCATATTAGAGGTAATTTCTGTTTCTTTTTTTCACTTTGATATGCAGTTTTGTTGCCACGGATGATGCAACACCATCAAGTTACCCCTGGACTTAATAGTGTAGCCCATACTCCTCCTCTGTCAGTGTGCAGCTTTTCTGGAAACTCATCAACATGTATAGCCTGAGGAAAATACTTTAGGTGCAGTGGGAGGTGCACACCTGGGTTTGGCTGCAGTGAGGTCAGGGGAGCTGCACGTTGGATGGAGCTGCCCTGGAGCACCTTTGCACACATCCTGTGGGTCTTCTTTTTACTACATTGTCATAGTACTGAAGACTCTTGACACTGCTCTGATAGACCCCACACAGTCAAAATTTCCATAAGTAGCTCCTTGAAAAAGTATTTAAGAAGTAATTCAGCATGGACTACCAAACCTCTCAAAGTTTGTAAAACAAGTTTTAAATCTCCCGGCTTAGGTGGCACCACTAAGAGCCACCTGTAAAAACCTCCTTGGTTTAGATAAATTTAGGGAAAAGATTAAGTAGTGGTTCCATTAAGCCATATACATATTCATGCAAGATTTGTTATTTGTATACTCATTATTTTTTTCTGTCATAAGTATTTAAAAATCAACACCTTTTGTATGCAAATTTCTGTTTAATAATACTTGCCATCCTTCAAATTAATGAATTGCAGGCATAATTTTGCGCATGACTTTGAATCACAGAACAAATTAAGATTCAGTCACAAAGATGCCATTTATCTTCAGTTTTGCAGTAGATGATTCTTAGTGCCCTGTGCGTCAGCATGTAAATATTCTGGCTGGAGATGTACAGCCTTGTTCAAACAAATTAGTGAAATCTTCATCTACTGATAGTGCTTATTTTCTTATGTTCTTATATGTTTTCAGTAACTGCTAAGTACCCTGAGCATTTTCAACAGCTGAATGTATGTATATATATGTATATATATATATAATGCATTGACAGAGTATCATCTTAACACCATGAACAATATATAAAAGGCCTCATCCTCATGGATGCATAAGGGTTATATAAAGATTTGTGTGACTTAGTTCTACCTACAAATGTTGTCCAAATCATAGCAAACTTTAAACCTTACACTTTCTAACACAATAAGCAAAACATGAAAGCTCATGACAAAAATCCCTAACTGTGGGAGGCTCTTTCTCAAACATCCCTTTCCTCCACAGTTCCCTGCAGCTCAGCTGGCAGGTCCTTTCCACAGCATTAGGTAGAGCCTGTTTCTTATTGTCTAATTGCCAGTTAAGGCATCCATCACATAACCTTTGGGGCTTGATGCTGCTATAATTGAAGTCAGAGGCGGGAGGGAGGGACTGGGCACGGAATTCCTGATGCTGTAAGAGCAAGGCATGCACACAGCCCAGCCAGGTGTAGCAGCTCAGTGCTTTGGTTGAATGAGTGATCCCTCAACCAGGAGAAATGACGTTTAAAAAATGTAACAAAGTAGATGCATATTACAGAAAGTTATATGTTCCTGAGCGAAACGAAGCTCTTATCAAGGGCAGTTCATTTCACACTCGAGGACAGATTTGAGGCAGGTTGTTATTTTGGTTTCATCAGCTTTGGTTACCGCTTGGTTGGTAAAGAGGAAAAAAAAATTAATCAAGCTGCACTACAATTAATCTGTGATACGATATGGCATGAGCATTTATTACTCATTGTGAAAAGCAAATTACCAATTCATCCAAAAATAGCATAGGAAAAATCTTATCTATAAAAATTATCATCTTACGCACTATTTCCATTTATGCATTAGCTCACTACAGCTACTTCTTATTAACTTTGAGAACTGTTAAGCATTTCCTTAATGTGCATATCTTTGTAGGATTTTCCACCATTTGTGTTTCCAATTGGTATAATGGCATTTCTGAGGAAATGGTTCTTGCTTGTGTCTCATTGTATTTTCTTACTTTTTCAGTTTTAAATACCATCTTCAAAGGCCTTTTTGAAAAAAATCAGATTTTCTTATATTTTGGGGGATGGGATTTTTTCCCAATATTTTTGTTTTAAGGAAAGGTACTCAAATCAGAAGCAAGGAGACAAAGATTTCAGAGTGTTTTAACCTGCGGGAGATTTCAAAATTTGGTCTAATCCTCATTTCTCAGAGGTGCTTGTACAGATTAGTCAGTAACTTGTGATGCTTTAGTACAGACAAGAGCTTCTATTGCACTACTCTAACAGTAGTTCTTGTGTCTTCCTGCCACAGTAATAAGCTCCAGTAATCTTCCCACTGCAGTGCTATTTACATAGTCAATAGAGCACCACCGAGTGTCCCCAGTAACAGACCAATGCCACCTGTCTGGGGCTGACACCAAATCTGTGAGCAACTTATTTTATGTTATACCTGTGGATCTGAAGACATGTCATAAAGGAGAGTTAATCAGAAAACCCCTTTGCTCTTGTCTGTTTACTGTTATGCTTGGCACATAACATGGGCTTGGTCTGGTTTCCATCCAGTTAGGCTGTTTGGTGTCAGCTAAACTGTTTTGCTGTCCAGTCTTGCTCCAGAACAGTCTGTAGAGCATATGAGTTATGGCAAGGTGGTGCTTGAGTTCTGTGTTTCCTGGCACAGGCAGGATCTACACAAACCTTGTCACTCCAGTTGTTTGACTTTTTTTTCATTCACACTAAGGTCAGAAAGATCTACTTAAGGTTAATGAGCCAATTGTTGTTGTAAAAGATACCAGTCACAATGACTGTTTTCCTGCTTCTTATTATGCACATAAATTGATACTGGAGATGGAGAAGTATTGTAGTGTTCAGTATTGTTCTGTACACAAGCAGACAAAAATTGCTTGCTGGAGATAATTACCCACTCATGTACAACTCAGAAGAACAAATGGCTCTTTCATTAAGTTTGTGATTCAGTACACACATTTTCTTGCACTTCATTCTTAGGCGTAGCACATAGAAGATATATTTTTAAGTTTTGAAACAAATTTAGAGTCAATTATAGCAATGTGAATTCTGTTAAGTTCCCCAGGATTTGTTGAATCTGTCCACTTAGTTAGATGCAGGTGAAAATTTGAGTCTCTTAATGTAGCACACATGCTGAGGCACAGGAAGAAAATAAACATTGTGCTGTGAAATTAACCTTTTAAATGTTGTAGCTGTGGAGTAAAATACAGGTTTTCCTCAGACTTTTCTTGTCCATAACCACTAAATTTTCAACTAATGTTTTACTTATATTTCCAAATTACATTTTCATTGTTGCTTAGACTACAGAGGTGAAGACTTCTGAAAACATCCTCTCTTGGTTGGTAAATCTCCCATCCATAGCCAAGGAGAGCATTTGCAGCACAGTCCCCACCCTAACATCTCTGCTTCCATGTTTAACCCCTACTGAGATACTTTCTGTTGCCTACAGAGTCTACAGTAGACTAAGTTGTGGGGTTGTTCCTCTGAACCATTTCCTTTAGTAGACAACAGAACTATCCTGGGGCCATTCTTGGACTGTCTTTGTTATGATTCTGATCACCTTGGTTAGGTGGATCTCTTCACTGGTGCAACAGCATTGCTACTTCTCTCTGTGTACTTCTTTACTTATTTTGGCTTCGCCTTGTGAGTTGTACCTTCTGAGGCCCCAGTTCTCCATCTCTTAGCTATGGCACACATCAGTGAATGGTCTTAAGCTGGCCCATGGCTGAAGAAGCTGATTGATGATGAGCTCCCTCAGCAAGCAGCAACTAATATTACAAATGACCTTATGGAGTGATTTGAGTTAGTGCAAGCAAGTACCTGCTGCCTGCAAACACACAGGGAAAGGAGCTTAACATATAAACAAATTGAAATAGAGAAGGTGGTGGTGTTGGTGCTTCTGCACCTGCCACCTGTGGCTCAGCTTTTGAACTTCAAATACGCATTTCAAAAACTCTACTGAAGGAGAGAAAATAAAGAAGGTCAATTGGTCACGTAAGTTTAACCTTTGTTTATGATTTCCCTGTTCTCACATTTGTGTTTTGACCCCAAACTTTTTTCAGCTCACTTCTCCCTGGTGCCCAATCCAAACCCATAATGCACTCACTTTCCAGTTTGTCAAACACATGTTCTGACCAGTTTGGGGAATATGTGTATAGTAGAATTTCATTCCATAAGGATGATTCTGAGAAGTGTGCTTGCATCTCCAAAATTATTACTTTTCTACACACTTTCTGAGCTCCTTCCTTTGTTCTCAAACATTTTTTTACCTTTTTATGATCACCTGATGAAGTTTTCCCTAGCACAGATTCAGCTCTGCCATTCTGTATCTTTAATCATCTGCTTTGCCGTCTGCAATAATAGTTTGCTAAGGACAAAGCAGTTTTCATTTGCTTATAACAAAGTGATTTAAATATGATAAAAATAAGGAAACTGACACTAATGAGGGGCATTTTTATAGCATTCAGAAAGCTGGGATTGCCACTTGTGATTGATACGTGTAGAGCTTCACAGCACACAGTTCTGCTCTCTTCAATCACAAGCCAATTATTATACTAAAATGTTAGTGATACAGTCAGCAAGTCATACAGTTCCTGACTTTTCAGATTAGCAGAGAAAATGCAGGTAATTCAAAAAATATGACAATTTTTGAAAGTTACTTTGTCACTGCCTGTTGAGAAAAAACAGAGAAACCAGTCAGAGATTCAGAAATGGGCCAATTTTGTAATAGCTACAGATGTTCATTACAATTTGTATCATTAGAATTTTGTTCAAACTCTGTTAGTATCACAGCTTAAAGAGTGTTATGAGAGCATTATAAGAATTATTCTATTTTCTGTTCCCTTTTAATCTTTGTAGCAGTAATGAGTCATCACAGAATTTCAGTCTTCAGTACATTGCCAGTTTCACAATCACATCAAGATGCATAACAAAAAGAGAAACTATGCAAGCTGAATCCCTTTCTGTGGAAATTTTTAAGTGAATGATGATCTGCTTATGATAAATTGTATTTCTAGGGCTCTTCCTGATGCAGCATTTTCTAATCATAGCTGTAAGGTAGATTGTCACAGAATTCCAGAAAGATGTGTGAAATATCATTAGGAGTTTATAATGTGTATAATAAGTCATATCATCCATCAAATAAATGCTTGTTAAAGTATCATGATGGATAAATTACCACCTTATTCATGGTAACTGAAATCACACATACAGCTTAAACAATAATATTAGTTCTGTTTCTGGCCTGTAAGAGGCAAAATCACACAGATAATCAACAGTGCCCACTTTGCTTGGGCACAGAGGACCCAGTGAAGTGTCAGGAGTCCATAAAATTCCAGGTCAACTACCCTGGAACCATTGAATTACCTGTTGAAAAACACTTGGTCAGTCTTATTCCAGGCTGACAAATTAATTCCTGATCTAGCCTGACTGAAGTGTGTGTGGTTACACATCAGATAAAGTTGGCCCCAACTGGACAAATGACATCTGCTCTGTACTTGAGTGATGCAGTTGGCGAGACAAGGTGTCCATTTCCCTACCAGAGCAATGATGATTTATTTTTACTCTTGCTAAATTGCATTGACCTCACAGTGGTGATGTTCAATATGTGTAATTGTATTGTCTCTTGGAGGATGGGCTAATGGAAAATATTCTCTGATAAATACATTCAGTCCCCTATGCCATTAACGGATGATGTGGTGACTGTCAACTTTGCAAAAGAAGCGTAAAATGATGCCCACTCAAAGCAGCATGTGAACTCATTTTCCACAGGCTTAGGTGGTAACTCAAGATGCAAGGCAATGTCAGCTAGGATCAGTATGCTCCTAGTGATGTGCATGTTTTATTTCTATTGTTTCTCTTGGTTTATATTTTGCACAGCACAAAATCTATTAACTTCATAAATCACTTCATACATTCTACTGATTATAAAAGATCATGCCAATTTTTCAGTTCTATAATGAACTAATTTTGTTCTTAATTTTAATCCTTAATTTAAAAGGACATCAGATTATTCAAGGTGTTTTAGCATTAACTTTCTTTCATTTTAAATATGCCCAAATGAGGTTTAGTCATTCTAATTTGAGAATCCTCTCTCTCTGATTTTGTGCATCATGAAAAATCACCTTTCTTGGGTGGCTCCTGCAAGCCACAGAAGCAAGAGGAAGGAACAGTGTGGATGATGCCTTAGGAAGCACAGTAGAATCTGGAGCTGAACTTCTCTAGTATTAACTGGTTTTGGGGCTTGAAATCAGGACCAAATCTGAATCTTTCCTTGGATTTCTGACTCCCTTGTCTTTGGTATGAATTCATTTTCTATACATGTAAGAGCACTCAGAGTTTCCCACAGCAACATTCTTCATTCTTGAGACTGGGAAATTTAGGCCAAGGAACTTTAGGAATTTATCCCATACTTGAAAACCTGACCAGCGCATTCTGTTCTGTCTACAAATTTGCTTGCTATTGTGTAATTGAAGATCCCTGCATATGTCACCGAATGTTATTAATGTCAATATTGTGAAGAGGCTGGTTCAGTCCACGTGGAATGCTCCCTTCTGTCAGTCATTAGTGTGGGTTGTTTGACAGATTTCTGATGCCATTTCTCTATTGCCAGTTGGTGACACTTGCCCACTTTGCACAAGGACATGTTGAGGTCTTCAAGCGGAGTAATAAATTTTTTATGCTACTTTATTAAATTATTTTCTGTTATATATACTAAGTACTCTCTGTAAAACAGTTTTTATCTCCATGTTTAGAAGGGGAATGCATATTAGGAATTGTAGAAGAACAATCCACAGGATTTTTTTCAGAATTGCATTTACCTTGCTCATAATTTCCATCATGTAATCATTTTCACACTTCCCTGAGCAGTTAACTCAAGAAAGGCAAAAATCCACACTCCCTCACTGCTAATGAGAAGTACCATCATTTTTGTGTAGTATCCAAAGAGTCCCCTGAAGAATGCAGCCTGATATAGCCAGGCTCAGTACAGATACACAAGACACAGACCTTGATTCATCATGCAGATGATTGTTACTCATACTGAAAAATCATTAAATTACTCAAAAAAAGAGATTATTTCACAGCACGAATGAAACTGTAAGAGGATACTCTCATCTATCCTTCAAAATTAAAAAATAAAGGGCAACCCAAGTGATACTGTGTCATCACTTCAGGGCTGATTATTTCAGGGTAGTGTAAGTTAATGCACGAAGAGAACTGTAGCTTTCATATTGTTAGTTTAAATGTTAATGGACACCTTCATTTAATTTCCTTGATGACAGAAAGAAATCCAGTCCCATAAAAATATAAGGCAAAATTTACTATCCATATTAACGTGAATTTAAGGCCATTGCTAACAGCTACTGTGTAATATATACAGAAAGAGATGTTTTATTCAGTGCTGGCACAGCTTATCACCAGCATGTGTCTGCACTAGCAAGGGGAGCTGCTGTACTCCATCAAAGGCTGGGGCAGTCTATAAAAACATTCAGGGAACTGGGAGAAGCAGCAGACTCTGTTCCAGCTCAGAGAGACAGCAGCTGTGTGCCAGGATGTCGTACTTCCTGCTGTAACAAGTAACAATAGTGAGCATAAATTAAGGAGGTGGAATGGGAAGTGATGGAGAAAGAGTAACTGAACAACTTAGTGACAGTAATTTGCAAATTGTTTAACTGTTTGGCATATCCCAGTGCCAGCAGGGCTGGATCCAGCCTTGAATATCCCTTCCTGAAGATTGCCATCATTCTGCTGTTGGTTTGGATGGAAAGAATGTGACAGACAAATAGTACTGGGAAGCTGAGCCTGTGTAAAAATGGACTCAGAAAAGATACCAAGATACCTCATGCAGGACACTGCTACATCCAGGAGCTGTTAGTTGTTTCTGGACAGCCCTCTCTTCACTTGATGCAGGGACTGAGGCCAAAGATTCATTTCACACAGGTCAGCTGAGAGCCAGCAGATGGAGGTGACCTTCAGGTACTCGGTTTGGTTTGTCCCTGTGGGCTGGAACCGAACAGCCTTGCATCGTGCTGCCAGTTCTCTGACTCACACAGCTCTCTGTTGGCCCTTTTTTGTTTTCAAGACCTTGTGCTTTGGTTCTGGAAAATCTCTGCAGTGACGTCTGGAAAAAGAAAGTCAGCTTCAAGCCTAATTTGTGGTTTTAGATATATGAATTCAGAGAAATTAGGAGGGGAGCAGTTATTCCCTAAAGTATCTGCACCTTCCAATGAGCAATGAGACTCCCAAGGAACAACAGAATGTTGAACGGTGGGCAGTCATGCTGAGGAAGAAACACAGCCACGACATGTCATTATACAGATCCCCCAGCAGGATCACCCTCCCAGGGTACTCTGGAGCTTCTCTTTAAAGTTACCCTGCCCAACATGATTATGTCCACCTAGAAGAAAATGGGGCAAACAGTGGCTGTCCACCGTGGACAGAAATCCCCTTTCCAGATGTGTTGGGATTTCTTCCTTCCTGAACTTGCCAAGAATGACATATATAAAATACATATTTCCCTCACTGTATGCTGGAAGCAAGAAGAGCTGTCACTCAAGACCCAGTTATGGGGTTCTTATGAAAACTTCCACAGCCTCCTGCAAAATTCCAGAGACCTTCGAGTCTCACTCTCAAAGGATGTGTGTTCTCAAGTGTCAGCATTTGTTTCCAGAATCATTTCTGTTTTGCCAGGTGACATTTCCGCTCCTTTAATTTCCTCCCTTTGTCTTCACAGCATTTTTATGGCTAACTTTTCAGTTTAACAATCTATCAGCCTCATAGAGAATATTTTGATGTATTTGGCCTCCCACAGTTGTACAAAATTCCCTAGCAATCCCCTACTCTTTTAGAAGAAGGTATAATTGCACTATGTCTCTTTTTTTCTTTTCCAAAGCTGAGTGGGATTTACAATAATACAAGTAGAGCATCAAAGGAAATAAAACCTATTTGTCAGTTTTCAGCTAGCAAAAGAGAAGCACCCACCCACCTTATCCATGTGGGTGTTCTTGGCCTGTTCCAACAAGGTACACGCTTTAAAATAAGCCTGGAACAATAAAGCCTGGGAATCATTCAGCTGAAATCACCAGCCTGCACACACTTGGCAGATTAAAACTCTGGAAATTTTCAGGCTGACATTTAGAATGAAGTGAAATTGTTTAAACTACATTTAACAGTAACTTTTCTATAGCCCTTCTCTCTCCATCTCCCAAGCTTGGAGCCCGTGGGCCATGGCCCAGCAGTGTGGAGTGCCATGGCTGAGCTGGTGCCAGTCTGAGTGGATGGCACACCCTGCATGTGCTGGGGGGTTCACTGGGCTGCACAAAGACACCCGACCCAAACTCAGCATAGGTGAGGCTGTTCGGCCCTTTAACTGTAGCTGGAAGACATTTTGCAGTATCCTCTGGTTCCTGGCGGATTGACCCCTCTGTTCACCCCTCCCCTGTGTTTAAAATGTGTTCATCCCTGGTTTGACATAATGCTTGGCATGTTGTGCTTGGTAGAAAGCTTGGCCACGGTTCAGGAAGCAATTATTCAATTTTTACTAAAACGACAAATTGTCTCTTCAGGTTTTTGGAGTAGATGTATCAAATAAGGTGTTAGTTTTGGCTTGGGGTTTCAAAGCAGCCTTAAATGCCAAGAACTCATTTTCCATGATTCCACAGGACTTTGTGCAGTAGCAGCAAAATTCGCCCAGTTCTAACTAAATTCTGTTTCCCTGTTTTATGGTAATGTCCAAACTTTATTGTTCCAATGACATATCCCATTTGGAAAGGGGTAGTATAAGGTTTATTTTCTTATCTTGGCAATTGGTTTCATCCCCCATCTTGAACTGTAGCTGTGGTTGAAAGGTACTTGCTTAATTTCATGACAGAAGGGTGCTTATTTTTGGGGCGTAGAGTGTTGATATCTTATACTGTGGATTTGATGAAGGCCCTTAATTTGCAGAATTATATAGTCCATTGAAAAATGTCTTCATAGACAATAGAAAACATGAAAATAAAGCTGGAAGCGACCTGTGCAGATTATTTATTCCAAACTCTTATTCAAAGCAGCATTAATTTCAAAGTTAGATCAGGTTACTTAGGGCTTTGCCCACTCAAGTTTTGGCAATTTTTTGAGATATCTCTCTCTCTCTCTCCCTCTCCCTCCCTCTGTACACATATATATATGTATATATATATGTATATATTAAATATGATATTAGGATCTTCCTTCATTCCTGATCCTGTAAAGACAGACAATCAAGGAATATACTCATTTAGGCAAGGCAAACAGCCAGAACTGCTGATTCTTGCATAGAGCTGGAAAATGTTACGGAACTCATTTCATCTGTGAAACAAAAATTTTCATTCAGATGTTTCAGGGATTGTGGTGGTTTTTCTTAATGGATGGAAAGTTTTTTTCTACCTCCTGAAGAGCCCAATCTCCATTTTCCTGATCCATACAGAAGCACACCATGTTATACAAGTGACTGTGTTAATCCCCACTCCAGATCATCTAAGAATGATTCATTTCCTTTTATTTTAACCTAATTCTAACTCAGTTCTTTGGCTGCTGCAATTCTTATATTGGGCATTCATACTCTACATTCCCAGCGTACCTGTATTTTCAGACAAGGAGAGCTTTAAGGATGCTAATTTATTATGTGTTTGTACAATACCTGTCCAAGAGGGCAGTGCCTTTCTTATGGATTGGAACCATGACCGAGGAAAAAATGTTAAATAATAATAAAAATCCAATATCCTCTGAAAAGCAATTATGTAAAAACTATTATTTCTTTAACTGTCAGGCTCACCTCTTTGTTTGTTCCAGTAATCTCAAGGTGTGTGGAGAAAGGTCTCTGTGGGAGATATTTGTCTCACAGTTCCAATTAACTACCTAAGGAAGAACGAGATTTCTGTCTTGAGAGTCTGATCTCTTTTCCTTGATTAGATGTAGAAAGTTGCTTAACTTTGAAACACGTAACGCTGGTTGAGATATATTGCAATGAGAGTGGGAGCAAACGTGGGAATCAGCTTAAACAGAAAAGCCTTAGCAATATGTGGCAAATATTGGGATTTAATTGCTTGCTTCTTTTGCAATATCCTCTAGGCACTCACTGAAGCTGAAAGTAGCCTAGAACTAGCCCATAGCTTTATACAGCACTAGTTTTCACATAAGGATTCTGTGCTATGCAAGTATTTTCACTCTGGTGGTAGGCAGAGCCAAGGGATGGGGTGGGAGGTGAACACCACCTGGCATTTCATAGCACAGTTGCCACCGGAATGGTAAAACCTACTCAAAGGATGCTGTGGCATTAGCATCCTCCTCCCAGACACAAACAGCATTTCCAAGAGCTGAAAGCTGCTCCCAGCCTGGGCAGGAATGAATGTACTGCAGTGACATTTGGGCTGGGTACATGCCCACCTCCCTGGCAGCAGGTGCACCATGACATGCCCCTGCCACGGGGCACAGCCCCACTGGCTGCACAAGGGTTTGGTGATTGTGTGAGGGAAGCAGGAAGGCTGCTGTCCCACCAGGTACTCACCCTGTGCTGTAACAGGGCAGCTGAGCCTCCAGGCTCCACAGCCGTGTTACTCTGTCTTAGGAAAAGAAGCTACTCATAATCCAACAGAATCATTCCTGTGTCACATCCAAAGACCCTCCCCAGTGAATTTTGGAGTTTTACCGTAAGTCACGTGTAATTTGTGTTCACTTTGTGAACAATATTGACTTGATTCCACTAAACAGAATCAAGTGAACTCTCAGCTATTAATTGCAATGTGCTGGAGTTTATTTTTAGGAGCTGAGTATTCAGTGTAGGAGAGCTCTGTTGTTCGAGCAGCTGCATGTGTACCTGTCCTCAACAGTAAATCATTGTAGTCAAACCTCATCAACTCTCAAGAATTCATCTTATTTTCCACTATCATGATATAGTACTTATCTAATTTTGGAAATACAACTATATAATTCTTCATTCAGTCCTTGCTCTTAGTAGGCAGACTTTCAGTGAATATCTGTAACTACAGCCAATTTTGTGGCTCAGAGAAATGTCAGATAAATAAGGGAAAGATTCCTCTTGACATCAATAAGAATTCTACAAGGGTTAAAAAGTTTCATCCTCTTTTACCCCTTCTTTTCTTATACTGTTACCTGTAATCTCCTTTCTTCAATACAGTTCAACTTGTACATGACAATGATAATGAATCCCCAAATAAGGGTCAGAAGAATCTATTAATGGATAGAAACTAGCTGATGTCACAAGCCTGTTATAGTTTCATAGGATTATGTTGGCATAAAAATCCTCAGACACTCCTAGAAAAGAGAATTTTGCAAGGAGATTTTCTTCCACTTTTAGCCAGAATACTGTGCACCTTAAAGACAGGAGAAACATTGGGAAACCTCCTGGGCATTGCCACTTTGGGGCTTTATCAGGAACAAGTTAAGTGAATTTGTTTCTTGAAAAGCTTACAAGGGTTATAATTCTCTACTTTCTTTAGCATTACACAGGGAAACACTCAGAGGATCTTTAGAACCTTTGTTCAAATGAGATATAAGAAAGCATCACAGTATGGAATTCATGCCTGAAAAAGATATGATATTCATTTGAAAGCATATTCCAATTTTAAAACATTTGTGGATAGGTAAGAGCTGCCTCCTTCCTAGCAGACTGTGCATAGCAAAAGTAGAAAACCTTCAACATGTCTTAACTTTAGAAACAGGAATTTGGTGCTTTTCTCCAATTATCTCTGTTTTATTTTATTTTATTTTTCTCTCTAACCATCTGCAGCTCCACTGAGATCTTTGCCTTCCAAAGTCTGGTAAATTCCCATTTGATACAGAAGCGCATGGGCTGAGCACTGAAGCTGCTGCAGTAGCCTTTGCTGTGCTTTCTCTGGCAACAGAGGCACTCTAAATAATTGTCATGCTGTCCTGCCTGCTGTTCCATTCTGCTTCTTGCTTTTCCACCTTCTCCAGGTTACTATCCCATCATCTGTTTGTAGGGCTTTGGCTATAGGACTTTAAAAATGGGATAGAGAAGAAAATACTGGAGGATTTGTTTCTTTTTTTTTTTTTTCATAGTCTGTGTCAGGGATCTAGTTTATAGCTTGTTTCCTGAAAGTTAAAATAGTCTTGCTTAGAGTTTATTCCCACAAATAGTTGCAGCAGCCTGGCAAAGGGCAGCAGCGAAGGACAGTTTAGCAGCAGTGGCCAAGCAAGGCCAGACACTTCCAAGGCTGGCCCTCCATGCTGGGATAGCATGACTAAGGCATGGTCCAAAGCCAATGAACAGCTGAGGAAGTCATGTGTGATGTTGCAGTCTGTGAGCTGCCCCACAGGACCCACTGAAGGGTGTCTCCCATGCTGCAGTAAATATGAGTGGGTTTACCCCCTGTCATTGTGTCACCCTGCAGTGCTCAGTGCTTGGTCCTTCTCATGGGCAGATGTACCTTCCCATGGGGTAACTCTCATGCTATAAATCAAAAGTTGTGCTGTCCTGTTCATCTGCCATATCCCAAGTTCTGTTTAAATCAGTGTAAAACCTGATAAAGATCCAGCCATTCATTTTTTCACTTATATTTTTGTCTTTTAAATTAAGTTTTCCTGTGTCCTGTTTAAAATCCTCCACACGCTTTCTCTAGCTCTCCATACAATACAGACTTATCTGCTGCACACACTCTCTAGTGATTGAAAATGCTGTGCTTTTCACTCCCAGTGCAGCCAAGTCAAGCTGATAAACATGCTTCCCCTTCTTCTGTGTGTCAGTTTGCAGTGTGCTGAACTTACATTTTCATTAACTTGACTTTAACAAAACTTTTCCCAATCCTCCAGGGACAGCTGCTCCCTGGTGTGACTGCTCAGAGCTCCACTGCAGGCAGACAACTTATGACAATTGCTCCCAGCCGAGGTCTGGCCTGAGAGCACTGGGTTGTGTCTGACACCTCAATTCCTTGGGAAGCAAGATTTATCCTAGACTCCTGTCCTTTCACTGCACAGCTTTCTGCATGAGGAGGATAGCATTGTTTCACCAAATATGAGTGGATGAGAGTGTTTCTCAGCAGAAGCTTCTGCAGTTCCTTCTGCGGAAAGTTCCTTGAAAGAGGTTTTCATTGAAAGGGGAAAGGGAAAGACAACCTCATTGTTTTGAAATGTAATTTTCTTGCTGAATTATTTATTGCCCCTTCTGCTTCTGTTGCCTCAGGTGTTCTTTCAAGTGAAATGCCCTTAAAGCTGATCACATCAATGCCACTCTGTCTTCCCTCTCACTTTTCCATAGTACTACATTTCCTTTTCTTCTTGAGTCTGCTGAGAGCTATGGCATATCAATTGCAGAGCCTACAGCTTCCCATGCTAGACAGCTTTGAGTTTCAGGAATGTGGCAGAGGCTTTTTCCTTCACTGTTGTCCTTTCACAGCACAGAATACTTGCAAAGATGCCATGGTTGTTTCTTCTTTTTAGTTACACTACACGATTCTGATTATCAGATAAATTTATAATCTCATTACCCCTCACCCCTCTCTCTTTCAACCTGGTGAATGTCATGTTGTTTGACCCATGACTTACCAGTCTGCTTGCATATTATGTTTAAAAGTCAAGCTCAGAAACCATCACTATATTTTATGCTAAATATTTAACTCATGTCCTTGGCAGGAAGACAAAACCCTAACCATAGATTTAAAAATGGCCTTCAAAATCAGAAACCATTATCTACAAAAAAGGTTTATTTTCAGTTCAGCCATCTATAATTACTGTACAATATCAAGCATCTGTCTATCCTATTTATATTGCCAAGATGAAATTATAACCATGGCTTTATTCTCTTTATTTCTATGCTGAGAACCAGCATAATCCACATTCTTTGCAAACATGATCACCCTCTGCCATTTAATGGTATTAGCTTTTCATTTTCACTGAGGCTTCAAAATCTCTCTCCATATTAAATTTATTAACAATTCTCCAATAAAAGTATTTTCTAAGTATAATTACCTATTGTTCTTACTTTATAAACGTAGCAGCAGGAGCAGAACTACTTGATTAACATCAGTGGCATTAACATTAGATTTAAGAGAAGGGGCTCCTGGTGCAAGTGCCCTCACCAGGGTCCTTCTGAACAGCAAGGGCTGCAGTGCTGAGCTCAGCCAGTGGCCACAAATGCATTCACTCTGTGCTGGCTCAGACTATCAACATATTCCTCCTATGAATAATTCCATTGCCACCAATGAGATAATTTATATACACTAAATTCACAGAGAGCTGTATGTTTCAGGCCCTTACTGTGTAAAATCACCGAAGTGTGTCTGCAAAAATGAGAGGAAATTCTGGATTTCAGTCAAAAATTAACTCTGTTGCTCTTTCCAGAATCTCAGCTCCCACTCTTACCATTTTCTTTCAATTGGTTTGACCTTTGATCCAAGTCCTACATCCATTTCCCTGTGGTTTTAATTTCTGAGGCTCAGCTTTGCCCCACTGTGTCCCTGAGTAGTGGCAAACTGGAAGCTATCTCTGGGACATCATTTTTCAGTGATGACAAAAGACACAAAACGCCCGTGATTCAAAATACAAATAAGTAATTGAAAATTCCAGTTTTAGAGTCAGAACTAATTTTTATTTTAATGCCCACAGTTCAAAAATAATTATTTTTAAAATAATACAAATGCATTGTTTCTTCTCCTCTGCTGACATTTATGGGAATTTTTTCAGCACAGAGACTAATTTTAGACTGGGAAAAGCAAAAATGAATATGCAAAATTCAGGCTAAAAATCTTGATAAATTGTTTACAGTGAGGCTGTTTAGACTCCTCAGTTACAGCAGTCTCAGTACTGCAGACTACTAATAGTAGGAGAATTTTACTGTGTTTTTCTTAAGTTCCAGTCATTTTAACTGTGCTAGCACAAGAGTTTAAGTTAAAGCTAAGGAAAAATTTGAAATATAAATATTACAGTAACAATTAAGAACTACAGGTCACATTCTGTGCTGACATGAACAGGCCTCTTAAGATTTTGGAGGGGGAGAAAGGTTATTTAGCAGCTCATTTTCTTTGGTTAATTTTAGGTTGTCACTTTTTTCAGGCATTAGGAGTGAGCAGATGGTACTGATATTTTGCCCACTTTTATCATTGCTAACCATTCCGTTTGAAATGTATTTATGCAGCCTCATTGTCATGGAAATGCACACACAGGAAACTTTAAATCAGCCCTGCCATTTATGTGCTTCTGTAAACCTCTGTTTTCCTTATTTAGCTATTCAGCTATGACATGAGCCTGTTTTTTTTCATGAATCTACATTATTTTAACATTTAGTGTTTAAAGAAAATGTGGTGAGCAAGTGTTGGCTACCTTGAATTAACTTTGGAGTACAAATACAGGGGCACAGAGGCTTCAGATCTGCATTTATCCCCAGGAGCAAAGGCAATGGAGTGGTCTTAGAAACTTCTGGTAGACCAAAAAAGATTTGCAAAGGTGCTTTTGGCTATTCCTCAGAACCATGAAATATTTATGTAGGGTCAGCATCTCCCTTCAGTAAACTCATCAAAGTGAGATCAATAATGGCCTTTCCTCTGATCCAAAGCCCTTATCATATCATAGAATATTCCTAGAGATGTAAAACGAAGGAGGCAAGGTCTGTGAGGGAGATAGAGAAGAAGAGCAGCAGCAGAACAGAAATTCAGAGGATGTTACTCCGTGCCTGGCACAGCCGAGCCTGGGCAGGAGCTGCTCTCACTGCCCTGTCCCTGGGCAGCTCTGCACAGCCTGGCAGGGCCCCTGGCAGGGCAGGGGAATGACTGAGCTCCCTGAGTGGCCAGGGAGGGACTGAGGTCCTGCCCTGCACACAGCAGAGCAGAACGGCAGTTCTGTCCTGATCACTTCTGTGCTTGTCAACTCCCCGAGCGCTGGAGCTCTGAGCAGGTGACTGGCAGCAAAGTGTGTCACAAACGAGTCTCCTGGTGCAGCCAGGGCAGGTGGAGCCCCACACAGGGAAGCAGAGATGCTGTGAAGACCAAAGTATTCCTCATGTTTTCTTCTCTGTGCAGTTGTTTTTAGTGCCCCTCCTTTTAAAAAGAAACAAATAAACAGAAAACCAGAACAGTTCCTCTCACGTCAGAACAGCTCCATTCAGGGGAATTATTCTGAACTTGTTGGGAATATGAGAGAGTCTGGTTTAATTTTCAGCTTTTCTGGTTTTTTAATATCTATATTAGTTCTGTCTCCTGAAGGATGTTTGTGAATCATCAACCTAAAAATGCAGAGGAAAAAATCATCCATAATAAATGCATTAGCCAGTAGTGAAGAACTGGAACGTTTCTAATGCTGGGAGAGACCTGCTGGAAAAGGCAAGCAGCAAATTAGATTTGCGTTTGTAATTGATAGGGCAGCATGAAAGACAAGTGCAATTTGGGGCAGGATGTGGAAAGACATCATGTGACAGAGCAGGAAGAAATGCAATATTGTATTTAATTCTGGGCACCAAATAACCAGAAAGGTCAGTTAGGAGTTAATTAGGATGCAGGGTATCGGCTCCCAGAATCACATTCCCCTGGGGATCTCCTAACTTTAATGCACTTAGCACCAAAAACATTTTCTGCTTCTTCAATGTGCTAGTCACCCCACAGATTTTGCTACATTAGAGTGTTTTCCCAACTGAAATGCCCAGCAGGATTCTGTCTTTGCACTTCTTCCTGGACTTCAGTCTCTTCCTGGAAAAGCAGGGGGACAGTGGCCACCTCACCACCGTTGTCGGGGATTTGGCCTCTGTTTGTTCTTTGGAGAGGGCAAAGATGCACATCCACATCTTGAGTCTTTTTCATAAGCATTTTCTGCATCATTTGGATTGATATTTGAATCACAGCAGCAAAGGAAAAAGAGGCTCAGAAGGGTCAGTAACTTTAAAATGATAATGCTGATTTTGTACAGTCTCTCTCTGTTATCACAACACCAAATCACAGCCTGAATAGCTCTAAATCTCAATTTTAGTTGAAATCACATTTCTGAAGTTAAAATACTTGAAAACCCCTGCTTATGTTCACTGTCAAACTTTTGTTCTTCTATACCAGATGGTAACTGTCACCTTGAAATTAGCAAGGAGATGATAATTTGAAGGTACAGATTGAGTGATTTATGGGCTTCCCCTTTTCATTTCAGTGCTATTACAGTCTCACTTGAGATCACTGCTGTAGCCTAGATGAATGTTACAAAGGTATTTGACAAAGCAGAGCATAGACTCTGTAATCTTATTTTTCCAAAGCCTCTTGAAGAAAGCGTTACTTGGATGAAACTTTAAACCAACACTATTGGCTGTGAAATTATAAAGTAGCCACTCAGGGCTCAGCTGTAAGTAAACTGAATAATACAAGGTTCCCTTTGCTGTTTTATTTATTATTGTCTCTTAGTAAAATCTCTGAACAAATATCAGTTATCTTAATGAAATATGGAATGTGGTAGTGCATGAGGTGCTAGAACACGAATGAAATGGGTATGACCCACAGCCCAAGCTTGCTGCAGTCTGTTATCAAATGTACTGTAATGTTCTAGTCTGATTAGATATTCAAATAGAGCAATTGAACATTTGTGGATGTCCAGTTTGGTTATCTAATTTTGCTTGATTCATTTTCAAAATGGAAGCTTTTCTAATTGCAACCAGAAGCACTACTTTACTTTGTATTCAAGAAAGTTGTTTCAGTTTTCTCTTCTATTTCTGTGTATCTACTTTGTAAATTTTTTTATAATGTTTATTCTGCACTTAAAATTTCCTTCTTGGACTCCTGGGATAGGATTTAAGCAGAAGCTAATAAAATTACTGGAAATCACTTGGGTATGAATGATGTGCACACTAGTTAGTCCTCTTAAGATCCTCTTGGTTCTTAGCAGAAATTTCAAGCACATTACTGAATCTGGAGGTCTGGCCAAATTATCCCTCCTTCAGAACTCTCCAATTACTGTGAATGAGCACCAGCACTGTAACATTGTGTGACCTCTGTGCTTTCCTACTGGCCTTCCTTACAAGCTGACTACCTAAGGAAATAGAACATTTTGGCAAAATGATCAAATATCCTCCTCAACTATAAAATGTACTTTTGAAATAGTACTTTTGAGAAATTATTTTGATCCAATATTTCATTTTAGTATAGTTATAACTTCCTGGTACTTAGTAGCTTAAAAATGAGAGAATGAAAAGAGGTCAGCAGCTGAACCCAGATCAGCTTCACGGCAACGAAAATTTCTGCTCCTTTTTGTTTCAGCTTGAGGACAGATTATCAGAGCTCTGGAGTTTAGCGCTTTCATTTATTGCAAGTTTAAATGTGATTGCCTGCTTTACATATCTGTAAAGTCATCTCATTTCTAGTTTTGAAAGTTCTTTCATACCAACTCGTAAATTGAGAAATCTCTCATCTGTCCTATGTTCTCTTTCTCTTTTCCAAACCTAACTATTTTCAGGTATAATTGGAAGACCTCTCCACCTTTCTGTTCCTCTAGAAGAAATTTAGAGTAGGAATAAATCTGTCAAAACTCCCATCGGATGAAATAATAATTTTGCTCATTTACTTTTTGGTACCTGTGCTCAGAGTGTATAGAACAGAGAGTGTATTGCATAATATCCTCTCCTCTGGAGACAGGCCATAGTAATTATATTACCAATACTATTCCATTATAGTTGAGCTCATGCATACAAGTAAAAAATAACCTAAGTTAATTTTGCCATGTTTTTTTAAAAGAGGCATTAGGCTACAACCTTTTCAATGAGTTTTTCTCAAACCCCAGTGTAAAGCTCTCCTGTCTGTATTGAGCCTTAGTCTTCCAAGACTGCATTACCCAGTGATCAGCAAAATACTGCAAGTGGTGTTGTTTTGCAAAGGATTTGTTGTCATTGTTGGATTACAATTGCAGAGCTTCCACAAAAAGGTACTTTGGAAACATTTTTAAAAGAGAGCAAGTATGCAAAGCAAAAGGCTTTGTGTGATCCCCGAGTTTTCCTTCCTGCTTCCTGTGCACGTGAGGTAGGGAGTAGGATGGCTCTCTGCAGAGCCTAGAGTAGCAAACAGGGCTGGTGAGAAGGATCACAGATGTCTTTTCCTCAAGAGGAGAGAGGGTGCCAGGCATCAGCTGGTGTGTATGTTGAAACCATCTGGGATGTGATCAGGGCCCTGCTTTGATCCCCACGTCCCTGACACAGGGATGAGTCCATCACCATCAGTTTAAGGAAGCCTGTGACACAGAAGGAACCAGGGGGACAAAGTGCTTCCTCCTCCCTTGCTCAAAGAAGGTTCACCATGGAGCACAGACAATGTCCCATGCCCCAGAACATTCATCAGATTTGAGGGCAAACTTTCTAATTACGCAGATTTTCAAACACCTGGAGAAACAGTCTGAAGAAGGAAAGAATTTTCATCGTTCACGGTAGCACAGATAACACTGTCTTGATGTATGTGTAAGCCATATGTACGATGCTGGTACATCAGAGAAAGCTTTTCCTTTCTACAGATTAACAAAAATGGGAACACCCTTTGTCTGACTGGCATTTTTATCATGGGTGGAAATCAAACAACAGCCACCTAAAGCTGGCAAACTTGACAAGTCAAGTGCAGAGATGACTGAGATCCACTCTGATTGCCCAGAAGTGCTTACCTAGCTCCTGCTGAGCTGCTGTTGGTTCTGCTCAGGTGGATCTTCCAAAGTTAATGCAAAGTGAGCAGCTCAGGTCGCGTTGCTGCTCCCAGGAGGGCCGTGGTCCAGGTGCAGGGCTCTGGGGTGGATGCAGCAGCACAGCCCCTCCCCTGGCCCCGGGATCCCGTGGGATTGCTGGCAGGGCTGGGCAGGCTCGGGGCTCGCCAGCTGGTGCAGTTCTGCTGGTTAACGTGGCACAAGGTGAACTGAAGCGTGGGGTTCACTGCTTTGCACATCTTTGCAAATACTGTTTAGCCAGCGCACAGTTACAACACAGAGGAAAATTTGACAGTAACAACTAACTGTTCTGGGGGTTTTTAAGTGAAAAAAGGAGGATTCTCTTTAAAAATGTCAGTTTTGCTGAACTACAGAATTTGCTCTAAGTGCAAACAGTGAGGAGAACCTAGTAATGATCTGGGACACGGTTTTACTCTGCTTGCTGATTTCAGGAGAAGTCAGGACTCAAAAATCAATGAAATCAATAGAAGTCCTTCCTTTGACTGCAATATTCTTCACTGTGGAACTTCAGTGATATTTGAAGTATGTCTGTATTATTGAGACACATTTCATTTGCTGTGCACACTTACTGGACGTGTGATCTCCTCGTTAGCCTAAATAAGTTTATAATGCTCCTTTGAAAGAAGGAAAGAGGAAAAAGAGGAAGAAAGATCAAAGGCCAGGAAACTTGCAGCTGCACTGTTAAATGGGATGAGCAATAAAGTACACAGTGATACACAAAGAGTTAGGGTAAGGAAGTCATTGAACTTGTACCATTATAATGGAAATACTTTGTTTTCAAGTAGAGAAGAGCTACTTGTTTTGCTGTAATTGCAAATAGGTTAGTAATGACCCAAAACAAATCACAGCTATGCCAAACAGGGAATCTTCAATGGTATCACTGAAGAAAACATTCAGTAGTACACATGCATTATTGCCCATAGAAGTCTAAGTGCATTATTAGCCATAAGAGTTCTCCTGCAGCTATCGAACTATTACTTAGTAGAGCAAGCAAAAAAAATAAAGCAACATGCTAGATCCAGAACGACTAGAGAGGTCCCCCAGTGCACAAACTGGAATGCAAAATACACCTAAACTAATGCTGATGCCAGTCATTTCAACAGTGCATAAAGCAATAGACCATTTTCAGTAAGTTACATCTCCTTCCACCAGATCTTTATCTTCCCATTCACATGCATCCAGCACAATAAAACATGGGCTCTGAATCCTTAATTGTGGGTACATATAAGCACTGTTTTGAAGATAGCATATTATATTGATTTTCCCTCCTATCTACCTCAATGTTTAATAATAAAAAGAAACAGAAAATAATTACACCTGCCATGATATTAAAAACACTTCACACTCTGCTCTGCTTTAGTCCCAGAATTTCTGTTCTTTTCTTAAGAATGACCCTGGTTCATTATCTGGAAGCCATGGCAGGAGGGAGCTTTTATTAAGTTTTTTATCTGAAACTATTCATTTTGATTTAAG
Organism: Sakesphorus luctuosus; assembly: GCA_013396695.1. NCBI lineage: Eukaryota > Metazoa > Chordata > Aves > Passeriformes > Thamnophilidae > Sakesphorus > Sakesphorus luctuosus. Next base: position 820,011 of record VWZD01012667.1, read on the forward strand.
AGCCTGCTTTTGTAACCAAAAATTCATTGGGATTTTTCTGTGTTGTGGGGTAGGGACAGGATTTTGAAAAACAAGTGTTTTGCTGCAATATTGCTATTTCATCTACTAACTCTGTACGTGCAAATGAAGTCAAAACTAGTCCAACTAGTCAAACAGAATCTGAAAATGAATCTGCTCAGCTGAACATCCCAAAGGCCAACCTGAAACAAAAAAGTGGTTGCATAGATCTATGTGGTTGTAAATAAAAATAAACCTGTAAATAAACTGAAGAATGTTTTCTGCAGAGTCTGCAGTTGGACAGATCAACACTTTACAAATGTCATGGCTGGTGGAGGGTGTCCCTCATCTTCACCTCACTGTCATCTTTTAGTGCTCTGAAATTCAGCAGCAATACAATGATAGGAAGGTAAAGAGTGCTCTGTACCTGATTCAGCAGGACTTGCTTCCTGGAGGGGTAAATAAAAGATAATCCCTCTGTTTGTACAAGAGCACAAAAGAGATGTAAGCATTGCAACCAGGCAGATGTAAACTGCACCCCTCCACAGAAGGATCTGAGTGCTAACATGCTACATAGTCAATAAGGTCATAGACTACCAGGCCAAGAGATACCTCTGTGATATTTTTATCTAGCCATGTTAAACATCTATGAACTTATTCTTCTTTGAACTGGAGTGTAGAAGATGAGGTTTCCCCATTGCACTGGTCCTTTGCAGAGTCCTGTTAAGTACCTTCTGCTGCCTGCTTGGCTTTACAAGCCCTACATGCCACAAAACAGTTAAATAACCTTTATGTTCGACAGAGATCTATATACTGGGGGGTGGGAATGGGTTTCTTTTATGGCAGTGTGTGATTTAGGGATTATTAAGGCAGCAGTGGCAGAGACTGTTAAATCATAGCAGAGGTTTGTGTTAAATTACATAGTGCTGAGTTCTGGCCTTCTGGGTAGTTTTTCTTAATTGTGCTTGTTAAAATGTACTTTAGAGTTACACATCTCAGACATTGATTTATGGGTATAGATCTTGCTTCTGCTCATAAATAAGAACCTGTGCATCCTCCCTACAGCTGCCTGACCCACACGATACCTGTCACGGTGTGTTGTCCCAGCGAGTCCTTTAGCTCATTCCCTGAAGGCCATTACCAGATGTTCAGTCTGCCTGGTTTAGGGTTTTTTTCTGATGTCTTGCCCTAGTGCCATTCTGATTATTCACTAAATTCAGTCTACCTGAGGAGGCTCTTACAAGTTCTTCTGGTCAGTTTTTCAGGTGTTCTGCCTCAGGCCAGACCCTGACTGCAGTCAAAAAAATCTGTACCAAATTGGATTAGAGCTGTATCTTCTGTCCATTTTTTGCATGTTCCTGAGACTCCATTCAAAGTTTGCCTTCCCCTTGTTGTTCCCAAAAGAACTCAAACTAGAAGCCAGCCTTCAGAAATTGAGCATATTAAGTCTCACAAACATCAGTCCTAGAGACTTTTCTCCAGCTCAGATGAAAACCAGACACAATTCTCATTTGCTCTGGTAAACTTGGAACAGGTTGTAAGAGGAGCTATTTCGTATTTCTATTCAGAATTTCTACACAGATTTCTAGTTCTGAATTCAGCTTCAGGATTTGGTTTTCCTGTAGAATTTATTACTTTAGTATGTTACTGCAATTATTCTCTAGCGGTTTCTTGTTATCACTGCATGGAGTGAATCTTGCCTGCTGTGTCATTTTTCTTAAATACTCAGAAGACCAACAGAAGTTGGATAACAATATCTGTGCTCACCAGGACATTTGGTGGAACCACTATACATGCTTTGAATTAAATATTCTACAGGTGCAAGTTTTATAAGCAACATTTGTCTACTGTGTTATATTTTGACCAGTACAGGAGGAGAATTACACTTCTAGTTGTCCCTTCCTAAGTCTCTGTTTCTCAGATGTTTAACAAATTACACAAAGAAGATGCCACTACCGGTTCCTCATTTGTTTGTTCATTTGTTTTAGAAGACAAAGTGTTGCCTCTGAGATATATACATGCTATAGTATTTTATTGCCCGTGACCATGCATGCAAACACTCATGGTAAACCACTCTGAAGTGCTGGTGCTCCCGATTTATATTTGGAAAGCAAAGGCATGAGAAGAAGAAGGCAGCTTTGAGTGGCAGACGAATGCAGAGCTGCTGCTCGATCTGCAGGGCACAGCTCAGCAGCACAGGGGCAGGAGGCAGGGCTGAAAGGCTGCCCTTCAGAGCCAGCTGCCTCAGCAGCAGCTCTGCATTTCTGCAGGACACTGAGTCACCGGTGGGAGTGTGCTGATTGGGATTTCTCCAAGGTTACACAGAAGCAAATCCACATCTGTGCTAACAGTGGTCACAAGGCCATCCTTTCTCCTGGTACTCCTCTCCTGGCTGTGCTCTGAAGGCTTTGCAAGCTCGTAGCTGGCAGGGAAACAGAGACACCAATCCTGTACAATATAACAGAGGCAAGTGGAAGAAAGCATACCACTCACCCAACACTGCTGTTACCATTAGACTATACTGTTTCCAAAATATGTTGAGTTTGTGTCTATTTAAAGTTTTTAAATAGACTTTTCTTAGCTGCAAAATATGTAAATTCTTGACTTTTATTTTCCAAGATCCATATTCTTCAGTTCTAGTAAATGTCTTTGAAATATTTCACTTAAATGAAAACTTGTATATAAATATTCAATGAGTTCTGCTGACCAGAATAGATGTGCTCATTTATCCTTCAGGCAGACATTTTGGAGAGCCAGGAACAGTTCTGCTTGCTTGGGGTTTGGTCCAGTAAGCACATTTCTCTGTCAGTGTGGAGTTTTCCTGCTGCTCTGAGGCTCAGCATCCACTTTGCACATGTAATGTTGATGCAAAATACTATCCATGGATCCTGTTCTATACATTCCTCCTTTTTGCATCCCAGTCACTATGCTGAAGGGATTGTCCCTGTTCACTGAAGGGGGGGTTGGATTAGATGACCCTCAGAGGTCCTTGCCAATCCAAGCCATTCTATGATTACTCCCTTCTTTCAGTTCCCTCTCATGATTCTGAACTTGGTTTCATGTCTTTCACAGTCTCTTTTTTTCTCTTTGCTCACAGGCTGTGTTTTCTAGGCTTGTTTTAGCATCTCTTTTCTGAGAGGACTGGCCAAGGTCTGTAGGGAAGATACTGCCAAGATTCCAGGATGCAGAATTCCCAATTTCCTATTCACTGTATATCAGACTGTCACTGGAATACTAAACAAAACATTTATAACAAATCACTGTGGGTGTAATAACACTTAATAACAGTACTATTGAATGATAAGTATTTTCAATAAACATTGACAATTTCCAGGATCATGAACTTGGAAGTACATAATACTATTTGAGAAAAGATTCAGCACAGCTGTAATTAACAAGAACTGGATATTTGGGAAGACCATTTAACTAGTTTTTATTGTGAGAGACCTGGGAATCTGAAAAAGAACAGTTTAGTAGGCTGTATAATGACAGAAAAAGACAGACTAAAAAGGGACCAAGTCAGATTTATCACCAACCAAACTGGAAAAACAGTAGTGGTGGTAGATGGTTACAGAACACAAAATAAATAAATCATGTTACAGTAGTTTCTGTATTCAGCTCCTATACTTGAAATCATAGTTTAGCTCCAACATTTTTTCTGGATACCGTTATCCTAGATAAAATTTGGTTTAATCAGAGTTAGTTCCAGTACTAAGGTGATTTCTGACCTTTGTGTTCTGTCTCACTTCATACAGCACAGTCCTGCCTTCCAGGAGGATCAGGTTTTGGACATAGCTAGCCTGAGTATGAACCAAACAGAGCAAATATTTCCCATGTTATTGGAAGGACCTTACATATTTTTGATCAATTCAGCTTTTACAAGAGCTCACTAAATTCAGTATTTGCACAGTTAGCTTGAAATTGCTTAAATGTAATGAGCAATGAATATCAATTATGTGATTACTAATGAAAAGCTAATCTAGCCTAAGCACAATTAATTTCTGTTTAAATCTGACCCCTCAAAATGTAAGTAAATTGACTTGGTTCTGTTTTAATGGAAAGACTTTTTTGAAAAAATATTAATATTTTAACACGCCATGTCAATTTGATAAAACAGGGTGTCCAATTGCACAAGCCTCCTCTTTCATTTGCAGATGCATACATCTTGGAAAGTTAATGCACCATATGTAATGAGAAACTTCTGCACACTGATTTAAAGCATAGAGATCTATTTGTACCCAAAGGCCCCATATTAAAAGAAGTGTCCACACTGATAATAATATCCCAGGTATACTGTGTAAGTCAAAAGGCTTGATCCTTCAAGCTCCTAAAGAATTATGTCATCTGATCCCCTTATCAAGACCCCTTTAAGGGAGGGGAGCCTTTCCCCCAGGGTACTCCACAGACCACTGCCGAGGGAAGGCCAGGAACAGAGGAACACCAGATTCAGGGCCCACAGAACTGAGATAGCAGTGCTGTAAAGTCCCCCTCAAGACATGACAAGGATTGGAGCTGCTGTTCCTGTTGCTTAGCCTGATCTGTCCGTGTGGTCCTCGAGAGCTCAAAATAAGAAAAATAGGTGACAAGGAATAGGTTTTTTCATTTGTCTCAACTGCCAGTGAATGAATTGTATTTCAGTAGGGCTGTTCTACCAAAATATCTGAGAAGACTTGGGGCTATTTCTGAGATTAGAACTGAATTTCAAAATGTACTTGCCACACTGAATTTAGCAAAAGAGTTTGCCCTGGAAAGTTTAATTTCCTACCAAGCCCTTATGAGACAAGCAAAGGAAATGAGATGTTACAGGAGTTACCAATCATTGCTTGTCTTTTATAGGTGGTAATTCACCAGTTCCAGCATTTCAGCTGAATACAGAAGACCTGATTCAAATCTCTTGGAAGGGGCTTGGTCCCACAGTCTGGATTACTGTCCTGATCTCCCAGTTCTGATGTCTCTCTTGTTTAGTTCCTCCAGGTCAGTGAGTAATGGATGGAGCTCCTTCTGCAGAGCTGACACTGAGGGTGCTGCTCCAGCCCAGCAAACACAGCACAGTTTAGGGCAGACTGGGACAGCAGCTGGGGGGCAGAGCCCTCCACACTGCCCAGTGCCTTGTGCTGACCACTGAGGGCTGCTAGCTGCTTGTAAATCTACCATTTTCATCTCCTTCCAGCTTCAGAGGATTTGTTGCATGCTAATTAAATCTGCAAATTTTGATCAGCAGCAGTAGCCAGAATTTCAGGAATGAACAGGAATTCATTGTTTCAGCATGTTCATTCATTTTTGTGCTTGACTTTAACTGATCACTTCACTTCGAAAGGAGCTTTGAAAATCAATGCAATAAATAAATACCAGTATTAAGCTCTGTACTTGTTTGTTATGAAATCCATTGTTTTAAATTAAAATCTCAATACTCACACATACTACAAAGTAGGATCATTGTACATTTTAACCCAACATTCACATACTGGAGGGGACACCCATAAAACTTCTAGAGGTTATTAGATGTTTTTACTTGTAAGTTCCTTTATTATCGATTTAAAAGCTGTTAGCCAGAAGGCTTGCTGACATCAAGCTTTTGTTGTTTAATTTTTTTACAGTAAGGAAAGCTGGTCAGGACTCTTAAGTCTTCAGACACTGATAATATGCATAATATTATGTGCAGCCTTTTAATAATACAGCAAAAGGATATGCAAATATGCCAATTTCATTTACAGAGTTGAAATCTGCTTCAATAATTCTTGTGAGATAAGAAGAGATAAACTATAGGTATTCATTTGCATCAAAAGCCTACTGACAGCCAGATTTTAAGAATCATTCTGGTGCTTTCTTTGTCCTTAAGTACAATTTTTATTTTCTAATAGAAACAGGACATTCAAGTGAAAATGGGCTATTGTATAGTGGAAACAAGGCAGGCTGCACTGGTTTCTGGCTATCATGCACCCTCTTCAAGAGCCTAGAGAAAATACTTTCACCACCAGTCATTGTCTATATAGTCCTTCTCCTACATCTATCTTGGAAGTAGCAGTTAATATTTTATACTGGAGATTATAATCTATATATTTAAAATAAGCAATTCAACTGAGTTTTCCTCATGACACTGATCCCAAGAAACAACTGAAGTGCAATTTATGCTGAGGTGAGCTGCCATAATACAATGAGATGGTCCTTCAAAACTCTTTGAAGATGATCCCTTCCAAAGTACACACTTGTAAAGCAGAGATAGTATATACATTTTAAGAAACTGCAACAATATGTGGTACAAAATAGCCTACAAACAAGTCTCTGATACATAAGTTAAATGACATTGACTGTTAGCACTCAAAGGCTTTTAGCAGTAAAAGGAATAGATTATCAGTCCTTTGCTGAACAGCTTGAGGTTGTTGAGGGGCACAAGGGGTATTTTTGTTGTAGGAAAATTATTCAGCCAAAGTTTGCTGGTCTAGAGATAACCAGCGAATGCATAAGACACTTCCAGCCAATATCCTTGAATTAATCTAGTTATTCTCTGGAGCCTGAGTGCCCCACTGTTGCCAGGAGTAAAGATGTCCCCTTTGCAGGCTGGTTGGAGCAGTCCTTGTTTGACCAATCTGTTTGAGACCTTGTCGGGATGTCAGCACAGGACAGTTCAGAGGGACCCAACCCCACCCCTGTGGGGCTGCCTGGGGGTCCAGGGTCTCCACTCAGCCGAAGATCAAAGGATGGGCAGTGCTTGCTTAACTTGTCAGCTCTGATACAACCAAAGGGAATGTGTATGTGCTGTCTCAGACAGACAAATCTCTCTAGGCAATAACAAAGCTTGATTTAGACTTGCGCTTCTTTTTAATTACAAGCACAGTGTTCTTCATTAGCTCTGATCTGTCATTTTTGATATCAAAAATATTTTCTAATGTTATAAAACTGCTAGAAACTACTTGTACGTATTCATGACAGAGGATTAACAGAGGCCTGGCCACCTACCATTGCTGAGGTTTTGTTTCTCACTACTTTAGTTTCTTGAGGGTACAATCTCCTTCAAGTAGGTAGCCAGTCATAGAATCCCTCGTGTCATTGGTATTTATCCTCCAGCCATGCAGCTGGGCATTCACTGTGTGCCACAAATGACTCTGGCTGTGCCTCTTGGCTAGGGAAGGATCCTGGAAGTGGCATTTATGAGATATTTCCCTGTAAAAGCAAGAGAAAGAGGTGTGGGGGGAGGCAGGAGATTTGAATGCCTTTGTAGACACTGCCTTTTTCGTTGTGAAGAAATGAGTGACTGGAAGATTTAAGGGGAAGCTACAAGGTTCAGCACATTCTGCCTGGGTTTACTGCTGAAGCTGTATAAAATATTTAAAAGTACTGTAAGAGGCCTAGAGTAAAGCACCTCTAATGCAGCTGTTTAAGTCTCAGTTTATGAAGAATTAACACCTGGCAAAACTGTCAAAAAAGGGAGGTGGTGGTGATTAATAACAAATAGAAACATAGCAGTTTTCCTTGACCTAGTTCTGACTCAAACCTTTAATTCTCACTCCATTAAAGCTAAATAGTAGAACAACAGGAGCATTGAGAACAAAGATCTCGCTGAAAATTGACAGTGAGTTATCTGGACTTGATCCTGTAGTTAATATAACATGAGGAAAATGTTCAAATTAGGGCCTCAGCTTTCTGTATTCAGCTTGAGACAAAAGTGAGCACATAAGATGGTATTTGCTGGAATTCCTGACTGGCTGAGAGTCATAGTCAATTATTTGATTAACTAACTTCCTTTCTCATAGCAAGAATCTTGTCTTTGAAGCCTTTAAAACTCAGGTATACTCTGAATAATGAGAGAACTCTGACACATGTTGTTGTAACAGTTTAATTTACTGTTATTTTGTGTGCCACCACTGCAAGTTCCCACTTCCTTAGAAAAATACAGAGGGAGCCTTGGCCTTGCCAGTGCCTAACCAAGCGTCTTAAATCAGCCTTAACACCCAGGGAAATGGACCAAGCTGGACAGATCTGAACTGAAGTGATTGAAACCTGTGACTGCTATGAGGGTGTTCCCTGTCAGCAAAATACCACGAGTGGGCTGCTGGGACAAATACTTAAACTGATTCAAAGAAATTATCCAGAGCTCATGTCATTGCCTGTTCTTTAATATTTAATATTTGTTCCAGGGTTACCCAATCCTAAATGTTTGATTATCAAATTAGCATTTCAGTCTGTGGAAAGCAGGAGTATCTCCCAGACTCCATCAAACAAAAAGGCTTCTGGGAAAACTTCTTGATGGATCAAAATGTGGGTTTTCTTTTCACTCTTCTACCTCCCCACACTGGCAGTGCACACAAGATCCTTCAATTGATTTCACACAGGGATAGCATTCACTTAAATATATTTTTTATATATAAACATCCTATTATACACATATTTTAAAGGAATATTCCCTGCAGGTCTTAGGTAAGAATTGAAAAGGCACCAATTTGGGCTATATTTAAGCAATAACGACTGATGGAAAGGCTGTTTCTTTTCAGCTAAATGTGCCAAGATTTAGCTTATCTGGTAATTAACTGCTGGGAAAGGCCTCCCTGTCAGTCACCACTGCTTAAATAAGAATTAGATGGGGGGAGGGCAGAAGGCTTGTCATTAATCACCAGGAAATTTCAGACAGGTGCTGTTTTGCTGTAACAGAACATGCAAGTATTAAGAAAAATCACCAACAGTTACCTTCCAAGGTATTATAATTATATGTGGGCCTGAAAGTTTTCTTAGAAATGGCTCATTCATATATAGCATTTAGACATCAGCAGGATAACTGATAAAAAATAGGACTGTGCCAAATTTTTAATTTTCAGTACCCTCACTCTGCACTTGGTTGCCTTCAAGTGAAGAAACAACAGCATTTACTGGAGACAGCCATGCATGTACTGGAAAGAGCTAAAGTCATCAGCTTCAGTTATGGGCAATAAGGAGCCTGTTCTGAGCAAAGATGATCACTGGGTATTTCTGTGTGGCATTGTGCTTCATTGCAATATATAAGAAGTATAGTAAATAAGTAAGAAATACAGTAGCAATTATAAACTACTAAAAATAAAAATATAAATCATATTTATATAAACATATCTTTCTTAAATGTATTTAAACATAAAAATTAATTAAAAGTATCTAGATGACTGACACTTATATAAATATGCCAAAAGACAATAAACAAATAAATGTAACATATAATGTAAGCAAAACATGGCAGAATGTCTTATCTGTCCAGGTAGGCAAAGGAAGCTCAAGTCATAGTTCTGTGGTGGTAACTTAGCTCCAGCTTGCTCAGAAACAGTTGTATGGATTCACTCGTGTCTGCAACACCTGCTCTGCTACTGTGCTGTTGAGATGAAATTCAACTTCTCCAGCCCTAAGCTGTTACAGCTGCCCTAAAAACTCTTCTACACTCAGTCAAGTGTCCCTTCACCTGAGATTAAAAGTGACATTGGCTCCATCTATCGCTCTGTGCAATCTCCTGTCTCAGGAAGGGACAAAGCTGAACCCCATCTTTGCAGAGGGCAGCACACCCAGGTCACTGCTCTGCCAGGGTGGCTCCTGGTGTGTGCCTGGCACATGTTGGGAGTTGCAGGAGGGCTCCAATGATTTCACATTAGGAACTCATAGTCACACAAAGACCTTTTTCCATCTTACCAAGAGGATGATTCATGGTACTTCTCAGTACCAAAAAACTTTTACAGCAGGGTGAACAGTCAGTCAGTACAGTTTCCTATGTATATTATAAATATTACTAGCTTTAAATGCTGGTGCACATGTGGATTGAAATCCTAACCTGGGATGGGTGGAAGCTTTGCCAGTCACTACACTGTGATCAAGAATTCACACACTGTATCTTAAAACATAAAATACCACCATGTGTGATGCATGTAAAAGCCCTATTTGCTTTATCTTTGGCAGGTATTCTATAAAAGAATATTAATATCATTTCTACACAACTTTTTTTTCTTTTGGGGGGGGCGGAATTTCAATGGAGTTATATGTATTAGTGATACCCAGATGAGAGTAACTGCTTCTAGGTATATTGCCAAATATATCTAGTTTAAATCCTAAGATTTCAGAACAAGAGATATAATAAGGCTTATCAGAGACTATAATTGCATAGCAGGCTGCCCTGGGGCAAGTGAGAACTAATGAAGCTACAGGATTGATATTTTAGCCCAGACACAAAACAGACTTCATAATTTGCTGCAGACACATTCCCCTCTGCAGTGGGGTTGATGAGCTTGCCTGTTGTGCAGCATTTGTACATACCATGTTACAGAGCTCCCTCCTGAGAAAACAAGCCCAGGTGTGTGCACAGTGTGTAACATCCATGGAAAAGATTGTGCCCTGCTTGGGAGAAATGCCCCAGCACAGAAAGAGGAACAGGAGAACACTTAGTAGAAAGACAGCCCATGTCAAGTATGGAAGAAGATGGGATCAGTGGCTCAGTACATTTTTTTCCAACAGTGAAGACTGATCATAAGTCAAGTAGAATATACATTTGCTTATGGTACACACAAATTGGAAGGCATGCTTTTCTTCTGCACAAATTGCAATTTACGCTTAACACAAAGACAGAGAAAGGGAAATTTTCATTGAAAAAGTTCGTATATTGGTCAGTATTGGATCCACATGTGTGATTTTTAAAATAACTTTAGATGTTTTCAGACTTGTATATATTAATGTTACACTTTATTACAGAAATGCCTTACCCTAATTTTAGGATCGTTTTGGATTAGGATTCAGCCCGGTCAGCCAGGTCAGCTCTATCCTGTCACCTACTCTCTATGATTTTGGCCCATTCCATTTTTCAGTCTCAGCTTTTATCCTGTAAAGTGGGAGTAGCAGTGATGGTACCTTTGCTTGTTTTAGCTATTCATCTCTCTCACACAGTCTGTCAGAACAGACTTCTGACTGTTTTTAAAACCTGATATATACTGTAACCAGTAAGATATGAGCCTTGGTACCATCTTTGGGGAAGAATTTGTATTCTTTCTGGATGTATCTGGGTCCATTCTCCCAGATCTCATAGGACCACACTGCTATTATATAACTCTTAAATAATGGTGTTGATGGTTCTGTAGAGTTGGTATGCAAATACATATTTCATAGAAATGTTCAAAAAAGGGAAGTTGTTTTCTGAAAGAAGGTTAAAGATGAAACAAACACAATAAGCCAGCCTTATGTTTCAGCACTGCAGAAAAGGTGTGGTGTGTGCTGTCTGGTTTACCTCTTTATACCTTGTTTGAAAACTTCTAGTGGCTTTTAATTTTATTAGGTTCTGATTTGAACTAGGACTTAATTTGAAATTACGTCAGCTGTTTCTCCTAGCCACAGTTGTATTCTTTTGGTTTTTCTCAATAAAAAACTCTTATTTTTTTATACTGTGTTAGGAGTACATTATGAATGTTCTGGATCGTCCAGAAGAGGTAAAGAAAAGGATATGATTCAGCTATTTATAAACTTCTGATTTTAGAGCTCTTTCGTAATTTAAATGGCTGATTCAGATCAGAATGGTTAAATGAAAATATTTGTGTTTGGTTTCAGTTATCCTCAACATAAAATCACATCATGTATCATTTTATTAGTACTATAAACATTGTTAAAGAGGTTACAGAGATGGTATGCTGTAATTTTTTTTTATGTTTACTTTTTAATTGGTTTTGTTACAGAAGTCTTTCAGGTATTAAGAATACTTCTGGTTGGGTTTGTGGGCTTTTTGTCATTTACAAAAACCATTCAGAGAGTAATTTTGGTTGGTTTTTATCAGGCAAGTGCTTAGAACTCAGTTTGGGAAGGAGCTGATTTGCTCTAAAGCTGAGTGAGAGCAGAGCCCTGCTGGTGGTCAGCAGAGAGCTGATGGACCTGCAGGGTCCTGGTGGGAGGTGCAGGGCCAGACAGGCAGCCCAGCTGGAGCTCAGGAGTGGGTTTGCCTCAGTGCCAGTGCTGCTGTGTCGTGTTCCAGTGACCCTCTCTGTCACCTCTGCTCCTGCATCCCATGGCCCTTTACCTGGAAGTGCTGCTTCCTCTGTGAGCTCAACAAGGGTGTACACAGAGAGCAGCCACCAGCCAACTGGGTGGGGATCTCTGCATTGTTATTATTGCTGAAGCAGCTTCAAATTGCCTGAGAATGTCACAATAAGCAAATGAAAGACAAATGAACTCAATTAAAGATAAAGGGGGAAGGAGGAGCTGGATTTTCAAAACTGCTTATATGATTTAGAGCCATAACTCCTGTCATAACTCCCAATTCACTGGGAATTGACTGTCTAAATCTTTCAAGCTCCTTTGAAAGTACCACCCAGTAATTTTTCCCTGAGCAGATATCACTTGCTCTTGCTTTTCCCCTGTGAGATAACTGTATCATAAATAACATTCAGCAAAATAACTCCATAATATGCAGGGGTTTATACCATTTTTATACACTTTCAAAAGGGTAAAATACTGTCTCTATAAAAAGTTAAAATGGTTTAGTTCTGCCATGGGTTAATACATATTTAAGCTCTAAAATATTGATTCTTTGCCAAATTTCATCTGGGGTAGTGCTTTTCAAGTCTGTCTTCCATTTCACTTTGGTTTAAAGGATCAAAGAAGTTCCACTGCCCAATAAGCCAAACATATCTGGGTGATTGAAATCTTAGATTTAAAATGAAATTTATCTGAAGGCTAAAAAATTGTCTTATGTTACAGGTGGGTAAAATCTGTAAAAATGCACCCACTTCTCTGAAATGAAACACAAGCTCCACCTCTGCGGCTACAAAGTTCATTTTTCAGTGCACATGAACAAGAGGCTTCCTCAGTTCCAAACCAAGACGAATTTCATGGAATGTTTTGTGAAGTGTCAGCACACGTTTGTGCAGCCCAGACTGAGCTCTCCCCTCGAGGTGCACAGCTGCTCCCAGGAGGGCTTTGCTTCAGGCAAGGCTGCAGCACAGAGTGCAGCCCTCAGCCAGACCCTCTCCTCTTGCAGGTGTATGGAATACCTGGTGTTAGATACACCATTGTCTGCTGGAAGGTTTTTCCTGTTCTTTGGTTTGATAATCTTAAATTCTTGAGTGTAACAAAACCAAACAACCAAAAAAACCCCACAAAAACACCCACAGCGATCAAAACCAAACTATGAAGAATATTTGCTCCACACTGATGGGGTTTTGGGACCTTTCATTTAGAACATGATGGATGTGTCTTAGAGAAGCAGAGCAGGAGAGGAAAATTAGTTCGTTTGCTAAGGATCTTTTCTGAATATTTCTGCTTTTTAAGCATATTCTGTGAGGTATTGCTGTCTTACTCAATACTAGAGGATGTATTTTGAGTCCTTCTTTAAGAAATCCTGTAATCCTGTACATTGTTTGCCTTTCTCATTGGGGTAATTCCATTGCAGTGAAATGAGAGCATAAATATGAGAAGCATTTGCTCAAGACTTCATTGCATTTCCAGAACAAATAGTACCAGTTAGAAAATTGGGCATGGTTTATCTGTGAGCTGTCTCCAGTTTAGAGATGCATATACACAGGGCTTTGATTTGATATCATACATGGTAGGGAGACACTGGCACAGGCTGCCCAGAGAAGCTGCTGCTGCTCATCCCTGGAAGTGCCCAAGGCCAGGTTGGATGAGGCTCTGAGCAGCCTGATCTGGTGGAAAGAGTCCCTGTCCCTGCCCATGGAATCCTTGTAATTAGATGATCTTTAAGATCTCTTCCAACCCAAACCATTCTATGATTCTGTGAGCTGACGCCATAGAAGGGTTATAATATCCATTTTAGTATCTAATCGTCCTTATATCTGAATATATTTAAACAAGACCAAGTTTTCATTTGTACCAATGATGAAGGCCTTTTCTGCTCTGCAGGAAAAATAATATCAGTGTGAAAAAACATATGTGAGTGTATATAAATATATATATATGTATATGTACATCAGAAAATAAAGCAGGAAAGGAGAGAGGAAGACAGATGGACTGGCCAAAACAAATTGTGGAATACCAGGGATGATCAGAAATTTTAGAAAGAGAAATGGAAAATTAATCAAAATTCCATCTCACATCAGGACATACTTGAAGAATAAAAATGCCTCTGGCCACAAGACAAAGCAGGTGTATTCAGGAAGTAGGAATGTTCTCATGTTCTCAGAGTGGATGCACATTTCTCATATGTCATCCTTATTGCTCCTCAGCCTTAGCACAGGGTGATACTTAAGGGAGAAAGCAGCAAGATCAGAAATAAGAGCATTCCAGCTTGAACATAAGAGTTGCCAAATGATATTGTAAGATTTACATGTGCACAATTACAAACCAAATAGGTTCACTCAGTCATGAGAAAAGAATATTAGAAAGCTTGATATATTGTTGTTATTATAAAATACAGAGTGAAAATACTTTGGAAAGTAATTTTTTCCTGTTTCATTATAGTTTACAATATGTAGACTCAATACTGGCCATTAGCCCTGTAAACTATGATATAATGACTTCCTACCTAATCCTAAGCAGTGCCATTATAAGCAATTTTAGCATATTTTATTGGGTCAGTGAAAATTTTATTCTCTGAAAAACTGTAAGAGAATGAATTGCTTTATGAAAAATTCAGCATAGTACCACATGCAGCTTGGAGTGCTAATCCATAACCAGTGAGACTCCCTGCTTTAATAAGCACCCTGAGTTCAGAAGCCAAGTGCTTCTCCCCTGTGTGTGGGTGGCTGTATTGTGCACAGTAGTAAGGGAATGCCACCTCTGGTAACTCTGGCAGACCCATCACCAAAGCTCATGGTCTCCAGGACTCTCAAGACAGAGAGGTTCTTCAACAGTTGAGTATTTTTCCATGAGGTTAACTTGGTAGCTACCACTAAGTAAACTGCTGTTTGCTGGCAAGTATTTCTCTGTCACAGGAATAAGGAAAGCAAGTGGGAAGAAGAGTTTAAGTCCTTTCCCTTTCAAGACTCAAGATGCAAGGGGTTTAATCTTCCTAGGTGTGAATCCTGTGTTACAAGGAGAAGGGAGGTGAGGGTGCTAGTGGCGGATTGAGGGGCTGTGGTGGGAGTGTGTTGATCTAAAACCTGTGCAAGGCTTTTCTGAGCACGGGATCTCATGGTGTGGCAAGGCTGGAGGTACTGCACTTGCTGGGTCTTCTGTGCTCCATGTCACAGCCTTGAAGTGGAAAGAAGCTGGGGCAGGACTGGTATGTGACTCTGCAAAGCAGTAACCAGATATGTAAGCTGATGTGTCTCCAGGTGTTATAAACAACAGACTTGATGGTATCATGCATACACAATGATTTTCAGGCGTTTTTTTGGTATAGAGACCATAAATTATTTCCAAAGGAAGCAGAGATTTGTGTGAGGTAAAGTTGAGGCTGGTGGGTTTTTTTTCTAGTTACCTTTCTTGGATCCCTTTAGACCACTATCCTCTGGGGCTCACAGACCATAGGCTGAAAGCCACTGCTGCAAACACACAAATCAAGCAGTGGCACAAAGATTGTTTATAGGCGTCCATTCCCATCTGTTTTGGCTTTCTGGACTGCAAGATTTTCAGGGCAGGAACTGCCATTTTCTGTGTATTATGCTCAACACAGCAAGAACTTTATTTCAGGTGACAATACTGGAAGGCAATAATGAATAACACTAATGAATGAACACAGTGATTGTCCCCTAGTGTCAGGAAGGATTCTGCAATGGAAACCAGCAAGTCAGAGACCTGATTACAAAGAGGCAGAGAAGGAGGTGAAAAAAGTTTTCCTTCCCACCACTGACTCTATCACTTACTTATTTTTGCAACTATTTTATTCGTAGAGTAGGACAAAGATGTTGGGTGGAATGTGCATTTCTCCCTTTAGCTACTGCACTTGCAAAAGAGCGCAGTGTAAAATGTTGCAACATGCCTGCTCCCTTACAAGTGGCTGTCCAAACACTGACACAAATATTGTACCCATGCTGTTCATTCCAGAAACCTGACATTTCTCAAGACGAGGCCAAATGTGTTTACAGATAGATTTCTGAGTTTATTCAAGCTGAAAGGTACTTCTCATCTTTTGAAATGTCAGGCTGCTGCTCCAAGAAAAATGAGTACAAGAGATAGGGCCACTGTTGCACAGCTCCATTTTTAAAGGAGCAATATCTGATTGAAGATCCCAGGATTCCTACAGTTCAGTGCTGTGCTGTGATACACTGGCTGCACTGGCAGAGTATAGTTACTTGAGTGCACTGATTATTTGCTTCTATTGAATGCCCACAGCAATCCCAAAATTCCACTATCCTTTACAACCCTTGTATCAGTTTAAACATCTGTAATATCATCTGAGGGGCTGTACTTTTTAAATGAGTGATTTAATAAGTTGGAGGGCAGAGGTTCCCCATTGAGCTGCTCTGCAGGGAGGTAAAGAGAGGCATAACGGGAGCACAATGTCATCAAGTCTCACTGTGAATCTCCAGTGAGCAGGTTACCTGTGCATTACAGGAGCAAATTGGGAATGGCAGGACTAGAATGACAGAAAACTCCTGATCTGTCTCCTGCTTCAACTCTCAGTACCTATAACTTTCATTAAATTTCTCTTGACCTCCTCTATACTTTAGAGTTCTCTATTAAAATCTATGTGTAATATCTCAGCCCTCATCCCATACTGCTCATGTACCTTCCATACATATGCTGGCTGGAGATGTTTTTGTTTAAAGCGTCTGTTAAGAGTATGGAATGTGCCATTTTATTTTTTTTTTTTGTAGATGAACTCAATAATTAGTTTTGAATATTTGACTGTAAATTGTTTGGATATAAAGAAAGCACCACACTGGAAAATCAATCAGGAGAGCAGAACATTAAAAATGGTTAATAAATCATCTGACTGTTACAAACCCCCATTTTTGTTCCTCTGGTAATACTGGAAATGTGTTAAGAGCCTGCTGCAAGATAGTAATGTGGATTTGATATTGCTGTTGAAGCCTCAATTGAACCACTGTGCCAGAGTACCAATTACCCAGTTTCCACTTAGCAGTGGAACCACTTTGACCCAGCTCTCTGCTAGAGCAAGATGACTTGTTTACTTTAATATTGTTCAGCACAAAATTAAAGGTTAGATTATCTGTAGGAGCTGCAAGGTTTAAGTGTGGCAAAAGCACTGTGAAGGATCAGGTCAGCTAACTTCCATTAAAAGAAATAAAAAGCGAAGCAGCTTTTGGAAAATCTGCCTGTAATTTTTTGATGTTTATCTTTTAGGATTCCCTTTCCCATAGTGAAGGTGTCTGTTGTTGGCATTTATTACAAACCTCAGTGCTTGACACAAGCTGGTTTATTTTCATTGCCTCTTCGGACAATTTCGTCACAGTCTCTCTTCTTTTTTCCCATATGACACCTTTCTGTGAAAACAAATATTGACATTAGATATTTCCTGTTTGTATGGAGAATAGAGGTATAATGATAATTAAATCACTTTTAAGTAAAACTCGTAGTGCTGCTTCAGACAAGGCAAGGGTACACATGGAATTTATCCTAAAGAATCTATTCTATGGGGAAGTTTGTCAGAGGAGATTTGTATAAACGGGATGTAAATAATATCTATCTGTAAATAATAACAGTCCCTAAACAGCACTTAGAGCACTGCTTGAAAAAATCACAAGATCAGGCCAAATCCAGGAGTGTAAGATCCATAAGAAATCTTTCAATGGTCCCAGTAGACACAGAACAAGAAACCCAACTTGCAGTCCCTTTGCTGTGATGGTACATCTCAATGAAGACTGAATTCTTCTGGCATCTTCTGCATATCTGACTTCAAATGTCTTCCTTCTGGAGACACACATGAAACTTGCTGGGAAGTTCAGCTGTGGAAAGCCACACAAAGAGGGAGCCTGACAGAGAGTGAGGAGTGGCTGCCTCTTAGTCCAATAACTTTCTGTCCAAAGCAGCAAACAATTCCTCTGTAATGAGCAGCTAAGATGACAGCGTGTGGTGCTCAGTCCTTCCCCAAAGGCTCCAGGCTCTGCCATGGGATCCACCCCAAACCCAGGCAGAAAAGCCCAGGCCCTCCAGTTAATACACCCAGGTGTTTAACTGGGTCAGATGATGCCGATTAATGAGTACTTGTGGTCTCATGTCGAAATGGCTGTAAAAATCACTAAATATAAAAAAATTGATTTGAATTAAAGACAGCATAGGAGGAAAGGGATTAAACTACAGAGCTCTCAATGCAGTATCAATGCCCAATAGATTTTTCTAGTGCATCGTTTGTTAATAGAAACTATTACAATTTCATATAAGATGGAATAAATTTACTAAATATAATAAATCTAATATCTGATAGAATTTGGGCACACACTCCCCTACACATCACCTCTCAGAGGAGCTCAGTGTCTCACATTTATGAAGCTGTGTGTGGTAGACTAAGTCTATATTTGCTGCTGCAGCAAACATTTACACCTAATGATGACAAGTGTACCCTCTTTATGCCATAAACAATTGATTTTCAAGCAAAGATAAGAGAATTATATATTATGTATTCCATCTGTAAAACTAATTAACTCCTTTGATTTAGCTGAGAAAGGTGATGTTTTCTGAAGCTCAGCTTTACTGAAAATTGACCTTTCCATCTACAAACATACCATTTAATTTACAAGAGAAACAAAACCTTCGGAATTGTATTTACTCAGTAACTTTAATAAAGGTCAACCCTTTTCAGAAACAATTGTAAATGTGGCATTTAGCCTTTCATATTTTGGAAAGTGTTACTTGAATCTCCACATCCAAATAGAACATTGCCTTTGAATTAAAAACAGCTAAATAAATAAGAACAAAGAAATTTTACAAAATTGTCTAGATCTCAGGTGTTGTAATTAACCTTTAGCCTTTTTCTTCCCTAGGACTGTTTTCTTGAGTCTTCTGTGACTAAGGTCGACTAATGCTCAATACCTGTAGTACATATAGTAAGAATGAATATAATGTGTTTTAAAAGGTCCACCAAGTTCAGCAGGAAATAGAATAAGCTTTTTCTTTGACCTTTAGGAAGGAGGTTTGGCAAATGCATTGAGAAAAGCCTATTATTCTGAGCTGTGGAGGCCCCAGCAAAGCACTTTAGTGTGTGATTGACTTCAAGAGCCAGTGCCCCACTGCAGCCAATGTGTCCACTCCTGTGCTTGAAGGCAAACAGCGCTAGTTATTATGTGCCTTGTGGTTGAGCCCTGCGGGGTTAGGCTGGAGCCCAGCCCTGCTGTAATGAACTTAAAAAAAACCTGAACAAAGAAAAACCACAATAGATTATGATAAAAATCTGAAAAGTTCAGAGTTATTTTATTTTTCATTAAGACCTTTCTGAGATCAAACAATCTAGTTGCTCTGGTGTCCAGATATGGAAAGTGGCATCCAGACAGAATTTCCTTGTTCCTTCTGTCTCTCATCCTTACCTGTATAGCTGGAACTACTGAGTTTTTTAATCTGCCAATTCTCAAATGTGAACTGTAACAAATGAAAGCCATTTGGTGAGAACCCCTCGAAGTTTGCACAGTCTAAAGAAGAAATAGCCAAATGAGGGAGATATAATAAGCCAGGGTTTAAACATATTCTTCTCACTCCTGGTTTCTCTCTGCAAGTGCATTCTGTCTTAAGACCACACTCAGGTAGGAAGCTTTCTGCTATCTCATGTGCTGCCGTGACAGGAAAAAGGTTGGGAAGTCTTGGACCTTCTGAAGAAAAGCCCATCTCTTACAAGGTATTTGTGATGTGTTTCACTGTGTGGATCCCATCAGCAAGTGCAAAACCCTTCCAACAGCTTCAGTGAAGAAAGGATTTACATAAATCCAATAAAAAAGCTTACATTTGTCATCATATGATAACATTTCAAACTAGCATGTGGAAAATGCTGCCTAATAGAATTAACCAGAGAATTGGATGGCTCAGGACATTTCAGTCAGATTAATACTAATCTTACAACGATTTATAGTGTGAGGAAACGTTATCTACAGAATAAACATACTATATTCAGTTCAAAAATGTCATAACTGTTGACTTCAATGCTGTTATACCTGCAGTGTATTAAAATTGTCCTCCCAAGAGTCCTTTTCTACAGTGTTTAACCCCTATTAGTCCCACTGCCATTGAGAGCCTAATATAGTTATGAATGGATCCAAAATTACTGTTTCTTTGATCTTCTTCAGAGTTGCATGCTAGTCCTGTGTTTTGGGGACTGAGACCTGTAGGCTAAAATTTAAGTTTGAGAGCTGCTGAAGCAAGAAATTGTTTTGCAGAGGCAGCATTAAAAAAAAAAAGCCTCTGAAACAAACTCAGTGTACAATATATAAGAGGGCTAGGCCAGAAAATATCTTGCTAGATGTAGAAACTGTTCTGGACTGCTGAAATTCCTTGTGAGTTCTGTAAGAAGTAAATTCAAAAAGCTTCTTCCCTGTACAGAGTTTAACCAAAGGGGTCTCAGCTTCCAGCATTATTCATTCAAGACAATCCTCACAGCCTTCAACCTTGACATCAGCATCTGACCTAAACTGCATCCCTGAACCTCTTGTAACATCTCAGCTAAGAACCAGCCTCAGTCATGCAAGTCCAGTGCATTACCTTGTGTGAATGATACTGAGAAAATTCTTCACCTCACTACACCGAGCAATCCTGAGGATAATGAAAAGGACTAGTTGGAAGTACTTGATAGATTTTTCACTGTAGAGGAGACTAGTAACATTTTGGCTATATGAATTATTGATCTCAGTATCAGAAGAACCTGTTTCACCATGAAGTGGTCCTAAACATACAGGTAAATGATACAAGTTCAGTTCATCTTTCCACTCTCACAGTATTGCATGCTTCACTTTCATAAACTTACTGGATACTCTCAAATCTTTCAGGGTCCTTTGCACTGTTGTCACTAAAACTTCAGTCTCACTCAACACAGTAATAAATCTCAAAGCTAGCTAGAGAACTCCTTGCAATGTATTTTAAGTGACACTTCTGTCCTCTCATGTGTCATTTAGACATTAATAAAATGGTAGTGGTTGGCACAAAGTCCAAAGGATCAGACTGTATGAATTGAATCAGACAATATATACAAATACAACATATACTATAATGATAGCAATAAGGCAGGCAAAACAGTCTGTTCCAGTCAAGTTCTAGAAGTCCTTTTGTATATCCTTTTCCCTTTGCAGAACAAATTCCCTTCTAGGCTCAAAAGGGGAAGTTGTGATGTTTGAAAGCCTCATTGTCTTGGAGGTGCAATACATCAGAAGAAAATAGGAAAAAATGTGTGCATGTGGAATATGGGTTAATAAAAAATAAATGTTCCATCAATACATTTGGTTATCTAAAATAAATACTAATAAATGAATTGTTACTTTCTGACTTTAACTCTGAAAACAAACATTTATAGCTTTCACTGTTAACAATTAACATTTGGTGGAATTTAACTATGTTAACATATTTAGCAATAAGCACTGCCTTGAACCAAGCATTAAAAGCAATTTGAGATTGAATCCTAAAAAGGTTATTATACTAATGAAGGAATCTTCTTAACAAAAAATTCCAAGACATAAATATATCCACTGTCAAGCACCAGCTGTGCTAGAGTTTCATGTTTATCTTGTAAAGACCACGGGTACTAAAAATGTGCCCTTCACCCTTTCAGACTGGGTATAAATATTTCAGTAAAGGGAATTCTGAACAGACTTATTCCATATTTTGAAAGAAAGAAGAGTAACAAAAATCCTGTGTGTGTTTGTGTAAGTACAGTTCAATCTTGCAACAGTATTTATTATTTGTAATGGTATTTGTGAATGGGTTTTGTCTTTGAAAAGTTACTCAGAAGGGACTGCAGCTATTGCACTTGCAAATGGGAGGCTTCTGGCTGCAATTTCAGCATTTCAGCAGCTCTCCAAGGGGGTGATTGGGAAGCGTTTGGTGCCCTGCACTATCCAGCTCTGTTCACACTCCCTCATATTCTCCTTTTCCTTCTCTCACTCCCTGGTTGACACAATTTTCCACCAGCGGTTTAGAAGCTGAAGGGAAAAACAACAAGTTTCCGTTTATTCCTTAAATATTCAGAAGTCCCACTGATCACAGTGGGAAGTTTGCATATGAAAGGATGACAAGGTTGGGTTGTAACCAAAATTCATATTTGAAAAACGGCAAAAGCTTATGCTCTAAGCTTTAGAGATGATTAGGATGCAGCAATTCTATGTTTCTGTTCAGCTGCTCTTCTAATCCAGGCAACTGGACACCGTAAAAGTATATAAAATAAATCAAAAGTGTCCTATTAAAACCACTATCTTAACAGGTATTTCTTTGTTCTTTCTTTTCACATTCATTCAGAATAAATAAGCAATAAAGAGAGTCTCCTACCTAAGAAAAGCTTGCAAAGGGCAAGACAAAAATGAAGCTGGTCATTGTTATCTAGATGATGCCATAGTTTGGTGCCCTGGTATTTTGTATCCCTTTTGTGGCTTCTAAGCTGTCTCAAGCTCCTTGCTAGCATTTGATGAAGACATCACATAGTGTCTTTAAGGTGATATGGCAGCTGCCCCCAGGCAATTTAAAACCAAAAAATAGAGGTGTGAGTGCGCCCACACATGTATGGACTGTATTGACTTACTCAGAAGTGGTCTGAGACTGGTGACAGAAAACCAATGAGTCTGGGGCTCCCTCTGTGCCCTGAGAAACGCTGCCCTGACTGGAGATTCTGCTGACTTGTTTGGAGCAGTGTATTAACTCTCGCATAAACTGCCTGCACTCATTTCTCTATTTTAAATGCAGTTCATTCTTTCATGGTTTTGTGAGCCTCTGTTTGATGACAAAGTAGCTCTTCGCCTGTCAAAGGCTGAATGCCACTTCTGTACAGCTCTGGAGCTTTTTGTGCCTAGCTATCAGTGCATGCCAGTGTTCAACAGCAAAGTGATGAATTCATAAAATGTACTAGCTGCTCAGCATTAAAAATTCTGCACCACTGGGATGATAATCATACAGACTTTGAGACAATGTTTTGGGGTTTGGGATTACAAAAGGTCTCTGTGGCTGGGAGTTGATGCTCTAACCCCTACTAGTAAGAGGAGACTTCTGTAGCATCCCCCCTTCTAAAGAGTGTCCTTGCTGATGTGCTCAGCTTTTGTCTGGAAGGGCTAGTGAAGGCTTCCTTTCCCTTTTTACAGATGCCAGCAACAGAATAAATTTTCTTTCCCTCAAGACTGTTTTTGGGAAACAAGATATCACAAGGATTTGAGCAAATAAGCATTCTCATTGGATGGATTCACAAAGCTGTTTTGCAAGTGTTTGCAAACCCTTCAGGTATGGATCAGAAACAATGGTATGTGATGGAGGTGACCAAACCTAGAGAGCCGATACTTCCCTCATTCAATATGTGAGGAAGACGAACAGCGCTATTGCCTTTAATTCCTCTAGAGGGTTTTTCACATGAATATGTATATGCAGGCCCTGCTGTTCCCTTTATAGATTAAGTTTTGGAGAACTGGAAGAGTTTCTTATTAATTCTGAAGCTAGAAGGTGGAAGCACAGCCATTGACTATATGTAGTTACAAAGTATGTATTTTATTACAGGCAGTCATTAACTTGCTTACGTCTCTGAATATAGTGCCGAACGGTTGCTCTTAGCAGCTTCCTGCGTTCCTGTGAGCACCTCATTTAAGAGGTGGACTCCTGGAGGCAGATGAAGGAATGTCAGAGAAATGAGAAGAGCTACCTGAGTATACAGTAGCCAAAATTACCTAATCTAGCCCTGCTTTCATAAAGGCTTCTGCATCTCTATTCCACCACAGTCACCAAGCTTCTCAAAGTTACAGAGCTTCTGCTGCTTTTGCTGATTTATATTGTTTTCAGGTACCTAAATTAGAGACTTTATTTCAGGAGGTATTATTCACAGTTTAAATGTAATGTAAAATGCAGCTACTCAGTGCAGCTATTCTGACTGCTTTAAAACTGTGCTCAGATGTAGAGTCAGTTGCCTAACTGGGGAATCAGAGTTTGTTTTTCACCTCTCTATTTCAGTTTCTTTGTATCAGTCAGTCAGTCCCCCCTGGTTCTGCAAACGCAAAACTGCTAAGCCTTTTTTAAAAAATGTGTATCACATAATGTGTTCTTTGAGTTTTTGAGCCTGTGCCCATTGAGGTCAATGACAAAGCTTCTATTGACTTCTGTGATGCAGAATCAGGCCCTGAGGCTCAAAGAATTGGTGCATTGTTAATCCCTTGGTGCTTGCAGGCAAAAGGGCTTGTAAATGCATATCCCACTGCCAATAAATGAATGCCAAGCAGTCAGCATTTCTTGCACCCAAAACATATGCAATTCATATCTGTATAGGTTTTTAGAAGTCTAAATGAAGTACAGTCCTTCTCTGGGCTCCCAGAGCTAATTTTGCTACCTTTGGATTAAAGCATCAGTAATTAGAAACGCAAATTCTGCTGTGTCAATCAGACTGAGCACAAATCTAGCATATTTTTGTATGGAAGAGAAGTCCAGTCTGCTTGTTTTATTATCTCCTCTGTCATTGATCCCATGCAGTACATTTTACAGGGTAAAGTTTTGAAACGATTAACTGCCCTGTTCCCCCACAGTACTTCACACATCTCATCGATTTCTAGTCATTTCACTCAAGCCCTGACCTTGCTGTGTTACAGTCATTTCTATAGCTCCAAATCCAGTTAATCTGTGTTCAGTGTCTGAATCTATAGCTGAACAACTAATATATTTAAATATTAGCTAACCTTTGCTTCTGTCTGTATTCTTTTTGGCTTCTTAAATTGTTATGGTATGATTTCAGAACTTAGCATACAACCGGTGGGGACAGATCCTGAGTTCTGTATTCTTTCTTTGGCAAAAAGATCTACTAAAGATGGAAGTACATTCCCAAAATTTGCAAGGTTATTTGGCTTAACTATTTTTTTGTAAACAAACTATTTAGAGAATACCTATGGATGTCTTTGAAACACTGAAAAGCATTAGGCAAGGGGAGTGAGAGTTGGAGAGAATATAGACAGTTTTCTAATAACCTGAATCCAGAGGGAGGGAACATTATCATGTTTGTGTGAAACACCTTTCCTTTCAATGCTACTCCTGGAGTAACAGAGCTGGTTTCGTGACCAAACCACCTTTCATCTCCAAATCAATTTTTGATCTAGAACACAAATCAGAGCATCAGAGAATGGTTTGAGTTGGAAGGGACCTTAAAGATCACCTCATTCGAACTCTCCTGTCATGGGCAGGGACACCTTCCACCAGCCCATGTTGCTCAAAGCCCCATCCAACCTGGCCTTGGACACTTCCAGGGATGGGGCATCCACAGCTTCTCTGAGCAGCCTGTGCCAGGGCCTCACCACCCTCACAGTAAATTTCTCCCTGATATCTAATCTGAATCTACCCTCTTTCAGTTTAAAGTCATTCCCCCTTGTCCTATCACTACATGCTGTTGTAAAAAGCTCTGTTGTTCCTCCTTTAGGTACTGGCAGGTGCTCTAAGGTCTCCCTGGAGCCTTCTCTTCTCCAGGCTGAACAATCTGAACTTTCCTAGCCTGTCTTCACAGAAGAGGGGCTCCAGCCCTGTGATCACCTTTGTGCCCTCCTCTGGACTCGCTCCAACAGGTCCATGTCCTTATGTTGGGGGGCCCAGGGCTGGATGCAGTACTTTAGTTTCAGAAATTTCCATGTGTTACACTTGATAAACCCCACTGGCAGGCTTCAGGCTGCAAGGATGTCACCAGGAGGGCAATTAGAAGGCAGTGGTATCACACAGAAACCATTGAAGGCCTTATTTAGCCTTTAAATTGTACTTGTGAGATTGGGAAAGAAAAGAATATGACTTCACTCTCTCAGGGCCCCACATGAGTTTGCAGAACTGAGAGCTTGAAAGTGCATTTTTAATCTTAAAGGAATATGTTTAGTGCAAGTAATCACGAGATACATAGGATTCCACAATACTGTTTTCACGAAGTTTCTGTGAAATATTAATTTCTGGGTCAGTTGGAAGCATTCAACCTTTTGAATCAGAAATATTGCGGGGAATGTACACATATATGTATTGCATAGAGTTGTTAGGTGTGATGATCATGGCCTAATCAAAATAACTTAGAATAATATTCCCTCCTTCTTTTTGCATTTGTCATCTAATGACTTGGAGTTCAGTCTGATGTTCAGTGAAGTCAGCGATGGTTACTTATTCACTGCATATGGGAGCAGAACTTTATCTCAAGTGTGTGTTTTTATATTTCAAGACTTAATCAACCAGATCTAGCCTGATGACCTTGAGGCAGTCTGTGAACTTCAAAAAATGCTGTTGCTACTAAGAGCTGCCATTAGGCTTCCTCTTGGCTTGAGTAGTCTAAGTGGCCTTGTGTGTTCCAAACCTGATTAATTCAGCAAAAGCCTTTTCATCAACACCAACTAAATTGAGAGAGTAGATCTCCCCCAATGAACCAATTCTGGAAATTTTAGTTATGTGTTTTGTCATCAGAAATGAGTGTTGCTGACGGATGTGAGAAGTGCTGTCAGCTGATCTTTGCAGTTTTAGCTTACAGCTTCAGTTCTGAGAAAATTATTTTCATGTATCTATTTTAGGAGATCACTATCAGCTTATTTGAAATGTATCATAATCAAGGCATCTGTGAGTGTAAAGTTATGGGGACTCTGCTTTTGGCCAAATGACTATTTGTAAACATGAAAACTACAGGAATAATACCTTATGAAAAAGCTGGTATGTGTATTGCATACTGAACACATGCAGAAATTAGTTGACTTTTGTGTTCATTATTGTGCAAAGGATGGAAAATGCATTCACTGAGAACGAGTGAAACAGCTGCATTCTGGTCTTTTTTTAAATACAAATCTCAGCATTTACCAAGTTCCCAGTGTCATCTCCAATGTGAAATAGCTGGTTTAGCTTGAGCAAAGCTCGTGCTGCAGTCAAGGGGGCTGTGGCCTGAGCTAAAGCAGCAGAACACATCTGGAGCACATGAGCACACTCACACAGCTCTGTGCCCATGTGGAGACATCCATCATGGCCTGGTGTTTACTTGGGCTTGACAGTTGGTCTGCAGGGGTATTTCCCAGGCTGTTAATTGTCAGTGGCTGGAGTTTCTTTATATATTGACTCGTGTACTGTTCTAAAACAATTTCTGCCTTTCCTGAATTAGTTTCATCCTCTGAATTACAGTGTCATCCCCGAGCCTCTTTTTCTTAGTCAGGCAGGGTCCTCTCCCCAGATACTCTGTGTGATCTGCCCTGGTAGAGAAACACCACTGGGCTGGTAATTACTTGTACACAGATGTGCCATTGACTGCTGACTGAACAGGAGCTGAGACAACTCCTGGCATTCTTAGCCATATTTTACAGCTAGACATTGTATTTACAACAATGCAGCCTGCTGAGGTGACATCTTTCAGCATTCTCCTGCAAAGAGACAGAGCATGTGGAATGAAGGGTCAAATGCTCAGTACAGGCATATAAACTGGCAAGTAGCTTCTAGCAAGAGCCAAGTGGGAGATAAATGATTCAGAAACTACCAGGCCCAGAAGATGCAAATCTTGAAAAACTGTGGTCTCTATAGTCCAATTCATACAGAATTAGAATAATGCCCTGCCTTCTCCTTGCTTACCACAGATACTTCTTTTTCATGCTCTCAATACATTAGTAGGTCCACAAAAGAGAATATTTATCCTCCAAACTGAATCCATAATCCAATTAGATGCAGACAGCAAACACATGGCTTCATACGTGCCTTAAAGCCAAACTCCTCACTGAAAACTTTAGGAGTGATCTACTTAGAAGTTGAATTCAGCTCCAGCGGCAAAGCCAGGTTCAAAGTTCATGTATATTTCGGCATGAGGGACTGTGTGATGCTGGTGCAATGGGGTGCCCCTAAAGCTATGGATAAGCTTGCAGTGAAAACATACCCTTTGGTGATGCTGTCATTGGATTTCACCTTTGACAGCAGAATGTTTCCCTAAAGAATAACAGAAACAAATTCTTTCCAAAAGATTTCCAGCATGTCGCTTTTCATATATACTTAATACTTCAAAACCTTGTAACAGCACTCTAGAAATTTACAGCACCAAGGGGCCCTATTTAGCAATGCCTTTCCATTAATCTGCTTTTTTTCAACTGCATAATGATGTTAGAAATAAGGAAAACAACTGTGTGTTCATGGTCCATTTTAATAGGCCCAAATACTTTACTAAAGCACTGCAGTGGCTCAGTTGGAGTTAATTGTTATATAAAATTACATTGCAGATAACAACAGCATGTCAAAGGAATGCATAAGGTCTGCCTTGCAACACAACAGCAAGAAATTTTAAAGTTAAGTCTAAAATTATATGTTTGTATTTCCTCCTCTACTCACTACATCACACTTAATATACTACAGCCCCAAAGAAACCTTGTGTCAGACTGGTTCCCTCCTAGCTCACCCTTCGGCCTACAGCTGATTGACAAGAAGGTCTTAAGGACAATCCTAGATTGCCTTGCTTTTTGTTATTTAATTACCTGGTTGATCACTGTGAAAGTAATTGTGGAGCTGGTTGCTGCCCAGACAGTGTCATGGCCTATGTAAAGGAGGCAAAGCTACTGTTTCTGAAAAGGAGAGATTTTTATGTAAACAGGTTTCAAAGTAGAACATAAGGTGACCTCTGCCACCTTTTTCTCCAAAAAAAAGTCCATGTTATTTTATTTTATACTTTCCAATGCATAATGAACAAATAGTTTATGAAATATTTTAAGTATAAAAGTTCTAGTCCTGCCTTTTCTGTTGTTCCCTAGCCTCCCTTGTACCTCAACACTGTGGATGTGTAGGAACAAATTGAGCTATTAGCTTTATTCAAAGACCATTCAAGTCAACAGAATGATGCTTAATGAATGTAATGGTTTTTAGATTAAACTCTTGGTTACTGCATCCCAAGTACCAAGGAAATAGCATCTGACTCATGGAAAGGAAGGATTTGACTTGATTTGCATTCACTGTTTTGTATTTGCTAAGAGAGATAAATTATTATCTGAGATTGAGCATCTGTTGTGGTTTGATGTTCCAAACAGTTCTCTGTAGCACCAAAGGGGCCTCTGGCAGCAAGGGGAACACATTTGATATCCCTAATATTCAGAATGCAATATAACAGATAAAATAATAATTTGAAGTGAAAAAAATCACAGTGCTTAATTTTTTCATTTAATTTTGCACTCTTGAAATATGATTCTTCATGGGGTACATACGCAAGTAAGCTCACAGTAAAAACAAATTCAAGATCATACGATCTTTTTTAAACTAGACATTTCTATCTAAACTGTAGTCTCAAGAGAGTTAAATCCACAATACAGATCACTCACTGTAGTCAGCAAGCCTTGATCAGAGTATTTGTGCCATGCAAAATATAGTCCCTGCATTTACATTGCAGAAGAGTCAGAGTCCATTTATCCTACTTTCATTGATCTAGGTTGCTTTACCTTGCATGAGGATTTGATCCAGTATATTTTGAAAAGCAACACTAAGAACTATGGGACTGTGAACAGCAAGTAAATCAGTGCCTCTTCCTTGACACTGAGTCAGTTACACTGTGAGATCTGCTTTCAAACTTACTGAAAGTAGTGGTTGTATAAACAACAAAGAGCTTTGTCACCAAAAGTAGGATGTTTTAGCAACATCATGGGTTAGACTAAGTTCCTAAAAATAAACGTTCAGTGATAGCAGTGATCTTACCTTCATGCTAGTGCTGGAGTGCTCAGCTATTATTGAGTGTTTATGAGGACCCAGGAGAACTCAAAAGAGGATTCTAACAGTTCACACGTTCAAGAGCAGTTTCAGAATAAGCTGATACTAAAGCAACATTTAAAAGACTATAATAAATAATCATCTCTTTTCCTGTAAATCGGGTGTATGGAGTCCTGGGACACATGGGCTGCTTTAGAAGACTGCAAAACATAATTAAGAAGAGTAATCTATTGTCAGTCAGCTTCAGTTTGCTATATAAGGACCTCTGTAGATCTATTGGAAAATGCTTAAGATTCTTCAAACTGATGTAAGGTGAGAATTTCTATTACTAAACCCTTCTGCAAAAGGGTTTTTTTCACTCCTTGTGCCTTCTGTTGTGCCGAAAGAACAATCAGGCAGTCAGTTTTATACTGTAATTACCAAGATCCAGCACAATTGCTACAAGCTGTGACTTACAAAACCAAACAACTTTTAATTAGGAATGGATGTTTCATAAAGCATGAGAACACTTCTGTTAACACTGGCTATACTGTTAATATCAGATCTTTTCAAAAAAGCCACTGGCTTTCTGAAGGATTTCCTTGTCTCCTGAACACTGGAGATTATCAGAACCATGTTCCATTATTCACATCAAACTAAGGGTACACCTGTAGCTGTCTTTGTACTCTCAGTTAATCCTACTGTAATCAATGAAACAAATCATGTTGGGTGAAATTCATCTGTGCAGAGGGACAATGCAAGTCCTTCACAATATAACAAAGTATGATTTAAAGACTCTGTATTAGATCTTTTAGTGTACAAGGACCAAAATCTCCAGCCTGTGAGTTACACTGCAATGTTGCAACAGGATACCTCTCTCCTGCTATGATTTTCCTCTACTGCCTTCCCAGATTCCTGGCTGTTTTCTAAGGAAGTGCTTTTTTCCCCTACAAGTTGCATGGGAGGATCTTTTCGCATTCAAAGTGATTTGAACCGAGACGAAGTGAGTTATGGTAATATACAAAGGCACACTGGTAGAAAAATAGCCTTTTGATTGGCAAACAGTCATCTGAGGCAATTATTCACTACTTAGAGCTAAACTAGATTGTCTTTAAGAAGAATATTGTTGAGTAATTATATACAGGAATTAAATAGTCAGAGGTCAGATCTTTCACAACTGAAATAGGTATGAACTGGATATAACTCCCAAGATTGCTTGAAAACTATACTCAGACATATAAAATAAAAAGAGAGAGGATTCACTTTATTAACTGTATATAGGGGACACCATTACATTTTTATTTGATTTACTGCTTCCTGATGTAATAAATACAGATGAGCCCAGCAAAGTACAGGTTTAAGTAAGAATTCCAGGGTTGTGTTACGCCAGCAGTGCCTCGTGTACAGTTAATCAGAAAGCAGAAGGTAATATAAATTGTTTCTGACATTATGGGAGTATAATAACACTACATTTCCACCAGCTTCATAGCTCTCAGAATTAGAACTATGTCTCCTGAAGATACCACAAACCGAAGAAATACGAAGACATTTGTACATACTGACTTTTTCCGCATTTGTGTCTTAGTTGTGCAATTGTAATAGACACAGGTTATTACTGTAACAGTTCGTGTTCAGTTCTGATAAAAGTAGCTGGATGAATTGGCTTTTGCTACCTAAAATTGAATTAGACTGCAGTAACGTAGTAATGACTGTTATTTATGAACAAGTTCCCTCTTTGACCCTATTCTTATAGAAAATTTTGATCATCCTTCAATGCAGTAGAACGTATTTCTATGTGCCAGACCCTATTATTCCGTTAGGATGTATAGGGTACCATTCTAGCTCCAATGGAAGTGGTAATGAACCTACTAAACATTTCCATGGTTCCAGGATTTCACCTGTTAACTATTCTTAGAAAACATGAATAGTAACAAATCAATGATTCAAGTAGTCTCGTAACCTGCCTCTAAAACTAACTAACCAGAAAAAAATAACTTTCACAGAGCTTTAGACATCCTGCAAACTCTCATCATGCCTAAGAGGAATATGCCTTTCTTGAGGAAACCAGGAGCAACTTTTTGCCACGAATTCTGAATATTAATCTCTACAGCTTTTTACTAGTTAGTCTAACGCATTTACTCTGCTAATTCACATAAAATTTGAAACTTTTAAAACCAATTATTTTTGGCAAGGATATTGTGTAGAAGACAGCTTTATAGATTAGCTATAAACTGCACAGCAGAATATTTGTTAAACTGTCTCTCATCTGCAGCTTTTTAATTTCACTTTATGTCTCTGTTATTGCACAGTACTGAAAGGTAAACAGGAGAGCTTTGATAGTTTGTTCTATGGCCACTCTTAATATAATCAAATCTTAAACAGGTGTCCTTTTGCCCTGTTTTCCAAAATGGATGAAGCTGTAATGCTTGTACTCAATTTTCCCTCTTTTGACTCTGTACTTTCCCCTTGACTCCTTTTATCTGTAGTTTCATCTTGTCCCTGAATCCCTTTTCATCTTTGCTTCTGTCTGTCTCCACTATCACTCTATCTGTTAACTGTCTGTTGTAGAATTAATCAGTTTAGCTAATCAAAATGCTGACATTAACATAAAGTTTGGTTACTTGTGTGTCCTTTGTATTTATGAAGAAATAACCAGCTTAAAACAAGCAAACAAAAAAGGCTGTAAGACCCATTTGATAATACATGTATTTGCAATTATCACCTGATTTGGTTCATATTGGAAGAAGCATCATGATTTCTAAACACTCGTTGCCTGAGCATCTCTCTTACTTTAGAAAATGGAATGATGAAAGTGATAAAGTCAGCTTAGTGCAGTTAAGGGGAAGCTTCTGCCACGGAATCCTGCTGGAGGTCCTGCCATGACTTTACGCTACCACTATGGCTTTGGCCTAGTAACACCAGAAAGCACGGTGAGAACGCTGTGTCCCAAATTCCACTGCGTTTTTCTAATCCACTATTAGACATTACAATGAGAACACATTAGCTAATTATAAATCATTACCTTTTTGTGCTCAGGTAGATAGCACACAGAATCCCCTGTGTCTCAGAACACTACAGATCATCTAAACATGAAGCTTGATTATCCTGCAAAATCTTGGTTGTGTTTGGTAAGGGAAGGTTTGAGAAAGCATCTGGTATGACCTCTGTTACCAGGGAACTCATTAACTCAAGTCACTGAGCATCCCTAGCAAAGTGTATAAACTATTTGCATGGCATTAATAACCACATAAAGCCAAGTAATCTTTTTGCGTCCATTTTGTGCTAGGATACACCAGTTTCACTGTAACAGAGATAAACTGGAATGGGATCTCTTCGGATTTCTCCAAAGTCCATATGGAATGGCTGGTCTACCACTTGTATCTTAAAATAGTGCCATGAAACTAACTGCAAAAAAGCAAAGGGTGTATTCAAAATGCTAATAATAACAACATGCAAGGTGCTTCGGGATGAAAAATGTCTGTGATAATGAAAATTCACTTGTCTACTAGCACAGATATATTTTGGATTATCACAAGACTCTCCCCTTGGAGACTAGGCTGTGAAGGACCATTTTACTGGAGACAAGGTACCCACCCTACTGGCAGTGTGTGAAACTGAGACTGACACATGCCACATTCATTCATGCTTATTTTATCTCTTCTCATGTTCTAACATCTCTAAGGTTAAACATAATTTCTTTCATATTTTTTTCAGTGCACCTTCAGCTCTCAGTGTGGCAGGTGAATACTGTGGAACACTCAGCTGCAGGGATGGAGACAAGAACTTTGTGAGAACAAGTGAACAGGAAGAAAGTAGGGCTGCTAGCAAAGGATGCACAAAAAAGAGGACAGCAGGACTTTGTGGAGAATGCATTAGAAGCAGTCTGGCAGTGTGTAGAATAGGAAAAGATCAGTAGTTTGGAAACAGAAAGAGAAATTATTTGCTTACAGGAATGTGCTTTTGACAACTATCTTGAAAGTCTAAACTTCCTGTACCTGTCTTTAGCTTTCAGATCTACTATCCTTACCAAAGGACATCTGGGAGCAGAGTGCTCTGCAGCAAAGCCAGAGTGCTGCTCATGTTCTTAATTCTGGGTCTGATACTTTCTGGTTAGGTGAGCTGGGATGGCTGTTTTCCCCAATGTTGAAGTCTTTACATCTGTAAGGAAAGAATATAATCATGCTTCATGGATAGAATGTACAGAGTGCTGTGAGCTTGTGGATTACTACAGATATAATGAGGCACCTTAACCTACCTGTCTATACAGATAACAATTTCTTTAAAAAGGGATAAAGTGACAACTGCCATCTCAATCTAAACAGAGAACATTATCATCCACCCTGCAGCCTGATCCCTACCCCTGCCTGAACTGGAACAGACTCCATCTTTTGGGCATGATTCTCATAAAGGAACACATGTAGCAACCAACACATGTACCTTGGGGTGAGTAAGTGTCACAAATATGTCACTTAAAAGCATTTGTTATGCTCCTGCATCATGTCTGTGATGCCCTGCTCTTCACCTGTCCCTTTGGCTTCCTTTAAGATTTGTGGTTTAGAACCTCTGGTGTTGTTCATTAGCATATGTGCAGTAATCTGCCACAAATGTTATATCTTGACTACTTACATGACGCTAGAGCCAGTGGCACTGGTTGGTTATTTTGCAAACGCAAAGCCGACTGCATTTACTATTATCTCTAACTGAACTGAACACAGACCCAAACAATGCCAGAGTCTAAGATTAAGACAAAAAAAGAAGGCAGAGGAACACCAAGGTAAAGCAACCTGCTTAAATCAGAGGAAAAGCAAACATTAAGGGAAGAACAGTCTGCTGGGCCTGTGAGGTGGGCTACTTGACCCAGTATCTCTTTTCTGTCTCTATTTTATACAGTTTTCTGAGTCCAAAAGCAGTAAAAAGAAAAGAGCTGCAAGGTCTATTAGGAAGGTGTCAAGGAGATGGGTACCAGATTGACCCCTTTGAGAACACATCCCCAAGAAGAGGCCCCCTGTGGATGTGCAGGCCAAGGGCAGCTCAGGACAGGTGCTCAAGGTACAGGGATGGGATGTCCAGCACCCACCTGGGTGTTCCCCATCAGGTTGGCCATGCTGTGCTCTGTGCTGCTGCAGCTCATACATGTTCCATCTGTTTACAGCACAAGGGATGAAACCGGGAGACTTCGTTGGAGTTCCTGCCTTTAGAGCAGGTTGGGAAGGACCTAATATTCCCTTGTGTGGGATTAAACTCTTCCTTGTCTTTCTTCACTTCATGGCACTGTGGGCGGATGATGCCTCCCTGCTGAGGCGCTGGCACTGGAGGAGGGACGGGCAGAACTCGGGCACAGGGCAGACAGCTCCTCCGGAAAAGTGCCTCAGCATCCCTTGCCGTGGCCCTTTCCAGCCCTCCCTCGGCAGCCCGTGCGCTCCAGCCTCTCCGCTTCGGCGGGGCCCGCCCGGCTGCCCCGGCCCTCCCCGGACCTCTCTCCCGCGGTACCCGGAGCTGCCTCCGCCGCCTCTCGGCCCCCGGTGCTGGGGCGCCCGCACCGCCCGCCGGGCACGGCCGGGACCCGACGCCTTCTCCTCCTCCTCCTCCTCCTCCCGACCCCCGCCTCCCTCGCCGGCCCCCCCTCCGCGCGGCTCCCTCCCCTCCTC